>QLTV01002105.1:1944679-1981919 GCA_003457575.1 Thermophis baileyi
ATGGAACAATGGATGGAAACTGACCTAGGAGAGATTCAACCTAGAAATAAGGAGAAAATTTCTGACAGTGAGAGCGATCAACCAGTGGAACAGCTTGCCTTCGGAGGTTGTGAGAGCTCCAGCACTTGAGACTTTCAAGAGGAGATTGGACTGCCATTTGTCTGAAATGGTGTAGGGACTCCTGCTTGAGCGGGGGGTTGGACTAGATGACCTACAAGGTCCCTTCCAACTCTATTAATCTAATCTAATCCCAATGTATCTAAATTTTACATCTAATGTAGTGAGCTGTTGCTCATGTGGCTTAAGCCTTGACAATGAAGATATTGAAGTGGTGAATAATTTCTGCCTTTTACAATCAATCACCAATAGTAAAGGAAGAAGAGCCGAGGTGGCGCAGTGGTTAGAGTGCAGCACTGCAGGCTACTTCAGCTGACTGCTAGCTGCAGTTCAGCGGTTCAAATCTCACCGGCTCAAGGTTGACTCAGCCTTCCATCCTTCCGAGGTGGGTAAAATGAGGACCCAGATTGTTGGGGGCAATATGCTAACTCTGTAAACCGCTTAGAGAGGGCTGTAAAGCACTATGAAGCGGTATATAAGTCTAAGTGCTATTGCTAAGAAGCTGTCAAGGAACATACCATAGACTAACACTTGTTAGAATAGCCATGAAGGCCTTGGAAAAGACCGATCAGAATCATGCAAGCCATGGTATTCCCTCTAATGCTCTATAGAAGCGAAGTTGCCCTTTAAAGAAGCAGGATAGGAAGAGGGTTGACACTTTTGAACTTTGGTGTTGGAGAAGATTCCTGAGAACTGTGAACAGTTAAAAGAACAAATGGATCATCAAAGACATCGATTCAGAGTTCTCACTCTAGGCACAAATTACCCGGCTGAAATTATCCTACTTCAGACACATTATGCAAAGACCTAGCTCTTCTGGAGAAGTCTCTAATGCTGGGAAAGGTGGATGGAAAGAAGAGAGGATGATAGGTAGTCTAGAAATTGTTGGTGGGTGCAATTGTGCTTTTTAGTTTTTGAAGGAAATTGTGTACTTGGATAACATTGGTCAATTCATTGCTGGCACTGACATTGTCTGGCTCCAGGTTTGTCCACCGAAATCTAGGTTGGGAGGGATAGGGCAAGTGGTATCATGCAATATACTGAAGTTTCATTTGTGTTGAATACCTGGATGTTATATTACTAGTGTACTAGCCCTTTTGTGTTAACCTAGGACATACAACACACCCTGTCGGGTTAAGTAGATGTAGCTGGGAAAGGGGGGGGGGGTTTCCTTCAAATAACCTGGGCCCAAGCCATGTAGTGGTAATAAATAGCACCTTGAATTGCACCTGGAAGCAGACTACTGGTAAACAACGCAATTCTTGCAAAAGAATTGACACATGCGCAAGACTGAGCTTGTGAAAAATTCTGAGGGTCATTGCATTTTCACCAACTGAAACTTTTGAATACTTGATATATACTTTGAATAATCTTGAATATGCAAATATGCAATCAGTACTGTTTACATTGATATATTTCCCCCATACATCTCAAATATACAGCCTATTTAGATACTCCCATTGTGTTAATACACACAAACCTATATATTTCAATTTATAATGCTTAAATCATGTGCATGCCTCAGAGATATTCTCAAATATATATGAGGACAGCATGGGTCGGGCAGGGAATCATAGCAAGACATTGTGAGATTGTGGTACGCTTAATAGATGATCCACTAATGCCATCTCCAGTATATATTTTTGAAGAATGAACAAGAAGCACAGTTCTCTCCATAGATGTAAATCAACATCAGTCTTTTTATCCATTACATGCGCCACCAAAAATAGGTGGTGAGGATCATTCCTAGTGAAGACCTGATTTAAAAAAAAAATGCTTTCTTTTTTCCTCCTTCTTTCCTTTCCAAAAATGTCTAGTTTAAAATAAGATTGTTGCTCTTATGATTTCTTTCAATTCAACAATATTCTAATCTGGAGTTTTCTCTAGATGGATTAAAAATAAATATCCTTCCCTTCCTACCCTCCCTCCCTTTTTACATTCACAACATCTCTCAAAATTTCATTTATTGCTTGTTATCCAAAAGTTTCCATCACATGTGAAGATAGATGATGTAGTTTTTCTAATACAAATAAACATAAATTAAAGCAGATTTTTTTTTCAATTGTTGTTTAATTAGGGTAGAAACCAGTGCTGGTGAATTTAATCTGATGCTAAAATGGCATGAAGTTCAGCAAGGATGAAATATCCAAGTTAGCTCCCAGAGGATTATTTTGATGAAATTCTTGTACAATCCTAATGCAGACAAAAACACTGATACATCTTTTTGTACTGGAAGAATCAGAACTGTTTTATCATAATTAGCGAAGGCCCAATTACTCAACAGTTGTTTTTTTTAATAGAAAGTAAAATGCAACATTCTTCCCAATGCAACTGTTTCAGCTATTTTTAAAATAATAATAATAAAAATATTTCAAATACAAATACAAAACAAATATTAAATGATGGAGCATAAATGAACTTTTTAATGCCAATCACTACATTTATCTGAATGCATCATTTAAGAAAATGATCTTAAATTTGAAATGGCTTTCTTCCCCTCCCCCCAAAAAGGCAAAAGAAATTATGAAATAAATGTACAGAATAGTCAAAAATCTTGAGCAATACCCACCTACCTTGGCAAACTGACAATATCCTGGAAATTCTCCCCCAACAGTTTTTATGCAAGAATGAATGCCGACAAATTAAAAACAATTGCCTAAAATAAGGCACCTTGTTGATAAAATTAATTGAATCACTATCTGCACACACACAACTTTTTCCTTCTCTCTTTCTCTCTCTCTTTTACAGATGTCTCATGCATATTTTCCTTCTTTCCTCCAGGTAAACAGCAAAAAGGAAGATTAGAAAGGGGAAACAAATATGGCCTGGGATGGAAAATGGAAGAGCCAATAGAAGGGAAAAAGAAGGAAAAAAAAGTGTACTTATACTTTACATAAAAGGTTAAATTCACCAGCAAATGTCTGAAACAGCTAGTTTTCATTTCAACAGCTTTTCTATCATTATCAGTAATACAAGAAAGTGAGCTGACCTGTTCTCCACTCTAAACTCCATCAATGTTGTGTGTGTGGAGGGGAGGGAGATACATACTAATTTTCCTATTGAAATTTTTTATTAAATAATTGTTTTTTTAAATTACTGGATATTTTTTTCTTCTCCTAATCACTAATTTCCTTTCATAGTTCTGAACAGAACAGGATACCTAGGAAAAATGCAATGTCTCCAATAGCATGGGAAGCCAACTACAGTTCCACAGCAGAAGAGCAATCTTCAGTAGTGATAAGTTTCTTGGGCTCATCTGAAAGCAACCGTAGTCAGCTGATTCTGCAGCTGGTGTTCTGGCCACTATCACATGATTGGTCAGGAATTCCTGTGCAAAACCAGAGGGCTTTTGAATGCGCAGTGCATTCCTACTTGAGAATGGTCCCTCCAATCCGTTCATTCATTTCCAGCATTTCAATGTTGAAAAGAACACAAATCATGACTGGGCTTCTCACGGGGATTAACATTATCATAGGAAGCAAGCAGTGGAATTTGTGTTATACTGAAAAAGATTGCTGGGGTTGGAGCTGGAAGGAGAATGAGCAATTTTTTTTGTATAGTAAGCCCTTGCCCAATTTAAAGAATTTCTTCTCCAAGTGGATGAAAATAGTGTCCACATGCATGATGGGGATAAAGGCTTTTGGCCTGGAATTACAGTATAATAAACTAATCATCTTTCTGTATTTGGAGATTTTAAAAATCAGTATATTATTATGACGATTTGAAAGCATTTAGTGCATTCTAATTATCATTTAACTGAGCAAGTCCTTGCTGGATTCTTTCTCTAATATGCAAGACAAATGAAATCCTGCCTCAATTTAGATCCCCACTAATTTCCATAAAGTGAAAACCTATACATGCTAGAACATTTAGAATATCAGGTAATGACATTCAAAGCCATAATGTGTAAAAAGCCTGGGTGAAACATCTGATTGTCAGCTGAAAGCAGAAATTCTCCATTGAATTAGTCTAAAAAAAATCCCAACCTCAAATTGAAAACAGTGAGAGGTGACCAAAAGTAAGGAATAGAATAGACAGAATAGAAATGTGGACGTAGGCATGCTCAAGCCAGTCATTCTTTAGCCTTTGCATTTTTAAAAAAGTTAAGCCAGGGTATAAATATGGATTCTTCTTGTTACGGATTTGTCAAGTTTTCAAAGCCATTGTAAGTGAAAGGAGGTAGGCTGGGAAAACATGTGACTGTTTGTTGCAAGCAAGCAATTTGGTTGATATCACATTTGCCTGCATCTTCATCATCTCTGAAGTAGATGCTGTCAAGGGAGCTGCTAGAAGGATCAACATCAAAATAGTTATAAGGCCGAAGTAAAAAGCCTACTCCGTTGCCAACTGTTACAGTAGTGGGTATGTCCTCAGCATGTGGTACATGTAAAAATCCAACTGAGATCCAGGCCACAAGATCCTGGGAAGAGGAAAGGAAAAAGAAAAATTAGCAAGAATTAGCAAGATTAACGATTAGCAAAACCCCCATTTAGCCATGACACTTTTCTAATAATATAGAACACAGTTGCATTACATCCCTTGTAAATGATGGTCTTCTTGAAAATTGGCTGCATGTAAATGATACTCAGTTCATATTGTTTGTTCAGATGATCTGCAACTAGATTGTAATTCATTCATGCATCAGACATACAAGTGCACTGTCAACAGAACAACATTTTGTTATTTTTCTTCATTTCCTCTACTGTATACTTCTTAACATTATCTGATTCCTTTCTTGTATTACTTTTCCATTTAAATCAGCATTTGGTTCTCATTTGCAAATTGTGCAAATTTCAATTTTTTAAAAGCAGTCTTTTTGCCTTGAACAGTTTTTCTGATCACATAGAATTCTCTCTTTCTCTCTCTCTCTGTGTGTGTGTGTGTAAAGCTGCAAGATGGTTAGTGTAGCACCACCCCTTTGCCTACAGAGGGACAAGGCTTAGATCAGTGGTTCCCAAAGTGGGTGGTACTGCCCCCTGGGGGGCGGTGGGATGACTTAGGGGGGCACTAAGAGGCAAGGGGGGGTGGCAGGGAGCACTAAGAGGCAAGGGGGGCAGCAGAGGGGTGCTAAGAGGCAAGGGAGCAGCGGGGGGCGCTAAGAGGCCACGTAGAAGGCAGGAAAGCAGGGCGGGGGGGCGGGTAAGGGAGGCCCAGTGTCCCCGTGGCCAGCTTGCGAAGGCAGGCAAGCGGAAGGCTGCGTGGAAGGCAGGCAAGCATGTCAGGGCCAGCCGCCCATGGGGAAGGGAGCTAGCAGCCTTCCCAGCGGTCCCCCATGCCCACTTGCCTTCCGAGCAGTTGGTGGGCGGGCGGCCCTTGGTGGAAATGCAGACGCTGAGAGGGGTGGCGGAAGGGCAAGCAGATGTCCCGGGGCTGCTGCACATGTGCCCGCCCCGTTTCTGCAAAGGCAGAGCCCCCCCTTGCAGGGCGATCCAAAGAAGGGAGGGGGATGCCGCAGAAAAGGTCGCCTTCCACCCGTGCTGGCTCCGCGGCGCTTGGGGCTCCAAAGCAGCCCACTGGCTTCTCACCCGGCCACCTGCCTGCTCTCTTTGCAGATTGGCCCGGCCAACCGCCAGTGTCACTCTGGAAACTCGGCCCGCGGTGCCGGGCTGGAAGCCAGTGGGCTGCTTCAGAGCCCCAAGTCCCACGGAGCCGGCACGCGAGGCATGGGTGGAAGGCGGCCTTTTCTACAGCATCACCCTCCCCTCTTTAGATCGCCCTGCAGGGCTCTGCCTTTGCAGAAATGGGGTGGGCGGTTTGTACAGAGGATTGGTGGGGGGATGCGTGGCCCTCCGGGATGGAGAGCGGGGCAAGAGAAGGCACAATAGGCTGTGCTGCCCCGGCCCTGCTCAACTGCGCTTCTTCCAGCCCATCTGCCCCATGGTGCCATGAACGAGACAATCGGCCGCGCCTCCCCACCTGGCCTTCCTTGCCGGGCGCTGCTGCACCAGCGGCTCCATCCTGCCCAGCTCCGCCCACTGCCACTTCCCGCAAACTTCCCAGGAGACGGCCGGAGCGAGGGGCAGGCGGGAGCGCGTGGGCCCAGCCGGCGCTCAGCTTATCTTCCTGGCGAGGCTCGGAGACCGCCCAGCACGCCCATCCGCCGGCTCTCCAGGCAGCGCCACTTTCTCCCTGCCCCACCAAGGCCCCCGCCAGCCCGGAGACCACGCTCTGGGATGGCACGACAGGGGACACGCCGCTGCCAGGCCCGAGCGTGGTTGCCGCCACTGGCGCCCCTGTTGCCTTCCCGGCTTCGGCTCTGGGACCTTCGCGGGCCGGGAAGCATTGGGGTGCGCACCTACGGAGCTCTGCCGCCTCATGGGTCCGCCAGCCTCTGGGCTGGCGGGGGCCTTGGCAGGGCAATGAGAAAGTGGCGCTACCTGGAGAGCCGGCGGATGGGCGTGCCGGGCGGTCTCCGAACCTCGCCAGGAAAGTAAGCCGAGTGCCGGCCAGAGCACTTTCTTCTTTCTCCCGCCACCGAGAAGAGAGAAAGAGAAAGAAAGAAAGAAAGAAAGAAAGAAAGAAAGAAAGAAAGAAAGAAGATTGGAAAAGGCATGGATGTTTCTCATGTGCATTCACACATTCAGGGACGCCCTCACTTTCTCTCATCCAGATATACCTGCACACATGGAACCATTTTATAAGCCATAAACTCTATGTCAGGAATCCCCCGTCTTGGGAGTTGGTGAGTAATTTGGAATTTTAGGACCATCTCATAGCTGCTGTCGCAAGATATTTGCCTTGGGGGAGGTTGCTTTCTACTGCAGAAGAGAGAGAGAGAGAGAGACAGAAAGAAAGAAAGAAAGAAAGAAAGAAAGAAAGAAAGAAAGAAAGAAAGAGAAAGAAAGAAAGAAAGAAATTAATTAATGAATGAATGAAGGAAGGAAGGGAGGTAGGCAGGAAATCAGAAAAATAGACAGGAAGGAAGGCAGGAAGGAAGGAAGGAACGAAGGAAGGAAGCAAGAAAGATGAAAAGAAAGATGGCAGGAAGGAAGGAAGACAGAAAGAAAGAAAAAGAAAAAGAAAGATGGGACAAAGGAAGGAAGGAAGACAGAAAGAAAGAAAAGAAAGAAATGAAAGAAAGAAAGATAGTAGGAAGGAAGGAAGACAGAAAGAAAGAAAAAGAGAAAGAAAGATGGTAGGAAGGAAGGAAGACAGAAAGAAAGGAAAGAAAGAAAGAATGAAAGATGGTAGGAAGGAAGGAAGCCACCCAGTCACCTGACCACCAAGCCATGCCCACATGAAGGGGGTGGGGGGGCACTGAGGATGAGTTTGTAGCACCAAGGGGGTGGTGGACTGAAAAAGTTTGGGAACCACTGGCTTAGATCGTGACACTGTGCCTACCATCTTCCAAATTAGGCTGAGCTTTGAAGATGTTCCTAAATCTCACATTAAGCAAATTTTTCGATGGAGTATTATAGTGCTGATCAGTAGTGGGTTTCAATTACCTTCACTACTGATTTGCTATTGGGAGCACGCGTGCGCAGAGATGTCCGGGCGAGTGGGCGGAGCCTCCCGCTGCCGCCACCGGTTCGCCCAATCCGGGGCGAACCGGTAGCAACCCACCACTGGTGCTGATGTCATATATCCTAGTCTGAGATATATTTATTAGCTGGATAACTTTTAGCTGGCAGCTTTAAGGTAACCCTCGCTTTTCCAATGCTAAGATAGGGTCTGTTTCTTAATCTGACCCATGACCGTTTCAGACCATTCTGTCAGTGATCAAGTCAGATGATTCCTAAGTGACTGGATTGATCCCACTTCTATTGGCCACTTGAGCTCATGCAGCCCTGTTATCTCTCAAGTTGCTAGACGCTGTTCTTTGGGGCCTTTATAATTTGACCTCAGGGAAATCCAGGTTTTAACTGGCTGCACCTCCCAAGTTTCAAGGCTGGCTTTGAAAGACAAATCAGTCCAACTAAGAGATAAATGGTGTAGGATCAGCTGGTGCTGATGCAACAGATCTTCCTCCTGGTTTGCTATGGAACTCCTTCCCACCAGACTCCTCATTTCTTAATTTTAAACATGGATGTATTGTTTTGTTTATAACTCAACAGAATAACTGACAGGTGTAGGGAGAGTCGTCTCTAATCCCATACACTCTTGATGTCCTGAAGAAGTGGCTATTCACCTTAACTTGCCTGGCGATATTATTTACTTATTTTAACTATTTATATGGCTACCCAAATTGCAAATAATAACTTTGAATCACTGAGGATTAAAAACACAAAATGAAAGAACTAATAAATAGTAAAGCCACAAAATCACAACAAAACACAATACAACCAAGACCAAGACCCAATTATATAACCTTCCCAAACTATTTCACAAGTTCATTCAATTCCCTTGCCCAGGGAACAAATGGGTATTGAAGGCCCTACAGCAGGCCAACAGGGCTGGGCCATCAAAATCTGGTTCAGAGCAGTAGTGGGTTCTAAAACCCTTTACTACTGGTTCGCGTGCGCGCTCGTGCATGCGTGCGATGCTTCTGTGCATGCGCAGAAGTGTCCCGGGCGGGTGGGTGAAGCCTCCCGCCGCTGGCGCTACCGGTTCTTAGAACCGGGCCAAACTGGGAGCAACCCACCGCTGGTTCAGAGGGTAGAGCTGGGAGAGGGGGAAAATTAAGGGGACAGGATAGAAGTACCTCTTCATGACTTTGACTGGCTGATCTGTGAGACTGGAGACCTGGTGAGTAAAGAGATAGCTCTTCTAACAATCAAATGTAATAGTTTCATGGACACTGTTTTTTATTGCTTACAATAATTTTTTGAACTACAGGCCACATCTCAAGACTCTCTTCTCTTGAAAATTTGGTAGTGCTGATACCATAGCAGATTTCTTCTTGTTCATGTTTCAACTCCTCCATGTAAAGCAAAGTTGGGTTATCTCGCCACTTACCTCATTGACTATGGTCTCATTGTCTATGAAGTTTGCAAAGGTCACCAGGGGATCCCATGGATCATTCTGGTTATAGATGCAGGTGCTTGTCAATTCTTCCTCTTTCTGCTTAGTGACAGACAGCTTGTACCTAAAGTGGACACAAAATAGGGAAAATGAGAGAGAAAATGCGAGGAAGGGAGGGGGAAAAAACACCAGGGTTTTATCGTGTTCCTCAGAAGTGCAAACTAATTCTCTAATTTTCTTAATTCTTTAAAAAAATATAATACAATGATGAGTCTATGACCAGATGGTCATGGTGATCATTTGATCCTGGTTATGGATTTTATTAATTCAATTGTATTGCTTTTCTAAGTTTTTAAAAATGTATTTTGATGGTTTTTCTTTAGTTTTTAAATTGTTGTAAGCCACCCAAGTCATGCAGCTGATCAATGTACATCAGACAAATGAATAAACTGCAGCGCCTTTTCCCCTGACATCATTCTTTAATTTAAACAAGATGCTATTTATCTAAAAGGCAAACATAGGACTATGATAGGGACCTACCTGCCCCAGCTGATGGCCTTCTCCATGGGGCTACTTTGTGGTAAGTGCTTGCCTGCAAAGCTGATAATCTGGATGCGATAGCTCTGTTTGTGGCCCCACTGGTTTTCATTGTTAGAACTGAAAAGCAGGTACCGTGGGGTTTTGTCATCAAGTGGGAAAGCAGCTTTTTCTTCCGTGTCCAGGACTTGCTGGGTGAGGATTGGTCGCTGGATTGTGTGCTCTGTGCTCCAAGGGGCCTGCACGGATTCATATGCCATGTCAAGATCCACCAAAGAGTTCTTGACTCCTAACAAACAATCAAAAAGAATGAGACAAACACTTCCTGTTTTGGACTCCTGCCTAAGGATTAGGGGTGGGTTCTTACCTCGCTGCTGGTTCGCTTCCTCCCGCGCCACGTGGGCGCGCCTCATGGGTGCACGCGCATGCGCAGTGCAAAAAAATAAAAAAAATTCCAAAAAACCCCCAATAATGCCGAAAACAAGATGGCGATGCATGCGCAGTGCTGGAAACTTGGCTTCTGCGCATGCGCAGAAGATTTTTTAAAAAAAATAAATTCAAAAAAATTCAAAAAAATTTCAAAAAAAGATGGCAGCGCCCATGGACTGGCACCGACCGAACCGGATCGATGATGTCATCGTGACGTCACCAGCGGGTCGCTACCAGTTCGGGCGAACCGGTCCGAACTGGGAGGAATCCACCTCTGCTAAGGATACACCTACTTAGAAACAATGGATCAAACACCAAAGTCAGTTTGAGACTGTGGACAGAATGGCATATCTTATGTTTGGGAGAGTTTCTTACAAACTCATCATACAGCCTTGTTCAATTATTATTTCTCCAGCATCTGTGGCTCAACTATACACTGTGAACAATGGAAGCCTACTCAGACAATTGTCTTACACTACATTATAGATCTCCTTCCTCCTTGCAAACAAATGTCAACCAATACAATCTTTGTCATAGGCACCTGTTCTGTTTGAAAGATAACATGAGAGATCTTTTCAGAGACCGCTTTGAAATTCCTTTCCCCCAATGATAATAGAACTGAGATCTATTTGTTTTTTGTGGTCTAACATAATAACATATTATATGTGAAATAATTATTTGTATTGTACAATCTTTTTGTTCTTCTTTTTATAATAACTCCTATACTTATTATGATATGGATAGACTTCAGCTGATGGGACCCAAGTGAGGGAAATAAATTCCATCAGTGGTACAAAATGCTTCTTGGGTAATACGGCAGGGTGTATTATTATATTTATTATTCCATGGGCTGGTTACATATGTAGAAATGTGTTTAAATCGCCATAAGTTCTAACAACTTGAAGTATAATAATAAACAGGAGAGAAACCAGTTTGGTTCATATTTTAAGGAAATATATACTTTGGCCATACACAGTAATAATAATAAAAAATCATACAAAAAGGGTGTTACCAGGAAAAGTGCATATAGTGTTATGCTTATTAATAAAAAGATATAAAAGTGCACTCACCTGGAGAAAATGGCTTGCAAAAATCTGCACGGTAAAACTGTGTATTCACATGGTGTATTAGGAGGAGGGGTTACAATTCTGAAGATTTTGTTTTGAAAATTACAAACTTACACAAATGGATTGTAATGAGTACCAGGATGGAAAAATACAAAACTGAGCAAAATGAAATTGACCAATTTCTGCGTCCTTGATTTAAAAGAGGACACTAGTTGGGCTTTGCCCAGAAACTCTTGCCAATCTACAGTTAATCACACATAGAGATCTATATTTAGAAAGTCCTGGAATTGGTCAGTGTTATTTTCTGCACACAGAATGAGAACAGAAGAGATGAGATGTACTTTCTCAGGATTCTACTCTTTCCAAGTCAAGGGTAAAGGTAAAACTTTCTCAGATTTAAGGAATAATCTGCGGGGATTGTCACACTAACTCTTCTCACAAGAAGGGAATATAGTGAAATGCAGCTTTTGGAGACAAAAGACTTTCCCATTTACGGGATGAAACTAATCGAGAATTATGCCATCTGCATATAAACATATATCATAATGACACTTCTGCATTGTCTCCTCCTCATGGTATGCAGTTGTTAAGATTAGTCACTGTTGCTTATCTAAATTTCACATATTTTGCTGGCCCAGAGCAACTCCTTCGTTCTGAATGACATACGCCATTGAATACCAAATCCATTGCAGCTTCTTGCCATATGCATGCAGAAGGGTATCCAAGCATAGAATGTACAAGGGTGCACTATTATTTTCATGAGGACCATGCTGGGCTTTATGATCTTCTGGAGCATTCATTCCAAAGAAATACGCAAAACTAAGGCAAAATAAGCTTGACACAAATTAAATTTGACTTCATTGCATTTCCATTTAAATATAATCACGATTTACAGAAGATTAATATTATTACATCCCAAACACTGAATAATGCATTATTTATTCACAATAAGCATTTACAATGCTGTGATAACTTCTGAAGCCACAGCTAAGTATTTCAGAGAAAGGCATTTGGCCCTGCAGCTGAGGCATAAAAGCAGCTGCTGTAGAAAAGAATCCACATATTTGATAATCTTCTGGATTCTTATCTGCTTTTATGATAAAGGCATACCCACAGGGCCCAGAAGGTTATTCTCTCTCACTTAATTCTTAGCATACCACCATTCCAAGTGTCAATTTTCAAAGTAAAGGAGAAATCACTTTTTTACAGATAGTCCTCAACTGACAACCCAACTGAGCCTAAAATTTCTGTTGCTAAGTAAGAGTTAAGTGAGTTTTGCCCCATTTTACAACCTTTCTTACCACAGTTGTTAATCACTGTAGTTGTTAAGTTAGCAATATGATTGTTAAGTGAATCTGGCTTCCCTGTTGACTTTGCTTGAAAGAAGGTTGCAAAAGGTGATCATGTGACCCTGGGACACTGCAACCGTCCCAAATATGAGTCTGTTGCCAAGCGTCTGAACTTTGATCACGTGACCATGGGGATGCTGCAACAGTCATATGTGTGAAAAATGGTCATAAATCATTTGTTTCAGTGCCATTGTAATTTCAAACAGTCCCTAAACGAGTAATGGGATATACAGGTAGTCTGTTGTAAGTCGAGGACTACCTGTATTTCACTCTTTCAGTTTCAGTCTCTCATAACTTTGTTTGTTCAAGAGCTGAAGACAGTATGAATAGAGCCTCTTCCTCCATTTCCCTCTGCTCCCCCCCAAAAACCAGTCCTGTGAGGTAGGCTTTCATAGTTTAAGGTGAACTTAGCTTAAGCTTATCCACTTCCAGTTCAACTTTTTAACCACTAAACCACACTAGTTGCATCATTCATCAATGATACAAAAATAAATCCAACAGTGATTTAGGCTGAATGAAAATAATTTGAATTTCTAAATCCCGCCCACCTCTTGTTTATCTAGTATATCTTCTGCATGCAAAGAAGCTCAGGATTTATTTGGAGTTCTAAACAAGGCAACCTAGACCTGTAGCAGGAGAAGGCTGACCAAACCACCAGCCCTTATATAACTCTGTTAGGTTTTAATAGAATGGCAGTTTGTGGGAGTTAGGGAAATATAAGAACCTACCTTCTACATCCAAGTCAACTTTGTAGTTTATCAGGTGGTTGTGCATGGTTCCAAGTGTGTACTCCCCAACCTTGTTTCCATACTTAGTACCACCTTCCATAAAAAATGAAGAGCTGATGTATCCTGTAGCATGGACCTTGACTTCTATGGCACCATTTTGATAGAATACAAAATCCCAGACATAGTCATAGTTAATGAGGGTAGAAACAGTCCTTAAGACCAAAGCATATTTGGGTAACCCCTCATAGTAAAAAGAGCCAAAATTAGAAAAATGGCGACGCAGGGGGACACCCATGTCATGTTCAAAGATGCAGAAGGAGTTCTTGTTTAGTTTGGGAGTGTCAGAGTCTATTAGGTAATGCCGATTCACATAGGTGGCCATGTAGGGGCAGTCCACACCCCGGACTAGTTCATAAGAAAACTTTCCAATGCCAAGGCTACCATCCATGTATCTGGTCACCATTCCTCCAGGACAATTGGAACCATAAATGGCAAGAGCTTCTTGAAGACTCAACTCATAGACAATCCTCTTATCATTAAATCTGATATTGAAAAGACGTGGCCCTGTGTTCACATTCATCCCAAAGGTAAACTTCCATAGCTGATAGGTAACCTGGCTGCCAGTTAGAGTGTAGCGCTTTCCTTGGGTCTCAAATTGAAATGGGCCTAGAGAAGCTACTGGTTCAAATCGCTTCCTGGAAGCATATTCCATCTGTAGCTGACTACTCTTCATTCTTGCCTCCTTCACCTGTCCATTCTTGAACTCTTTTTCCAGATGGGCCATATCCTGATAATATTGTCCATTATAGAATACTTTCCTCAGCTTCCATTCAGAGATGTTCAGACTGCTGTGATCCACCAGCATCTCCAAGCCAATGGGATGTATGTAATATCCACTGCCAATCACATTCTGGAAGAGGACAAACCAGGTGGCTCTTTCACCAGACTCAAATCCTCTTGGAGCTGTGGTTAGAGTAGCTAAATCAGACCTCTCATAATTGCAGCATATTTTGAGGAAGTTGGAGGTGTTGAAGAGCTTATGGAAAATGAACAAGTCAATATCTTTATATTCCCTCTCAGTCACCGGTCTGCTGTAATATGGAACCTTCTTGCCAAATTTCCGCATTGTAATGTCTCGATGGTACATTGGATTTGGAAGTGGACCTACTACAAATTCTGTAATGTTTGGATCTGACTGGCTTCCAAAGTATACCACAGCCAATGCCTGCCGGGGTAGCTCTTCCCTTCCACGATCAAGGAAGCCCAGAACTTTCACTTTAGATGGGAAGTACACATCCATGTAGTAAATGCAATTATCTGATGGTTTTGCATGAAATGCATCTTCCAGGTACACCCCGAGATTCTTCTTGAGATACTTCACCACCTGAGTCATTTCATCAGCTGTCAGATCAGCAAAGACTTCACTTCGTTCTCTGTTGGGCCTCTCAGAGGAAATTGGTTGTTCAGAGTAGACACAACTGGTGACTTTTTTTTCCTTCGTCAGCAAAACACAGACTAGAGCAAAAATTGTAGCCAGAGCTAGCACCAAAACGACAACTAGCACTTTCATGTTCATGTCAGCACAGTAAAGGCAGCAGTGATAGCACACAGCCTCTCTGTGCTTTTCTTACAGGAAAGTGTCTGGGTGGGTGGATGGGAGGAAGAAAAATTATTGCTCCATTCAGAGTAAGAGGAGGGACCTGAGCTAAGAATGCCTGGGGGCTTCACAAAAGACCATAAAAAGGCGGGTTTTCATTTGGTTTCTTTTTCTCCCCCACTCCTTCCCTTCCTCCCACCATTTCTTCTGTATCTGCTTTGATACTAGCCTTATAAGCTGCTCTGGACCAAGGGTGCTTTGGGAACGCACTGGGCTTGGGTCCAGAAAGGTCAAAGCAAAGATCAGTTAGTGCACAGAAGCTTCCCAAGAGCACTGGGAACATCCCACTAACTGGGAAGAAGCTTGGCAGAGCCAACTCACACATAAATATCCAGTCAGGCTATTCTAAGGATATTGTGTTCCCATTATTTCCTTGCTTATTCCCAGGAATACAGATTTAATTCTTCCACTGATGATTCAGTTGCCCTCTACTTATAATCTAGCTGTGCTAGTGTCTTAAACCTTTTGATTGTGAGACTTAAAAGGTTGATTGAACAAGACACTGTGAATCTGAATATAAAATAAGGTATCTTGGCCGGGGGAGCTAAGACATCTAGCCTAGGAATGCTTTGATTTGTAATCTACTAAAATTCTTATGTCTATAAGAAAGCATATTATTATTATTATTGATCATTGCACAGTCAGCCAGATGTTCAGACTGGGTTTGGCATTTTTGTCTACCTATCGAGTCCTTACCAAGGACCTGGGATAGGCAAATCTGGATGTTTGACGGTGTTACAGATATCGTCGCAGGATGGAAGCAGTTCCAAGTAAAGCCGCCTTCTGCAATTGACTGCTGGCAAATTTGTCAATGCCCATGGTGTTCAAGTGGTGCTCCAGTTGTTTTGGGACTGAACCCAAGGCGCCTATTACTATTGTACTACCCTTGCTTGCCTTTGCCATAGTCGTTCTATTTCTATTTGTAGGTTTTTGAATTTTGTTATCTTCTCCAGTTCTTTCTCTTTTATTCTGCTGCCTACAGGCACTGCCACATCCAGTATCCAGACTTTTTTGTCTTTCTTATCGACAACTGTTAAGTCCAGGGTGTTATGTGGCAGGTGCCTGTCTGTCTGGATTCTGAAGTCCCAGAGCAATTTAACGTCTGCATTTTCTATGACTTTTTCTATTTTATGGTCCCACCAGTTCTTGCTTACAGGCAAATGATATTTCTTGCAGATTTTCCAATGCACCATTATTGCTACTTTGTCATGCCGCTGCTTGTAGTCAGTCTGTGCGAACTTCTTGCAGCAGCTTACCAGGTGGTCCACTGTTTCTTCAGCTTCTTTGCAGAGGTGACACTTACTGTCTGTTACAGTCTTCTCAATTCTGGCTTTGTATCTGGCTTCTTTCTTTAACTTCCCTGCTCTTAGCCATTGCCAGGTCTTGTTATTATCTGCTTTCCCTGCTAATTTTTTTAATGTACTGGCCATGTAGTGCTTTGTCTTCCCATGCCTCCATTCTGTTCTTCATTTGGTCTTTCTTGTAGGTCAGTTTGGTCTCTCCAGTAGTCAACAAGCCTTCCTGGCATACTAACTTCAGTGCATCTTCTTCATTGTCCTTCAGATATTCTTCCAAAGCCCCTTTTTTTCTTCAACCATCTAATGTACTTGCAACATTCCACGCCCACCTATTTGCATTGGTAGGTAGAGTCTGTCAATGTCGCTGCGAGGATGAAGGGCATGATTCATTGTCATTATTTTTCTGGACTTCCTATCCATTGCTTTTAATTCTGAGTTGTTATTGTTATTGTTATTGTTATACTTTATTCATGAAAAATGATACTCAGTCAACTAAACAGTGCCATTGATCTTTGCACACAGCTTCTGATGTTTCTACTGACTGCTGTTATTTCTAGGCACTTGATTATCCAGATATGTGGCAAAGAGTTAAATGACTTCTTGTAGTCAATCCATGTTACATTCAGGTTGGTCTTCCTTCTCTTGCAGTTTTCCAAAATTATTTTGTCAATTAAGAGTTGATCTTTTGTTCCTCTGCTATTGGGGCAGTTTCCTTTCTGCTATCAGCTTGAAGGATTCCCAGGAATTTGTAGTAATCATCTTCATCCAGACTCTTAATGCTATTTTCATGGGGCATCTTGATTCCTTCAGTTTTCACTATTTTTCCTTGTTTGATAGTGAGTGTGGCACACTTGTCCAATCCAAACTCCATTGCAATATCTTAGCTATATATACGGACAGTGTTGAGCAGCGATTCTATTTCAGATGCTGTTTTTCCCTACAGCTGCAGATCGTCCATGTAAAGGAGGTGAGATAGTCTGTCAGGTGTTTTTGATGTTTGATAGCCTTGGCCTGAGTTATTCAGTATTGTTGACAGAGGAAACTAGTGGGTATAAACTAGTTAGATGTTTCAACCAAAACCCATGCAGTTCATCTTCATCTGGTGCTGACCAATTCTTGATCTTCTTTGCTCTTTTCTCTACCATTTCTGCTGTTATTACTAGTTCTTTCATCTCAAGTTCTTTTTTATTCTTATTCACCTCTTTTAACCAAGCTGCATCCTTGTTGTATTTCTTTAGGTTATCCCATATCTGTGCCCAGAACTGCACTGTTTCTTCCTTGTCAGGTAATGACTGATTCACTGCAGTTTCTCCATTGATGGATTGATAGAAACATTTCTGATTGGATTGAAATTGGAGGTTCTGCCTATAATTTGCAATTCGAGCTTCGTATCTGCTAATCTTGGCTGTTGCTGTTATTTGCTGTTTTATTATTTCAAGTGCTTCCTTGATCTTCCTTGTTTCTAAGTGATATTTCTTGATTAAGGGATCTTTTGTTTTCTTGTTCTTCAGCTTCTTTTATTTCATTTGTTCTGGCTTGCTTGCATCTAATCTTAGCTTGCTGATCTTATTTTCCAGTCTGATCTTCCATTTTGATTATAATCTTATTTTCCAATCTAATCTTCCATTTTTGTGGTACCCGTTTAGTTTTTTTTTCTTCTCTGTTGATTTTGCATCCCAGGTATTCTGTTATAACTACAGCTGTGCTGTATATTAGTTGGTTTGTTTCGTGCAGTGAGTTGGTGCTTATACTTGATATTGCAGTGTTTGCATCTTTTAATGCCTGTGCTAGCTGTTTCTTTGGAACAAGCTTCAATGCAGGCAGCCTTATTCTGATGTTTTTGTACTGTTTGAGATGTTCAGTTATTCTCTGTCTCAGTTCTTTTACTTGTTTCATTACAGGGTTTTGTTCTTCCTGTAGCAGAGGAGTGGGTGTCTGATTTCTAAATGAAAACAATTATATATCTCTGTTGGATTCTTCTACTACCAACTCTTCCTGGTTTGCCTCTACATTCTGAATTACTTTTGGCAGGGCTTTGATTTCTTTGCCCAGGGTAAACCTTTGCAGTTCTTCCAATTCTGCTTCTGTGAATACTTTATTTCGTATTATAAATCGACGTTGATCTGCTAGCCTCTGTTCTGTTATTTCTGGTTCTGCATGTTGTTCTTTCCAGAACTGGTGCATTCATTTCTAATATCCTCTTCTTGTTGGGTTTGCTCTGTAATAACAGATCATTATTTCTTTGTTTTCAATCACTGTATATTTGTGACGGGTAAACACCTTTTCTTCCAATAGTTCTGCAGCTGCTGGCCCTGGTTGCTCAGCCAACAGTCCTGAGTCCTATAGCCCATTTTTCACCAGATATCCAGGAACTCCAACATCTAGCATGGACCTTGTTAACCTGGGTGACATCTGAACCGGTATGGCTTTCTGAAATTTACGTCTCACCATATTTTTTATGGGAGAGACACTCTGTCTGACTCCTCTCATGAGATGTGTCCAGTATGATTGAACCTCTGGCATAGCTCTCATCTTTCTCAGAGCACACAAGCCCCACAACCATGTCAAGATAGTGCCTCACTGGTTGTTGTTGTTGTTGTTGTTGAATTTTCAATATTCCACATGGCTATAAATATGTTAGAAGAATGAGAAATTGATATTGCTTATAAGCACCATTAAAAGCATAGTAAATCTCAGGCCAGTAATCAGAGTGGCTTAGGCAGATCTTACACCAACCAATTGTCTCTGGCCCTTTAAAATTTGTGTTTAAAAACTAGACAGGTTTGGTGGTGGTGGCGGCTCCAGGCCTGGCAAGCATTTTGGAGGGACATGTCAATAATCACAGACTTGAAAGCTAATGTGTTGGGTGGTTATATTTCCTCAAGTCTAACTACATAGCACAAGGTTTTGCCATCGCAAAATGGCTATTTGTCAGGCATCTAAACCTTTCTTTTAGATTGCTTTTTCTTGGGCTGGATCAGTGCAAAAAGTAACAGTGTTCAGTTCCTAATTCTGAGTTCTCAATTTCTGGAATGTTAATTTGAAAAGTACAGAATTTCGATCCTGAAATTCAACAAAAATAAACCTTAGAAGTGATGGCTTTGCAGGTTTAGCTCTAAGTATTTATATTTTACCAGAAAAAAGCAAAGTTTTACACACCAATGATGCATGTCCCTCTGCCTGAAAGGAAATCAAGGTCCTGAAACTCCATGTTGGTCTCTTGCCTTTCCTTTTTCAGTTCACCTATTAAATATTTCATGGTAGGCAAGCCACTCCTCTTCAAAACACTATGAAGTGGCCTCTCCCATATTTCATGGTAGTCAAGCCACTCCTCTTCAAAACACTATGAAGTGGCCTCTCCCCACTAATTATTTCCTTCACAGCTATTTTATCTGATCTGCTGGATTGGTGAAAAACTGTGGACCTTTCTAGAAAAATTACAATAGTGTAACACATGAAAAGCTGGTCTTTTGAAGAAATTCCCTGAAGGTAGAGCTTGTTTTCTTCACAAATCAAGTGCATCTAGCAAACGTTTTGCTACATGGACTCTACCTGAATTCAGTGACCTGGCAAATGGCCTGAGAAAAACAGCAAACCAAAGCAACAAAGCAATTTCAAGGATGTGGCCTGGATGTTGAAAACCAGTGAGTGAGCTAGTTTGAGATCAGACTAGAACAGAAACCAGTCACAAGGTGAAAGTTGCATATCAAGTAGTGAAACCTACCTAGCCCACCAACAACCAGTTAAGAGCCAACGTGAAAAATAAAGCAAGGGGCTATTTTAAAAAGGGTCTAGATAGGAGCCTAGTTGAAAGTCATACAATACTGGGTCATGAGCCATCTCCCTCAAGTTTCTTGGTCAGTATATGAGAGCAAAGAATGGGTGTGTGTGTGTGTGTTTAAAGCACAATATTTCCACATGATGATAGAAATAGAAAAAAAAATTAGGGAGTTAACAGAACATTGTTTGTGTGCTGTCTCATCAATTAGTGAGAACTGTTTGACTGTTCCCAATCTTGGGAGAGGCTGATATTTTATTGGAAATCAGTTCATGACCACTGACCAAAGCTATGTTTCTAGCAAACTCAAGTACGCAATAGTACACAAAAAGCTGATAAGTGTGATTCTATATTGTGCAGCCCATGTGACAGGGATAATGGTAAAAATGTGATGATTTCTATGTTTTTAGTAGTCCTCACATAATCAAATGGAAAGAGTACAAGGAGGAATCCGCAGAGAAGGGCTGGTACAAAAGTGGAAAGCACATGTTCTTGAAGACTCATGGAAAAGACAGCAATTGGTGCTTGTTTTCCAAGTACAGATGGGTGGAATCCATCAATTGCTAACATGGTTTGGACAGAACACCAAGCTATTACATTGAGTAAAATGGAGGAAAAATCTGAAATCTGTAAAAAGCTGTACAGCTTCATTTCCTTCTGATTTATACATAGAAATCAAGTAGCTTAAGGCCAGAGTGTGAGAGTGGCAGAAAATGGGCCACATTTATATTACAAAATGTAAATTTTGACTGCTACACCCAGGACTTATTAGATATGACTTCTCATCCACATAGACAATAAATCAAACTACTTGCTGATTCCTGCCAGTTCTGCAAAAGCATCAATAGGTTGTTCCTATTACCTCAGGTTGCAAAGTTGCAAATTCTTCCTGTTTTGATGGAAAATTTATAGCAATGTCATATATTTATTTCCCACAGATCTCCATAAATATGCAGAGGTAACTTCTAGCTTTTAAAACAAAAATATAGCAAAGAATGGTAACTTAAATGTATGAAGACCTTACAGTGGCCACCAAAGGTTAGGGGAAATTTTAGAGTCGCCCAATTCTCTAATTCAAAGTAAAAAATATGGAGTGTTTAAAAAAGGACTATTCTGGAAGAGTCATTAAGTTCCCATTTATCACAGCCAGCTGGAAAACAAAGTTAATCTCTCTCCTAGGTTTGGACAACAGTCACTAAGAGTTACTTAACTCTAGGATTAGTCCTAGGTATGTTTATAATTGGGTCATAATCCTAATCTGAAGTTACCAGTTTTGGAAAAGCAGTTTAAAAATCCCAGTGGCTTGTTCTAGGGCAAAAGTTCACAGTTTTGCTGTGACTTTACTGTGATCATGAGTTAGCTTTATTGTATATGCAAAAGATGACACCACACATAATTTATTTGTAGACCTGGCTCGTTGATTTTTATTGTCACATAAAGCTTTCAAGGAATCCAAGGATACAAAATAATAGCAACTAAACAGGGAAGAAAAAAAAGTTAGAAATTGGCAAAACAACTAGTATGAGCATTTGGAAGACTAACTGTAGTATAACAAACCACATCTTAGCATAACATGTGTTTATTAGGAGCCGCGGTGGTGCAGTGGTTAGAGTGCAGTATTGCAGGCTACTTCTGCTGATCACCGGCTGCCAGCAGTTTGGCAGATCGAATCTCACCAGGCTCAAGGTTGACTCAGCCTTCCATCCTTCCGAGGTGGGTAAAATGAGGACCCAGATTGTTGGGGGCAATATGCTGACTCTGTGAACCGCTTAGAGAGTGCTGTAAAGCACTGTAAAGCGGTATATAAATCTAAGTGCTATTGCTATTGCTATTATTAAAACAAACATTTCTTATAGATTTCTTAACACAATGTATCCACAGTGTCACTGTGATCTGTCTAGACTCTAGATGCAGTATATTTATCGTCACCTGTGGTAACCAGAGAATATGCTTGTGTCTCTGGTTAACAGAGCAACTTAATTATGAGTTCTGACAAAGAATCCTGGAAAACTTAGTTTCGTGGCATTTTTAATTTTTTTAAAATCAGATTCATAGAGCAAATTTAGAGAATAAAATATAAATGTACTTGTAAATACTATTAAGAAAATCAGAAGCCTATTCTTTTCTTGGTATTTTTTTCATTTACTTTTTTTTCTTAAATCTTCTCTTTCAAAATTTGTATTTTATTTCATTTATTCACACACACGCACACACACACAGTCTACACCCCTCTTAAAATGCCAGGTTTCTGACATGTAAAAAAAATCATATCAAGATAAATCACTTCAGATTTTTTTCTCCCTTTAATATAACACATAAGCTGTACAATTCAATTGAAAAACAAACTGAAATTGTTTAGGGGGAAAATAAAAACTTACAATAACATGGTTGCATAAGTATGCACATTTTTACTAAAGCACCTTTATGACAGCATTCAGCTTTTGAAGGTAGGATGGCCCACCTTTGCCTTGGGAACCTTAGCCCATTCTTCCTTGGAAAAGCACTCCAAATCTGTCAGATTGTGAAGGCATCTCCTGTGCCCAACCCTCTTCAGGTCATCCCTCAGTCTTTCAATTTGATTCAAGTTTCCTCACAAAGTTTCCTTCCAAAACTTTGCTCTTCTTCTGGTGAAGCCATTCTTTTGTTATGCTTTGGGTCATTGTAATGTTGAAAGTTGACATTCCTCTTCATCTTCAGCATTTTAGCAAAAGCCTGAGGCTTTTGTGCCAAAACTGACCGAACTGGAACTGTTTATAATTCCCTCAACCCTAACCCTGATTAAATCCCAGTTCCAACTGAACAAAAGCAGCTCCAAAGCATAATGCTGCTGCCACCATCCTTCACTGTGGTGTACTTTTGATGATGAACAGTGTTGTTTTTGCACCAAAAGTTCAACCTCAATCTCATCAGACCATAACAAATTTTCCCACATGCTTTTGTCAGACATGATGTAGTTGTTTGCAAAATGTAGCCAGGCTTGGATGTTTTCTTTGTAAGAAAAGGCTTCTGTCTTGCCACCCTACCTCACAGCCCAGACATATGAAGAATATGGACACTGTTGTCAGATGTGATGAACAGCCAGTACTTGCCAGAAATTTCTGGAGTTCATTTAATGTTGCTATAGGACTCTTGGCAAACTCTTGGACCAATTTTCTTATTTTTTCATCAATTTTGGAGGACATCCAGTTCTTGGTAATATCACTGTTAACACAGGTGAAATGCAGCCGGTTCTCACCGGTTCGTCCGAACCGTTAGTAAATTGCTTAGGCAGTTCGGAGAACCAGTTAAAATAAAGTGCAAGAGAGGTTTTTTCCCCCCCCCTCTCTCTCCCTTCAGTTAATAGCTCCACTTAACAGTTGCAGCTGGAATGCAGCCATTACACACTGAATCAAGTCAATAAACAACAGAAACTGACAGGATTAGGGCAGGGAACCCCATCAATCACCCATCTAGGGATGGGATTAACCTCTTCCCTTCAGGAAGAAGGACAAGATTACAAACATTTTCATTATAAAGAGTATTAAGTGACACTTCTGTGATCAGCTGATACTCCCTGGAGTTTCCCAAGACTTATAGCTGCTGCAGTGTTGGCTACTTCTTGTTTCTTCCTGGGGGAAAAGATACAGGAGGGGACAAAGATGCAGCTTGATCATACAGGCCATGAATTTAATGTGCATGTGTGGTCCAGCCAGCTGTATTGCTTCTGCTGTGAAGCACCCAATTTAGAACATAGAGAACATAGAATAATAGAGTTGGAAGGGTTAATGGCTTTTGGCAGCACACCCAGGCTTTCAATTAGCCTGAGCAGCTGCTCTTAGTTTCCCTCTCAGCTGCTGCGTTTGCTTTGGGGTTGACTTTTTTTTAAAGGGGAATGGCTGTTTTAAGTTTTCTGCATTGTTTTAGTGGTTCCTGGCACTGTCCTTTTGGGTTCTCTCTTTGGTTAGTTTCCATCCATTGTTTCTTGTGCCTTTTGGTGCTTTGGAAAATAGATTGACTCCCTCATTTTTGTAGGAGGCCCTCAAATTTCCTGAGAGAACAATTAATCAGTGGAACAACTTGCCTCCAGAAGTTGTAAATGCTCCAACACTAGAAGTTTTTAAGAAGAGATTGGATAACCATTTGTCTGCAATGGTGTAGGGTTTCCTGCCTAAGCAGGGGGTTGGACTAGAAGACCTCCAAGGTCCTTTCCAACTCTGTTATTCTATTCTATTTTAAATATTGGAACAGTGCTATTTTGTTGTGCTATTTTATTGTGAGTTGGACTAAGGAGAAATTTCCTAAGGGTGAGACCAATCAAGTTGGCCATGCCCACCCAGTCACATGACCAAGCCACGCCCACAGAACCGGTAGGGAAAATTTTTGGATTTCACCACTGCTGTTGTACCATATTTTTTCCACTTGTTGATGACTGTCTTCACTGTGTTCCATGGTATAATCAATGTTTTAGAATTTTTTTTGTACCTTTCTCCTTCCAACAGTGAGATCTCTTTGATGCTTTAGAAATTCTTTGAAGACATGGCTTTTGCTGTAAGAGGCAACTTAATAAATGTCAGAAAAATCCTACTAGAACAGCTGATCTTTATATGGGCTTGATCAGAGGTATTTTAATAGATGGCAGTTGTGTACTGACTACTATTTAAGAGTTTGAATGTGATTGATTAATTCTGAACACAGCCACATTCCTACTTATAAGAGGGTGTGTACACTTATGAAACCATATTATTGTAAACTTTTTATCCCCCCTCCCAAAAAATATTTTGGTTTGTTTTTCAATAGAATTGCACAGCTTATATGTTATATTAGAGGTGGAAAAAATTCTGAAGTGATTTATCTTGGTCTGATTTTTTTACATCTCAAAAATTTGACATTTTAACAAGAGGGTCTAGACCTTTTATATCCACGTTAGGTAGGTAGGCAGGCAGGCAGGCAGGTAGGTAAATAATAAAGCAAATTACAAAAATACAGATAGATAGATAGATAGATAGATAGATAGATAGATAGATAGATAGATAGATAGATAGATAGATAGATAGATAGATAGATAGATAGATAGATAGATAGAGATAATAGAGCAAGTTACAAAAATATAGACCACACAATTACTTTCAGAGTGGGGATTAAATGTATTTTACAGATATATCTAATATAATCTTCAAATAAAAAATTAACAGGAGAAGCAGTTGGGTAAAAAATCTAGAACAATTTGGCTGATACAGGTAAGTTGCAAACACAAGTGAGTACAATGCCAACAGAGCTAAGATGAAACACAGTCAACAATAAAGGTCTCGAGACTGCTATCTTACACACAAATTTTGTGCTCGACTATTTTCACTACTGTATTCACTCAAATATAAACAGCAGCATTGACTTAAAGCCTGGACAGTATCAGAGCTTTGTCAGATTTTGGAAACCTTCATAAGTGAAAGGTGGAAGGTTGGGTACACAAGCAGCTGTTTTAGGGAGGCAAGCAATATGGTTGATCTCACAGGAGTTGAAGTCATCCTTGTCAGTGAAGAACACACTATCAGGTGAGTCAATGGAGGGGTCATTGTCAAAATAATTATAAGGTCTTAAAATGAATCCAACTGCATTTGCAAGTGTCACAGTGTTAGGAATATCCTCGGCATGGGGAATATGTAGAAATCCAGTGGTGATCCAAGCAACCAGATCCTAGTGAAAGACCATAAAACAGGGTAATCTGATTAAAAAACATGGAAGGGAAATTTTAGGAGCTTAAGAATGGAGCACTCAGCAATACTCCAAGGCTCTGCCAACTGCCTTTTACAAAAGGAAGCTTTGGGGAAATTATTCCTGTTTGTTTGTTTCTTTCCTGCAGAGGTCCCAGATTGATCTGACCCGTTTTGGAAGTCCACTTTTTTTTTTTTAGTTTCCCCCATTGTATCAATTTTAGTCCCTCTTCTCTCTCTGTTGTTTGACTTCACTTTGGAGAGTGGTTGTGCTGACAGAATTTTCAGCCCCAATTTCTTTTTAACATCCCACTGAGTATTCATTTCTGCAACTAAATGCATAAAATGAATAAAGTAACTATTGAGACATCGTGTTGAGAAACCCACCCTTTCCTGTTTGTGTTCCAAAGCACTTTTTTTTCCCATTTGCCCCATGCCTGACTGCACAGATGTTTCGGTAGGAAAAGTACGCCAAGCATGGCTTCTGGAATTGTTTCTAACTCCTTAACAACTGTGGACATAGGACACTGTATTTTCTTCTGTTACTGAAATAACACATTTTATGTATGTGTGTGTATGTTTTGCATGTATGAGTATGCTGGGAAGATAGAGTTAGCTGCATATGCTTCACTTTGGGTCACATGACCAGGAAGGAGGAACTTTCCTGTGAGGCAACCCAATCAGGGGTGGGCTGCTGGGGGTTCGCAGGGGTTCGGGAGAACCTCTAGCTAAGATTCTGTGCAGTTCAGAGAACCCCCAAATCCCACTCCTGGCTGGCCCCACTCACCCTGACCTTCCCCTCCCAGGAGTCCCCACGCGGCCCGTTTTGGATGCAGGTAAGTGCAGGGTGCACACGGAGGCTCGGGGAGGGTGAAAAACAGGCCTACCGGAAGTTCAGGAAGGCTGGAAACGGGCCCGTTTCTGGCCTCCAGAGGGCCTCCGGTGCCTGGGGAGGCCGTTTTCGCCCTCCCGGAGACTCGAGGAAAGCCTCCGGAGCCCGGGGAGGGCAAAAACGCCCCCCCCCGCCATGGTGCAGGAGGCCGACTAGGCCACGCCCACCATGGCCACGCCCACCCAGCAACTGGGCAGAGAACCCCTTGCTAAAATTTTTGAAGCCCACTCCTGAACCCAATCAAGTGCCTGCTGTTCTGTTAAAGAAAAGGGCAATTTTGTGTGTGTGTGGGGAAGTAGATTTGTTTCTTTGAACCCAAATTCAGACTCTCAAGTGAACTCTCAGCAAGACCTTGCTCTCCTGAAACTTTTTCAGCCATGAGTGCAATTCAGCGGTGGGTTGCTACTGGTATGTCCCAGATCTACGAACTGGTAGCGGCAGCGGCGGGAGGCTCTGCCCACCCACCCCGGATGCTTCTGCGCATGCGCAGAAGCATCGCACGTGCGAGCGTACACGCACAAACCGGTAGCAACGGGATTTGCAACTCATTACTGGTGCAATTGTGCCTCTGTGTCTGCCTTTGCATTGGACTTCTTGTTCCTCTTAGTAAGCTGCTTATAAATCAAGCTGATACGTCTTTGCTCAGTCTGAAATAGGACAGCACAAGATAGGTTGTCTGAGATAAAATAGAAGTCTTCCCAGCTCCCTAATAATACAACACACTTGGGAAGTTATAGGCTGGTCAAATTATTTTAACACAATGAAATAGAACTTTCTAGGAAAACACTGAATTTTGGCTACAAATCATTCTGAGTGCAAAATGTTCCAAGTTTGGAATGGCTATTTCAAGCATTCCGGTTATGAACCCCCCCCCCTTAGAATTTGTCCTAATTTGGGATAAAACTGAGTGCTTTTTTCCCTGTTATTTTCAAAATTCCACTGTCCCTTTTTTTTAACCCCTCTTTCCAAGCTATGGAGATTTGAAGATTGTGATGGCAAGAATTTAGAGGAAAAGAAGAAAACTGGGTAAAGGACAATCAGTTCAACCCATACTGAGATGGGAAATACTTTGGATTGCTGCTTCATGGAGATACATGAGAAATCACAGATTAATTTGGAAGTTGAACTTCATTAGTATAATCAATGTTTACCCTAATTTCATTAATGTAAACAATTGATTACATTAATGAAGTTCAGCTGCCAAATTAATTTGGCCACCTCTCCTCCTATCCCATTTCCTGCATCTAAGTCAGTAGTGTTGTAATCCTGATTAGTTAAACAGTGTAGACAATACTTTATGAGTTGAAATGTGACATAGCTGTTCTTGCGCAGTGTATGTGTATAGTACTTTCTTTTTCAGGAAGCTTGCCAATTCAAAAGTACATACTGTTCATGTGCATAAACAGATAGTTCCTGTAGCTGTGCTGTATTTTGTAGGCCTGTTGCTGTCTGCAAAGAATGTTAAATAGTACAGAAAGAATGTTAAATAGTACAGAAAGAGAAACTTTCTGAGCTTTATTTGTGTGCTTAAACTTTTGGTCAAAAGTTTTTGTGGGTTGTTGTTTTTTTTTTTTTTTTTTTTTTTTTTTTTTTTCTTTTTATAAAATGGTTAACTTCAAAATGTTGGAGGGAGAACTGGCGAGAGTTGGAAAGAGTGAGTCACTTCTTTTTTTTTTTGCAGGTAGGTTGCCTAATCAGAAAAGCATGCACTGTGAATATTTTTCTGCTGTTGCATTGTTTGTGGGGACTGAAATGAATTTGTGGCTGTTACTTGCTTTTTTGTTGGGCTCAGTTCTGTGGCAGTTCTGGGCTGCAAAAAGCATGCTTATCTGTTGGTTCTATTGTTTGCTATTAGAATTTAATTTTCTTTTAAAGCAAACTTTTTCATTATTAGATGGCATGTAGCATTTAATTGGGAATTACTACCCCACTTATTTTCATGACTGTGACGTAAAAGATATGAGCTTTGTTTTATGTTCTTATTTTGGAACATAGCCCGCTTAAAATTCGCAAGGTACTTTCTAGTGGCTGAATTTCAGGAGTATTATATTCAATTTGAAAACATGTGTGATGTATGAAGGATAACTGTAGTTTACATACCAGTAGAAACTAATACAGCTTCTCTATAAAAGAGAAGCTGTATTAGTTTCCACGTGAACCAGAGTTTTCACTGACATTTATACTGAATGCTCAAATGCCTTTAGGGAAGCCCGCAAGATTTCTCTAATGATCTTGGTGGAGTAGGGGAGATTATCCAGCATGCTCATATAAGCGTGCTGGATTCATAAAGCCCAAAGAAGGCTGTTATATGAGAGGAATGAGGTATTTATGTAGGAGAATATGCAGGCAGAACAGAATTGTTTCTTTAATCCTTTCATAAATGTAGATTCTTCTCTGAAATTACATATTTCCAGTCCTGGGATTTCATTGCAGGGAAAAATAGATATAAAATATAACAAATTAAGATATAAGATATAAAAATTGGGGAAAGGAATGGTGTTCATAATAGGAAATTTATTCTGCCTTGAAAATACATCTCTTGTCATTGTGCATTGTCTGAAAACATCCAGCTTTGCTTCATAATGTGCATTTTCTCTCTGAAAAGGTATGGAAATTATCAAAAAAAATTTGGTCCTATGTAGAACGTGAAAGATTTCCTGTGTGATCAGATGTAGGATTTTTGTCAGAAAGGAAATCTGGCCAGAACAAACATTAGTTACATGAAAAATTGACTGTTCTTCATTCTCACCCACTATCATTTAAAATACTTACCTACAAGCCACAGAGGGATTCTGTGGAGTCTACTTATTTTCATTTAATGTATTTAACAACTAGGGATTTCTTGCTGTATCAGAATTTTTAAAATGTAAAAAAATCTGATTTGCTAACAAAATATTTTTAACTATTAGAAGTTCTCTAGATTTGTATCCTTCCAGTGCAGGTACGGTAGCATAGTGGAAGATAAAAATACTGTAGAGACTAGAAAAGTAAAAATTAAGAACACATCTTTTTCAGCAGCTCTGATCATAAACAATAGACTTTCTAAAAGTGGAATATGGACGAAAACCAGAAACAAATTTTAAATCATCCAGTACAAACACTTCACTGTACATATCAAATCAAGTTAAATACAATCCTCATGTGGTTATCAAATTCATTCTGAATTTTCAAAATATGCTACAGCAGACAGCAAAACGAACAAGATTTATTGGAATTGTACTGCTAATAAACAGCCATAGAAAAGAGAGGGGACAATAGATTTGTCTAGTATCCAGCCAAGAGTTAGGAGCCACACCTGTCCAACCTCTGTGTGGGTTTGCTTGGAAAAAGGGGAAATATCCCCGCTTGTCTCCCTCAGGATCTAACAACTCACCTCATCAACAATGGTCTCATTATCTATGAAGTCTGCAAAGGCAACAGTAGGTGTCCATGGGTCATTCTGATTATAGATGCTGGTACTGCAAGGTTCTTTCTCCTTTCTCTTGGTGACAGCCAGCTTGTACCTAAGAAGCAGAATTGCAATAACAGAAACAAAGTATTGTTGAGCTGGATGATTTCATCACTTTCATAGGCATGAAATAAGTTTCCCTAATGCTTATAGGCAATAGTAGCTCCAAAGACTATGGATACTCTACAAAAATTGGCAAAGCTTATCTGAATATGTGCCTTTCCACAGTTGCTCACAATGTAACACATGTACAGATAGTCCTTGATTTGTGACCATTCATTTAATGACCATTCAAAATTATACGGGTGCTGAAAAATATGATTTATAGTCTTTGCATTTACAACTGTCGCAGCACACACACACACCCCAACAGTCAGATGATCAAAATTCAGGCACTCAGCAGCTGACATTCATTTTAACGATTGCAATGCCTCAGGGTAACTTGATTGCCATTTACAATCTTCCCAGGGCTCTTCTGAGAAGCTGAGTTTGCTTAATGACTGTAGGATTCACTTAATGTGTGGCAAAAAGGTTGTAAAATGGAACATGATTCATTTAATGACTGCATCGCTTAGTGACAAAAAATCTAATCCTAATTGTGGTCATAAGTCAAGCTCTCTTTATAGCAATAAATGTATTACTAAAACTATTGTACAGGTGTACTTGACTTATGACCTTTTGTTTAATGACAAAGTTCAAAGTTACGATGACTTACAGCCTGTCCTCAAAGTTGTAACAATTGCACTACTTACTTCAGTCACGTGATTGCAATATGCAACCTTCCTAGCCGGTTTCCAACAATCAAAGTCAATGGGGGAAACCAGGTTTGTTTAAAGACGCTTAATGATAAAATGAATCGTGTGATTCACTTAACAATTGAATGATTCACTTAATAATTGTGATAAAACTGATGGTAAAATTGAGTCTGCTCACATGTTACTCACTTACTGACCACATCATTTAGCAACCGAAATTCTGGTTCCATTTGTGGTTGTAAGTCGAGGACTATAAAACTGTAACAAAATTACCCTAGTGCCAACATAAAAGAAATGTGTCAGTACATAAAACACTGAATAAAAGAATACAAATAAATGGATTCAATCCAACAATTTCAAATTAAGTTGAAGACAGAAGCACAACAAAGATATGAAAGAAAAAACACGTCACACACTGGCAAATGGTTTTCCATTTTACAAAGGAGTACAGGACGGTGTAACTCAAGCTTGATGGGTGGGCTTCAGTTCCCACAATTGAAATCCATCCATCTTCAAGTTGCCAAGTTAAAAAACTCTAGATACTATTATTTAATTAATTTATATGCCCAACAATTCTTTTTCCACTAAGACTTTGCAAGGACCCTCAATTCATTACTTACATATTAATTATGCTTGTAAACTGTCAATTCTTTCAACTCTGATGGTTTGTAACATAGCCATTAAAGCAATAAATATAGATAAATATAGATTATATTTGAACAATTATAACTCCATAGTAATAAAACAATAAAAATAAGAAACTATTGGCACTAACCCAACAATCCAGTGACATTAACTCCCAAAGAACCTGTCTTGACAGCTTTATAAAAGGATGCTGGGGAATTCTGGAAATCCACACATCTTAACAGTTGCCAAGTGGGAAAAACACTGCCCTAAAACAACTTACAGCTATCCTAGGCTTGAACTCTGCATAGAAAGGGATTAAATAATCATCATCTAGAACACTCTGTTGCTGCTCTGTAGCACATCTTCTCAATAACCTTCCCTAAAAAGGGAACATTGGCAATGTTGTGATTATTGTTTAATGTAACCAAATTTAAAGAAAGCCTCTTCTGAAAAGACTGCATCAGCCTTGTTGAAAGCATTCAGCATAGCTAGACTGCAGAGGTGGGTTCCTGCCGGTTTGGACCGGTTAGAACCGGTAGCGGGAATTTTCCCCCGCTCGCCAAACCGGCAGCGATGGCTGGCTGGACACGCCCCCGAACCGGCTCTCTCGGCGCTGCCATAGACGCCGCCATCTTGTTTTTTGCCTCTGTGCACGCGCAGAAGCTGTTTTTTGCTTCTGGGCATGCGCAGAAGCTGGGTTTTTAGCACTGCGTATGCGCCCACACGGCGTGCAAGGTGCACCCGCCCGCGCAGTGCGTGAGGAAGAGAACTGGCAGCGAGGTAAGCCAGAACCCACCGCTGCTAGACAGAATAAATCTAGTGGTCAAGTCCCTCCTTAGCCATGATAGCTGGCTGAGTAACTAAGAGCCAGCCACACTCTCCCAGCCCAAGTCACTTCACAGAGTTGCTGTTGTGGGCAAAATAGGAGGAGGAAGGAGTATTAGGAATGTTCGCCACCTTTATTTATTAAAGTAATGAAGACAGGATACAAATAAATAAATTTAAAAAATAGTATCTTTTCCCCAGACAGGCTTGTTTATTGGGCCCAAGTGGTTATAGTTTTATCCTTTGACATTTAGTGCCTGCCTGAGGAACTGCTCCTCCTGTTAAACACCTCCTCAGAGCTTAAGATCTGTAGGAGAGGCCCATTTGAAGATGCCCCTACTCTCAAAGGCTTATCTACCAGGCATATGGAGTAGAGGACCTTCTTCTTTTTTCTTAGATTCTAGAATATACCTTGGAGTTGCATTGGGCTCCAGATCTCTCTGCCTTGAGATAAGTGGTAAAAAGAGTTAGCAGTTAATGCTTTCATAATTTATGTTTTAGTTATCTGTTTCAATGTTTTTTTTCCGCATATGTGTCTATCACTTTAAACCAGAGGTCTTCAAACTTGGCAACTTTAAGACTTGTGGACTTCAACTCCCAGAATTCTGAGAGTTGAAGTCCACAAGTCTTAAAGTTGCCAAGTTTGGGGACCCCTGCTTTAAACTGTAAGTTATCCAGAGTGCTAATTTTGAACAGAAAAGCCCCATTTCAAATCAAGCAAGCAAATTAATAAATAAATGAAAGCATTGGACGTCGGTGCTTAGAAAAGGACTGCTTACCTGCCCCAACTGATGGCTCTCTCCATTGGATCTGCCTCTGGGAGATGATCGCCAGCAAAGCTGATTGTCTGGATTAGGTAGCCACGCTTATGGCCCCACTTGTTTGTACTGTTTGCTGCAAAATATATGTATCTTGGCATCTTATCATTATGGCGGAAGGCAGCCTTATCTTCGGTATCCAAGACCTTTTTCACCAGTTTCATTCTCCGAATCTCATGGCCTGGATTCCAGGGAGTGTTCACTGTCTCAAAAGTCATATCATTAGCAAGCAAGGAATTTTTTGTACCTATCGATAGAAAGAAAAGGGAAAGGGGAAAAAAACAGACAGAGATGGGGGATTTTTCTCATTTACCCAAATCACAATACAATCATGCTTCAATAACCAATTATTTTTGCCTTGTTCTCATGATGTTTCCTTCAGCCCATCTCCAGTCCATAGCTGAGTTTCCTCCTTATCCTAATACATTTCCCCCCCCCATGGATATAATGTAGCATACTTCATTGACAATTTAGGAAATAATGTGCTCAGAAATTGTGATATGTCCAGTTTCTATTCACCACAGTACTTTAGGCTGCTGCAGACATGGCACCTTTCCTCCAGTTGCTGGATGCTTTCCAATTTTGGCATAATGAGGGGACACCTGAACTCCACAGAGGCATCAGCCCACGTAAAGGTCATCCAGAACTTTCCACATCACTTGCCAGATCTTTTGTGGGCTCCTTATCAACATAGGTTTAGTGCTCTTTTGAATGCTGCATGTCACCATTTGGATGCATTATAAAAAATTTTTTAAAAACTAGGGTTTTATGTGGCCATTTTTTTTTTTTTTTTTTTTTTTTTTTCAATGTTTCAGTACGTTTTTATTATTTTAGGAAACTCGAACATAAGCCTTAGAATCCCAAAGGTGCTTTTTCAAGAGGCAACTAGACTTTCTGGTTTTTCTTTTGAAGACTTTTAGCTTCTCATCCAAGAAGCTTCTTCAGCTCTGATGCTTAATCTTTGGGACAACCATGACCTGGATGACTGAGAATCTCCATAGACATAAGCCTTAGAACTTACCACTCCTAACACTCATTCTGTTTCATAGGAGCTGCAGTTCCTATGACTGCTTATGTGATATACCATGGTTATTTACACTGTCTTGATGGGGGAGTGATGCCATTTATTTGGTGTAGTCTAACTTTGATGGCATTATGCACTGTGGGGCAGGGGTGGGTTCTAACTTACCTCGCCGCCGGTTTGCTTCCTCCTGCACCGTGTGGCTGTGTGCGCATTGCGTGCCATGCCGGTGCACAGGCACTTTGCGCGCATGCATGCACAGTGCCGAAAACTCGGCTTCTGCACATGCGCAGAAGCAAAAACCAGCAAAAAATAGCAAAAAACAAGCTAAAAACAAGATGGCGGCACATGCGCAGTGATGAAAACTCGGCTTCTGCACATGCGCAGAAGCAAAAACAAGCAAAAAAAGCAAAAAAAATGCCAAAAACAAGATGGCGGCATCCACGGACCGGCACTGACAGAACCAGCTCTGTGACGTCACCACCAGTTTACTACCGGTTCTATAGAACCGGTCTGAACTCACCTCTGCTGTGAGGACAAATGCTGTTATATATGGTCATATCACAGTAGTGTGTTCTGTATGGCCATTAACTGTATTTGAATACTGCCAGAATTGGATTCTTTTCTCAATTGCTGCTAACACTTCCTTCCATTCCTTGAAATACAAATAGTTCTCATTCAGCAACTACTTCATATAATAACTATTTGCAGTTATGACTAATCCTCACATTTACAACCTTTTCAGTTCGGTAAAGCAAGGGAAAATCTTCATAATTATCCGTTGCTTCTTTTTTGCTTCACTTACCAACTTCAGCCAGGCTATTTTTGAATATACTTTTAGTGCTGTTTCAGAAAACTAAATCTATTGACGTGGTACAGACATAGAGAAGGAAGTGCACCAAGCATCTCTTGCTTAGGCAACTTCAAGTGACTATACCCCCTTCAGTGAGGCTACCCTCACCTAAAGTCATCCAGCACCACTCCACTCTGGACAAAAAGGAAAGCATTTGGTAGTGGTTGCCCCTGAAATGGGTGAGTTTGATAGAAAGAGAAATGATGCCCAGGGAGTACCTTAATTACTTTCCTGGAATTGGCTTACATGATGTAAGTAAAAGCAGTACCATTGGCCAGTCTCTGTTGGTAGAATAGAAATCGGCAATAGGAGCACAATTAATGTCAACACACTTTGCTCCTGGTTCAAGGTCTACTATAGCAAACAGAACTTTAATGTGGCCATGTGGAAGAGCCCTGAGTCTTGAGCTGTTACTTGTGGAGATATTTCAGGCACAAAGAAATCTTCTCATATAGGGTTTATTAAAATCAATACAGCTAATCCTCAGTTAGCAACTACCTTGGTTAGTGCCCGTTTGCAAATAAGACTGTAATAAATGATAATTAAAAATTCATTTTTCAGCCAATGTATGCATTTAGGACTAAATTTTGGATACTTGACAACAAAAGACTTCAGTGTGAGACTGATGAAGTTCTGGTCAGTTTCAGGCAGCTGCCTGGAGGAATTTAATCAACTAATTTAAGGTCACACAGCTGAGCTTGTTCAACTTGCAGTTGTTAACACTTTTTAGAGTCATGCTGCTCTGTGGAGAAAAATGGCTCAGGAAGAGATAGCTTGTTTAAGCAATCTCTCGTTCCTGTGAGGGGGCAAAAAAGGGGAAGCACTGGGTCACAGAACACTGTTGGATAGAAATGAGACTGCAGCAACCAATAATCTTCTACTTCATTTTCCTTAACGATCAAATCACTGCAACAGATTTCAATCACTAAACAAGAAGAGGTGTATAAATATATGGATTCAGTTACAAAAAAAGTAGAAACTCAGGGTTAATAAGTACAGGTAGTCATAGACTAGTAATGGTAATTGGGACTGATTATTCTATCAGTAAGCAACATAGTTGTAAAGGGTGACATCATGTGATTTTGCCAAGTTACAGTGGGAATTCCGGCACTTCCGGTTGCCATCATTAAGCAAATCCTGTGCGGTCATTAAGTGTGATACCACACAATTGCCATTTCTGATCTCTTGCCAGCTTCTGCACTGACTTTGCTTGTTGGAAGCCTACAGTGAAGGTCACCAATGATGATGCCATGAGTACGGAATGCTACTTGCAAGCTATTACCAAGGGCCCAAATTGTAATCACATAACTGTTGGGATGCTGTGACAGTCACAATTATAAGAACCAGCCATAAATCCCACTATTCAGCTTTGAACATAACTTTGAACAGTTGTTAATTTGCTTGAACTATCTGTACCATCATAGGCAACAAAAGCCAAATTAGCTTTACTGAATTTTTACAGACCAGATATTATTTACCTATTTATTAAATGTATATGACACTCGATTTGGGAAGGTTTGAAACTTATGCAGTCTACTGTATTTTACTTATTTATTTATTTATACTAAACTCAGAAATCCATCACAGTTTGGATGCTGGATTAGGGAATTTAGCCATAAGACATATATTTAATATGTATATATACAGATAGTTCTCAATTTGCTATGCAAGACAGTTGTTAAGTGAATTTTACCCAATTTTATGACTTTTCTTGCCGCTTTTGTTAAGTGAATTACTGCAGTTGTTAAATGAATCTGCCTTCCCTATTGACTTTGCCTATCAGGTTGCAAAAGATTATCACATGACCTAAATACATGCCAGTTGCCAAGCATTCAGATTTTGATCATATGATCACAGGGATGATGCAACCGCCGTAAGTGTGAAAAACAATCATACGTCACTTTTTTCAGTGCTATTGTAACTTCGTACAGTCATTAAACAAATGTTTGTAAGTCGAGGACTACCTATATTTGAGTACAAAAATTTCAGTTGAGTATACAGTTGCAAGAAAAAGTATGTGAACCCCTTGGGATTACGTGGAGTTTTGCATGAATTGGTCATAAAATGTGCTCTGAACATCATCTAAGTCACAACAATAGAAAAACACAGTCTGCTTAAAATAATACTACACAAATATTAGATGTTGCCATGGTTTAATTGAACATAACATGTAAACATTCACAGTGCAGGGAGGAAAAAGTATGTGAGCCCCTAGCCTAATGACTTCTCCAAGAGCTAATTGGAGCCAGGAGTGAGATAAAATGTGCTCTGAACATCATCTAAGTCACAACAATAGAAAAACACAGTCTGCTTAAAATAATACTACACAAATATTAGATGTTGCCATGGTTTAATTGAACATAACATGTAAACATTCACAGTGCAGGGAGGAAAAAGTATGTGAGCCCCTAGCCTAATGACTTCTCCAAGAGCTAATTGGAGCCAGGAGTGAG
>QLTV01002105.1:1988606-2046848 GCA_003457575.1 Thermophis baileyi
CCACCTCCCTTTCCCTTTCCCTTTCCCTTTCCTTTTCCCTTCCCTTCCCTTCCCTTCCCTTCCCTTCCCTTCCTTTTTTTCCTTTTTCTTTCCTTTCCTTTTCCCTTTCCTTTTCCTTTTCCTTTCCCTTTTCCTTTCTCTACCCTTCCCTTTCTCTTTCTTTCTCCCTTCCCTTCCCTTCCCTTCCCTTCCTCCTCCCTCCCCCCCTTCTCTTTCTTTCTTTCAGGGGAACCGGCAGGGAAAATAGGCTTTAAAAAGTTTTTAAAAAACCAGGAAGTGATGATGTCGGGGCAGGTGGGTGGAGCTTCACGCTGCCATCCCGGTTCTCCGAACCAGCTGCTGCAATCGTTACCTACTCGCCCGAACCGGGCCGAACCGGGAGGATTTCACCCCTGCCTTACTATCTATAATATCAGAGAAAGTTACAATACTAGTAGAATATAGCATTATTATGCTATATTGTAATATATAATAGTTGTACTATGTATTAAACTAAAAAAATCAAAATCTTTTTCAATGCATTTTGCAACTTTTTGTTAATGTCAATTTTTGTTCATTGACATCCTACAAATAATGTTTAATCTTGATATAAACTTGTTTTCTCATCTTTAAAGGTTCCGTTTATCTTGATCATTACTGTATTAACATTTTTCAGTTTCTACTGTATAAATATCACAGAACTCAGTTATTTTCTATAATGTATTTTAGTATTTCAGTTTAATGTATCCAAATTATATTAGTATTTCACAATGCAGTAAAACAATTAACTTGTAAAAATAGTTACAGTGGTGCTATAATCTATTACTCTGATACTGAAGAATTATAATATTAAAGAAAATTAGTGTTTCTATATGCAAGTTGTGGAACAGGGAGAGGAAGGAACTATTACTGCATAAATATCCTGCTTCAAAGTTTTACCAGATGTTAGACTACATGAACCTTGATCTAGACCAGCAGGGTTCTTATATTCCCAAATCACTCCCTGCAGAACAACTATGGTATGACTAATAGTGATCTGAATTACTGGCATAAATCATGGAAAATATCTGTGTTTTATAAAAAATGTGGTTTTTTAAGCATAGCTGAAGGCACAAAATGAATTGCGTCTCTAGGCCTTTACAGCCACAAGAATGGTAGGTATGTGTATAGGACAGGGGTGGGTTCCACTTACCTTCCCCACTGGTTCGCATCACAATGTTTTGTGCGCGCGCTCCACTCGCGCACGCGCGCGTTCCCTCGCACAATTTTGCTTCCGCACATGCTCAGTAGCTACAATCAGCCCGAAACACAGCTGAGGAGCTGATCAGCTGTGCTTCGGGAGAAGGAATAAAGGTCAGTATAAACCCAGGGGTGGGCGGGAGGGCCCTTTTTCAAGCGGCAGAACAGGAAACACCTTCCAAACAGTAAAAAGTTCAAAAAGCCAAAAACTCGGCTCCTCCCCATGCGCAGAAGAAATTTTTTTAAAAAAATCCCCCCAAATTTTTTTTAATTCACAAAACATTCCCAAAAAAAGATGGTGGCGCCCACGGACCGGCACCGACCGAACCGGATCCGTGACATCACCAACGGGTCGCTAACGGTTCGGGTGATCCAGTCTGAACCGGGAGGAACCCACCCCTGGTATAGGATTATAAAATGTTAAGTACCCTGTTTCCCCCAAAATAAGACATCCCCTGATAATAAGCCCAATCGGGCTTTTGAGTGCATGGCAATAAGGCCAAGCGCTTATTTCAGGGTTCAAAAAAATATAAGACAGGGTCTTATTTTCGGGGAAACACGGGTAGTTACATATATTGGAATATGTGTAAACACCCAAATACACTAAATCAAGGACTGACACAACAAAGTTTATACTGAATTGAGTATGTATACTATACATACTTAAATTGAGAAATTCCTTTAACTTGTTACCTAATCCTAACTGCTCTTACCCTAAGGACTTTAGAAAGCTGAACCTAATAAATTGTAAATGATTGCTTATCATTGACATTCCTATTCTTGTAGTAACTGACCAGTGCAAGATAAGAATATGGGGAAGAGAGAGGGGAGGAGAGAGAGGGAGAGAGGGAGGGAGGGAGGGAGAGAGGGAGGGGGGAGGGAGGGAGAGAGAGAGAGATGCATGCATGTATACATTACATATATTTAAACCTTAGGGTTAAAGAGCAAGTATAGACTGTGTGTGTTTATACAGTACATGATTGTATGTTAGTTTGAGTAGACAAGAGGCTAGAAACAAGTAATCATGTAGGATTTAGAAATTCAAATTATTTTCATTCAGCCTAAATCGTTTGATTTATTTTGATATCATTGATGAATGATGGAACTAGTGTGGTTTAGTGGTTAAAATATTGAACTGGAGGTGGATAAGCTTAAGCTAAGTTCACCTCAAACTATGAAAGCCTACCTCACAGGACTGGTGGTTTTTTTTTTGGGTGGGGAGGAGGGAAATGGAGGAAGAGGCTCTATGCATATTGTCTTCAGCTCTTGAACAAAACAGTTATGAGAGAGACTGAAGCTGAAAGAGTGAAATACAGGTAGTCCTCGACTTACAACAGACTAGCTGTATATCCCATTTCTCGTTTAGGGACCGTTTGAAATTACAATGGCACTGAAATAAGTGATTTATGATCATTTTTCACACATATGACTATTGCAGCATCCCCATGGTCACGTGATCGAAGTTCAGATGCTTGGCAACGGACTCATATTTGGGATGGTTGCAGTGTCCCAGGGTCACATGATCACCTTTTGCAACCTTCTTTCAAGCAAAGTCAACAGGGAAGCCAGATTCACTTAACAATCATATTGCTAACTTAACAACTACAGTGATTAACAACTGTGGCAAGAAAGGTTGTAAAATGGGGCACAATTCATTCACAATTGCCTTGCTTAGAAATGCAAATTTTGGGCTCAACTGGGTTGTAAGTTGAAGACTGACTGTAATAAGGTGTGTGTGTGTGTGAGAGAGAGAGAGAGAGAGAGAAAGATATGGGAGGGAGAGGGAGAGGGAGGGAGGGGGAGAGGGAGAGGGGGAGAGGGAGAGGGAGAGGGAGAGGGGGAGAGAGAGAGAGAGAGAGAGAGAGAGAGAGAGAGAGAGAGAGAGGGAGAGAGAGAGAGAGAGAGAGAGAGAGGGAGAGAGGAAAGAAAATGTTTTCATTGTTCAAATAGTGCCCTCTTCAGGTGCAGAGTTACTTTGCTCTGGAAGTTGAGTTGCAAACTTTTAGTTTGGAGGTTGAGTAGAAAATATTGAAATATTAAATAATTCTGCAGCTCATCAATATTGACTATCTGACCAAGGTGGGCAACCATCAGTTCCTAATCTGGTCTCTGATTCTACTAACCATCAAATCACTCTTTGGCTTTTCCATAAGAAACCCAAATTGAGATAGATACAGCAAGAATAAGCAGTGGGGCAGAGAGTTGCCAACAGCAACAGAAAATAGTGCAAAACTGCAACAATCAAAATTATTTAAGACTCCCAATGACTTACCTCCAACATCTAAATCAACTTTGTAGTTGATGACATGAGTATGGATTGTACCAAGTGTGTGATCTGCAACTCTATTACCATAATCCAGCCCGTCACTATAGAGGAAAGATGAGATTATGTATCCAGTTGCTTGGACTTTGCTTTCAATGGCACCATTTGGATGAAAAATAAAATTCCAGACATAGTCATAGTTACCAATGGTAACTATAAAACGCATTACTAGCGCAGAGCTAGCAAGTCCCCCATAATAGACAGACTGAAAATTGGAAAAATGACGTCGGAAAGGGGTCCCTGTACTCTGCTCAAACACACAAATTGAGTTCTTGTGTACCTCTGGCTTGATGTTTTCAATTAAATAAACAGCATCAAGGTAAGTGGCAGAGTAAGGGCAATCAACTCCACGAACTAATGAATATGCAAATCTTCCCATTCCAAAACTTGCATCCATATATCGGGTTAACATTCCACTAGGACTATTGGAGCCATAGATAGAAATGGCATCCTGCACACCGAGTTCATATACAATCCTTTGGTCCTTGAATCGGATATCATAGAGATGGAGTCCCCTGTGTACATCCATCCGAAAGGCAAAAGTCCAGGTTGGGGTAGTTACTTGGTTGTTTCTCACATTGTAGTGAGGCCCAAAGGGCTCATGATAGAAGGATCCAGATCTTAGAGGGGGTGTCCTTGGATGAAGTGAAGAAAAACCCCCATCAGAGGAAACCGGCTTAACTTTTGTTACAATCACCTTCTTTGCTTTGAATTCTTTTTCCAGTTCTGCAAAACTGTTAAAATATTGGCCATTATAAAATACTTTTGGAACTTTCCAGTGAGAGACATTCAGACTGCTGTGGTCAACAAGCACCTCTAGTCCCAATGGATGCAAGAAAAAGCCACTTACATTCTGATACAAGGTAACCCAGGAATAGCGAATTCCAGACTGAAATCCCCCAGGTACTGCGAGGATACCTTCAAAATTGCTTCCATTATGTCCAAATACTTGTCTCATAAAAGTGGGTGCCTCTAGAAATTTCTTCTCCACTAGGAATGTCCTAATATCCTCAAATTCACTGAGTATTATAGTTCTGCCATGATAGGATAATTTCTTTCCATATGTTTGCACTGTCACATCCCAATGATACGTGGGCACTGGAAGTGGCCCTACAACATACTCAGTGATATTTGGTTCTGGTTGATTTCTAAAGTACACCACAGCCAATGCTTGTCGAGGAGGGCGTGGTCCATCATGATCAAGGAATTTCAGCACCTCTTCCTTGCGGGGGATATTGACATCAACATAATAAATAAAATTATTGGAAAATACAGCCTGAGAAGCATCTACCAAGGACAACCTTAGTTGCAGATATTTCACCACCTGCACCATCTCTTCTGCTGACAGGGCAGCAAATATCATATTCTTGTTCTTCTGACTTCTATCCATGGAAATAGGGGACTTAGCACCACAATGACTAGACTTCTCCCTCCTGGTCACCAACACACATACCAAGGCAAAAATCGTAACCAAAGCAAGTATAAGAAGAACAAGGAGAGCTTTTGGGTTCATTGCTGCAAAGATATGGCTTGAAGACTCACCAGCTGTTTAAATGAAGGCAGTCCCAAAGACAATTCAATAGCTGTTAGATGGCAAGAGACTTTATCTATTTTCTGCAGGAAATGGGACCTCACTGGATTGGGTCCAAAAAGTGGAGGCTTAGAATTCATGGCTTCGATTAAAAAGTAAACGCCCTTTCATGGCAGCTGTAACCTTTCACGGTGCCAAAAGTGGATAATGCATGTACTAAAAGACTATGGATCACAATATAGGAACTAAATACTAAATTGAAAATAACAGATTACCTCATTTTGAAAAGATTCCTGAACTTATTGCTACATTGCTCATTTATGCATTTTAACTATTCCCCAAACAAATTAATAGGCTGTGTATTACTCTTAATAGAGTAATGTTGCTCTATTAAGTACATAGTACAACTGTTAATTGTATAAAACCTGAGATAAATCTCAAATGTGCATAGAAGTAAATTGGAGGATCAGTTGATCTACTGCTGCAAAGAACTGAAGTTGGACTAGATGCTTAGGACATAGAATAACTAAGAAGAACAGCTGATGGATTGCAATAGTAGAGTTTGGGGTTATCTTCAGAGATTGTTTATCTGATCACAGAAAGTTAGAGGAAAGCTGCACAAATGGAATGTATGGGAGAACTGCAAGTGCTGCAGCTTGAGAAACTGCAGCCAGTGCTAGAAATAAATTATTTAGGTCACTTTTACACTAGCAACATTGCGTATTGTAGTCTTTCGGCAATGGCTATGTCAAAATTATATTAATGAGGATGGGCTTTACATCACTTTAGAATAGTGCTCTGAAAATGCTGTAAGTCATTAGTGAAGAAACAGCCTTAGAATCATTGTAAGCAAGCAATAAATAAATCAGAAGGTAATGAAATTCAGAATATGTGGAGAAAAACTACCCATTACACGATGCAATAGTTGAGGCAGGCCACTAAGACTGCTGTGACCCTAAATCAGGTTTCTCCTACAGGAGCAACTGGGAGTTTTTTTGAGATAGGGATTTGAGTCTGTCTCAGCATATTGGCACAGAGGAAAGGAAGATAAAAAGCATATTATAATAATGTAAGGATTTAGGATATTCAGGTTGAATAAAAACATTGTATTAACCAGGTACAGGAACCAGTTTTGGAGGTGTAGAGAACAAACAAATGAACAAATAAGTCTATACCATTATTTGCCAAAGACAGTGTAACTTTCATCAGCTCTTTGTCCAGGCAGCAAGAATAGTCGTGACATACTGAGTGTATCAGTCAGCAATAGGACAAATAACTACGTGGTTAGAAAAACTATGTTCTTGGAATTTTTGTGATTTCCCTATAGAATAGCACATGAAGTTCAGGAAATTCTGGTTTTTACTGCAATGCAATATATTTTCCATGGAAGATAAAAGCCTATTATCTTTATGTAAACAAGGCTGTCAGGAAGCATCTGTCTGTGAAAGGGCTTTTAAAAAAAGGCATAGGGAAGAGGGCTTCCATATAGTTGCTCTTAACCACTGTAAACACTGCATTTCTGTTGAGTACTAGAAATGCAATTGTTAAAGATCATTCACGTTCCAGGAAGTCTGTCATTGCAGGTAGTCCTGGAGTTACAACAGTTCGTTTAGCGACCGTTCAAAGTTACAACAGCACTAAAAAAAGTAACTTATGGTCGTTTTCCACACTTACAATCTTTGTAGTATCCTTGTGATCATGGAATTAAAATTCAGACGCTTGGCAACTGACCAAATTTATGACAGTTGCAGTACTCCAGGATCTTTTGACAAGCAAAGTCAATGTGGAAGCCAGATTCACTTAACAACCATGTTACTAACTGAACAACTGCAGTGGTTCCCTTAACAACTGTGACAAGCAAGGTTGTAAAATGGGGTAAACTTCACTAAACAACTGTCTTGCTTAGCAAGAGAAATTTGGGGGCTCAATTGTGGTCGTAAGTCGAGGACTACCTGTATTTGGTGGCCTGGAGTCATACTCCCATGCATAGGTTTTTTTTTGTCTCATAGTTCTGTTGCTGAAATAGAGGAAAATAAAGTCCCCTGGGAAAATAAGGAAGGAATTAACAAGGAATTAATGGGAAAAATAAAGAAAAGGAAACTATACCAGATCCAGATGACCAGTTCACAAAAGAATTTGTGGCTAAGCCAGCACAAGTGGTAATTGCTAATATCCTGGATGTGGGGCAGAAATATTATTGGGAGACTTGAAGATGCAGAAGAGAGAAACTTATTAGCCAAAAGAGTGACTAAGGGATGCTCTCATGGGAGGGTTGGGGTGTGTGTGTGTCAAATAAGTCAGGATAATGGCCACAATCATGTGATTGAGGTGCTTCCCCTCTTTTATGTGTGTCAGACATGTTTAAAAGTGGGATTTCAATCAGGTAGTCTTTGCTGCCATCTTGATTTTTTCAAAGTATGCTTCATCGTGTTTTCATTACTGTACAGTTCCAACAAGATAGCAATAGCAATAGCACTTAGACTTATATACCGCTTTACAGTGCTTTACAGCCCTCTCTAAGCGGTTCACAGAGTCAGCATATTGCCCCCAACAATCTGGGTCCTCATTTTACCCACCTCAGAAGGATGGAAGGCTGAGTCAACCTTGAGCCTGGTGAGATTTGAACCGCCGAACTGCAGCTAGCAGTCAGCTGAAGTAGCCTGCAGTACTGCACTCTAACCACTGCGCCACCTCGGCTCACCTTCTGCCTATGACTGGCAGAAAACATACCAGTATGATTTACCAGTAAGTTATCTTCATTACTGGTTGCTATCTTAGTTCTACTGCCTCCAGTCTGACATTCTGCGTAGATGATAGGGGACCAAGTTCCCAGAAATATTATACACCTCAAGGCTATCGCTGAGCAATGTCAGATTAAGATTAAGAATTGGAAATCTCCCTCCCTCCCCTCCCTTCTCCTCCCCTTCCTGCAGGCAGATAAGTGGCTGCTGCTAGGTGGGAGAGGCGCAGAGGGGAGGGGAATTGACCGGGTGGCCAGGAAGCTGTTAGGAGACATGGAAAATGAGGATCACATGACTGCAGCAATGCAACAGTGGTGCTGAAGCATATATATATGACTTTGGTTTTCTGGTGGTAAAGTCTGCTACTCCTAGTTCTTCAATGCCATCGTGGACTCTGGCCAGTGCCTGCAGACTGGGCCATGAACATCGTAACCCCGCTCTCCAAGAATAAAAACAATCCAGCAGCTTGTTCAAACTATCAACAAATTCGCCTTCTATCACACACAATGAAAAGTTTTGAGCGGATCATCTATCAGTGCCTAACGTGACATCGTAAAAATCAGTACCCATCAATGTGGCTTTGTCAAAGACTCTAGTATTACTGATCCCATCTTTGCAGTTAGTTTGCATGCTTATGGAGAAACACCAGGAAAAGGGGAAGCCACCACTGTTCCCTCTAAGGTGCGCGGCTGCGCAGCCGCGCACGTAATGAGAGAACACCGTGCGGTAGTTTCCAACTTCCGTGCGGCATTTTCTAATGGCAGAGGCTGCGCGCCTGCGTGCCTGTGCACATGAAAAGAGAGTGCCACGCGCCAGTTTCTAACTGCCGCGCGGCGTTTTCTACTGTTACAGGGAACATCGGAAGCCACTACATTTATGTGTGTGTGTTTTGCATCAGTTAATTTAATAGGCGTTATATGACCACAGTGTGCCTGAACAACTGATAACATGGGTCAGATGCTGTATACAAATACTAACAATTGCATGAAATACACTGTTGGCCTTTCTGACATCTTTCTTGTGAAAGTTGGTGTTCATCAAAGTTCAGCATTATCCCCATTGCTCTTCATTTTTATCATATACCGGTATTTTTTTTTCTTTTTATGACCCCGTAATCCCTTAATTCAGGGTCGAGTTGAGGCAACTGAATTTAGCTGAGCGTTTACTGGCCAGATGTCCTTTCTGACACCTATGTGGAGTTCACAGCAGATATTTTATTTTTGCACTCTGAGAGAGAAACATCTGTCGCTACCTAGGATTGAACTCTCAATCTTCTGGTGGGAAGCAAGCAACTTCACCTCTAGGCCACCATGGCATTCAATCATTATCAAGGGGGAAAAACTTGCAACATGACATCCTCTAGGCCTTGCTCTATGCCCATGATGTAATGATTGCAGCTACCACTAGAGAAGAATTGCAGTAGTAGGTGCAGATGTGGAACAACTGTCTTAACCAATTTAGCCTGCGCTTCAACATCAGAAAGACTGAATATTTAGAGATCAGTCCAAGCAACACCACCATACAAGTCAGCAGTGAAGATCTAGTGAAGACCAACTCCTTTTGTCACCTAGGATCCCATCTACAAAGTGATGGCAGCATCAAAAACAAAGTGTGTGCAAGAGTAAACAAAGTATGGTTAAGTGGAAGGAGATCACTGATGTGTTCTGTGATTGACGCATGCCAATCCATCTAAAATCAAAGATATATAAAACATGGTGCACCCGGCAGCTCTATATGTTGCTGAGTGCTGGACAGTCACCAAATGTTAATTGAGTGCACTTTACACGCCATGGAGATGTGCACACTTCCTTGGTTGTTAGGTGTTTCTCTCCTTGACCTTGTAAGCCATGACACAGTTCAGAAGCAAATGGGCACTGTGTCAATATCAGAGAAAATGCAGGAGAAACACCTACAGTGGTATGGCCATGTTCAATGAGCAGCACCTCACACGGTTGCTTGTTACATCACCTTCCACTTTAATATAGATGGCAAGCGCCCCATGGAAGACAACAGAGAAGATTGCAAAATACAATAAATGTGGGCATGAAAAATGTCCAGTTAAACCTAGATGCTGCATTTGATTGTGTAAGATGGTGATTGTTGACCCGAAAAACAGACCTTGCACCTGCAAGAAAAATGCTAGGATAATTATGATGTTTGTTTTCTGATAGTTCATAATTCCCAGTCTTCACAATAATGTATAAATGCTCTCCACAACAACGGTGAAAGGATAACCTTATCCACATAAAAGTGGATTGGGATATTCCTCTCAGTTAAGTTAGGTGGTTGAAAGCAGTGGTGATTAAAATAGGAGACAATAAAATTGTTAGCAAAATTTAATAATGGAGCAAAGAGAAATCCTTATTAAATATCCAAGATTAGGGGAATTGAATCAGTGCATTGACCTGGGGCACTATGCATAGCTCTCAGGACAATATAACTGTAGGTATTATTAATAAAAGAAGTCTTTGATTTATAATATTAGGCAATAATTTCTTCCATAGAATTTTCTGTTGATATGTTATAAAAAGCTGATTTTATGTCTGTGACGGCTGCATACAATGGAACTTAAAACTGTGGGCATATTTTTCTGCTAGATAGGATAAAATCATTGCTCAATCAAGTGTACATCTACCTTGTTTAGACCCTGCTTATTCTTCTATTAAGATATTATCTTCTGTTCAATCCAAATATTTTTTCATGTATGAAACACAAATATTCATATAGGAAACATACTGTATACATGGATCTGCATTTTTATCATGCATTTCACTATGTTCAGGTTAGCTAGTTGAGAATAGCAAAGATGGGCAACAATTAGTTAATCTATCCAGCATTCATTCCAGCTGGAAGTGCCCTAAAACTGACCTTTTGTTAATGGGAAAGGCAGTCACCAGAAATGGAAAACTCTATGCAGAATAGGGAAACCTCTTTTTCATTGTTATTTTCCAAAACTAATCACAGTAAAGGCTATTTTCCCCCAACTTTCTCTTAAGCCCACTTCCTCTTGTAAGGCACATCTATGTTTGCATTATTGGAATTTTCTTCCCTGTCCAGAATAAACACAACCCAAGAGAATAATTCTGCAGAGACTTTCTCCATCAAAGATCAGAATCAAGACTTGGCAACTCAGAAATGCGCTAAGCCTTACAGCTTAAAATGAATAGATATCATTAACAGATTTTCAGTCCTTGGCATTCTATTAGCCCTACTGCCAAAATATCAGTCCTTGTACATTTTTAAAAAATTAGAATCCCCTTCCAAATGTCCTTACTTCTCATCTTGCTGGGAATTGTGAGAATTAAAGTTCCCAAACTAGTGTGCCAAACTGGAGACCCCCCCTCAGTAAGCCAAGTTAATCTTTGGGAACTTTGTCCATGTGCTTCCAACTATAGAAAGAAGTTTTTGATTATTGTGTTCTATGCTATGTTTCCATTGAGTTGCTTAACCCTTTTCTTTCTTTTGCTTTTTAATCTCTGGCCATTTCACCCAGATAGGTGGCAGTATTGAACTGGCTGATCTCCCCAAAAGTAGTACGTACTTGAATGGGAGACCACCAAGAACTAGTAAGGTTGTAACCTAGATTGGACAGCTGAAATATCCTGGAAGAAGGCAAGGAAAAGTTATCTTTATACTTTTGCCAAGGGTGGGGCCACTGGTCAGTAGGAACTGGGCTCAACTTGAAGAGGACATCAACTATTAGGCTGAATTCTTAACATGTCAGTGGTATTTCTTAGTATTATTTTAACTTCCCATAAATAGTTAATTAAGGGTCAGAATTCTTTTAAAAAATCTATATTTTTTATTATGTTTACTGATCTATTGGATTCAAGGTATGGGACAGGAAGAAGAGACACAATGCAACCAGTTGAACTAAAACCATCAGAAGCCATTATTGTTCTATTTGAGCAGTTCTGATCTTTTTCCTGAGAGAAAGGAAGCAAAGGATATAAAAGAGCCGGATGTCAAATAAATTATATAAATTAGAGATTTAATTTAACAATAAAATAATCTGAAAATGGTGAACTATTGACTTCCTTATTAATAGCAGACAAGATAAAAAGTAAAATGGTTCTAAATCTTTGGAAGATGCAGAGTAAGCATTTAAGATCATAAGAATTTTTATTTGCAGTCTCTTTAAGGTAGAATGCCATTTGTCCCAAAGGTGCTTTTTTTTCAAGAGGCAACTGGACTTTCTGCTTTTTCTTTGAAGACATTTCGTTTCTCATCCATTTTTTCTCTTGAGAAAAAAAAAGCACCTTTGGGACAACCATGACCTGGATGACTGAGAATCTCCATAGACATTTAGAATGCCATTTGTTTATGTTTTAGATAAAATAGGTGGTTGTGAAAGAAAAATGTGCTGGCCTTTTTAATCCACTCAGCTAGCCTCCAATCTTTTTTTATTTGCTGGGACTGAAATTCAATAGATATGAAATTAGTTAGATGCCGCTGTGAATTTCATTTTTTGACAAAGTGACTAAACTAGTGGATCAGCAAAATGCTGTGGGCATAGTATACTTAGATTTCAGGAAGACATTTGTCAAAGTAGACCACAACTTACTTCTTGCTAAACTAGAAAAATGTGAGATAGACAGCACCACCACCAGATGGATTTGTAACTGGCTGAAAACCGTACTTAATGTGTAGTCCTTAATGGAACTACGTCTACAGTGGGGTACCCCAAGGTTCTGTTTTAGGTTCTTCTACATTTTCATAAACAATTTAGACAAGGGAATAGAAGGGGAACTCATCAAATTTGCAGATGACATGAATCAACACCCCAGAAGATAGGGTCATGATCTTAATAGACCTGAACACTGGGCCCTATCTAACAAAATGAAATTCATTGTGAATAAAAGTAAGGTTATACATTTAGGCAAGAAAAACCAATTGCACAGGTATAGACCAGGCGAAACGTGACTCAATACCAGTAACTGTGAGTCCTTAGAGTCCTAGCGGACAATCACTTAAATATGAGCCAGCAGTGTGCTGCAGCTGCCAAAAAAGCCAACACAGTTCTAGGCTGCATAAACAGGGATAGAATCAAGATCACATGAAGTATTAGGACTGCTTTACAAAGCTTCAGTAAGACCAGAATTGGCACACTGTGTCCAGTTCTGGTCACCACAATATAAAAAAGGTACAGAGTGCAGAGAAGAGCAACAAGGATGGTTAGGGGGCTGGAGGCTAAAACATATGAAGAACGGAATTGGGTATGTCTACTCTAATGAAAAGAAGGACTAGGGAAAGCATGATAGCAGTATTCCAGTATTTGAGGGGCTACCACAAAGATGGGTGGCGTGGTGGCTTGGTAGTTACTATAGGCTTGTCATCTGGAAAGCCAGCAGCCCAGGTACAAGACCAGAGCACCGCACAATAGGGTGAGCTCCCGTCCTTGCCCCAACCCGACAACCTAGCAGTTCAAAAGCATGCAACTGTGAGTAGGTAAATAGGTATTACTTCAGTGAGAAGGTAACAGCATTCTGTGATGTCATGTTGGCCACATGATCATGAAAATGTCTTTGAACAGTGTTGGCTCAATGATCTTCAAACGGAGATCAGTACTGCCTCCTATAGTCGGCAATGACTAACGAAGTAAAATCCGCAGGGACTCCTTTTTATCTTTTACCACAAAGATGGGGGGGTCAACCAATTTTCCAAAGCACCAGAAGGCAAGATAAGAAACAATGGATGGAAACTAATCAGGGAGAGAAACAAAATAGAACTAAGACGAAATTTCCTAACTGTGAGAACACTCAACCGGTGGAATGCCTTGCCTTCAGAAGTTGTGGGTGCTCCATCACTGGAGGCTTTTAAGAAGAGATTGGACAGCCATTTGTCTGAAATGGTATAGGGGCTCCTGCTTGAGCAGGGGGTTGAACTAGAAAACCTCCAAGGTTCCTTCCATTATTCTATGTTCTATGTGAATGTGATGGCTGTTATATTTAAGCCACTATTTAAGTTCACTTAAGCTTAACTGACACAGGGGGTGTGACAGCTTAGCAGACAAAGATGCTTAGCTTGACACCCTGAGTTAGAGACATGAGTGCTGTGTGATGGGGTGAGCTCCTGTTATTTGCCCCAGATCCTGCCCACCTAGCAGTTTGAAAGCAGTCAAATGTGAGTAGATAAATAGGTACCACTTCAGTGGGAAGGTAGCAGCTTTCCATGCGCCTCAGCATATAGTCATGCTGGCCACGTGACCATGGAAGTGTTTTTGGACAACGTTGGCTCCCTCAGCTAAGAAACGGAAATGAGCACCACCCCCTAGAGTCAGGTTAATCCTGCATGGAATTGCAGCACATAAAAATGTGGAAAAAAAGGTTGGAATAATGAAATTGTTTACAATGAGTCAGCAACATTTTTAAAAAAGTTGTCTGTGTACATTTTTTGTTAGAACACCAAAGTGAAAAATGTTTAAACTATCTCCTGCCCGGGCTTTGAACAAGAATGGTATTGAGGAAGCAGGCAGCAACTTCAAATTAATGAGGGAAGAGGGGAAATGGAGACTGTAAGATTCCCAGTGCAATAGTAAGAATGTATTATATGTCCCCTCCTCAAAGTCTTTGTGGCCCCAAAATTCTAGATATCTGTCCAGTCTCCAACCTTCTCCTTTTAGGGAGGTTTTTTAGAAAGTGGCCCAGCTGCAGCTTCAGAGGGTCCAGAATAAAGAGATTATCTGGACTCTTTGCAATTGACTTTTAAACTAGAGCATAGCATGGTGTCAGCATCAATCACTTCTGAGTTGGGAGGTCTGCTATTTTGGTTCTCCTTGGTCTCTCAGTGGCTCACAGTCCACCAGACATACCATGGACTTTCTGGTTTTATCTACTGAGATTAAGGATGGAAGCACTGTTCTACAGTTTTCCTCTTTGCTCTGTTCCAATTGATGTCTCTGGGTTTGATGCTCTTGCTATTTCTGTTTAAATGAGTTTATCTATTGGTTTGGGGCCAGGTACCATTAGTATATTAATGATGCCCAGTTGTATATATACATCTGGGCTGTCCAAGTGATGCTATCAAATCTTGTCCTAGTGTCTAGAGCATGGGTCAGCAACCTGCGGCTCTGGAGCCGCATGTGGCTCTTTCATCCCTCGGCTGTGGCTCCCTGTCGCCAGTCGGCACCACAATTTTGAGAGGAGCTTCTGGTTAGGGTGGGGAGAAGCAGGGCGTGCCAGGGGGAGTCTCTATGGCAAGGGGCGGGTTTTCCAGTCAGCTCCACAATTGATAGGGCTTTTGGTTAGGACAGGTAGAGGAAAAAGGACGCCGCGCTAGGAGGAGACTCTATGGTCGGCTCCAGAATTGAACAGGGGGCTTCTGGTTTGTGGCTCTTTGAGTGTTTAAGGTTGCCGACCCCTGGTCTAGAGGGTATAGGGATCTGAATAGGAAAGGACAGATTCAGGCTCAATCCCAACAAGACTAAGTGTCTCTGAGCAGGTAGACTGCCCAGCCCTGGAATTTTTCCATATTAAATCCTAGATGGGATAGCCCTTCCACATTCAGAAATGGCATGCAATTTGAGGGTATTTTCTGGATTCATAGTTCCTGCCTGAAGAATATTCAGCAACTGTAATCAGGAAGACATTTACTGAGATTCATCTGATATGCACCTGCTACTGAACCAGGGCCCCCTGCAAACAATCAATCCCATCCTAGTCAGCTTGCATGTGGACTATTGCAGTGTCATCTAGATGGGACAGCCCTTGAAGACCACTCAAAAGTGGCAACTAGTTCAGAATATGACAATGGAAGCAGAGATGGGCATTCCTCAGTACGCCCATATAAAATTGCTACTCCATGAATGGCATTGGCTACAAGACAGCTTCTGGACGTAATTCAAGGTGATGGTCATTACCTGTACATCCCTTCATGGCATAGGTTTTGCTTGTCTGAGGGGCTGCCTATCTCCAATGGTTTCCTGTCTTCCTATATTATCAAATAGAGTGGGAACACTCCTGGTTCTATCATTAAATATCATCTCATGGATCCAGAAAATAGGCCTTTTCTGGAAGAGCACCTGCCTTCTAGAATATCCTCCTCTCACAGATCTATATGTTTCCATCTTCAAAAGCTTTTAAAAAGTTTTTGAAAACCTGGCTTTTCCTCCAGGTCTTGGTTAGAATGGATGGCAAGGCTCTTTTAAATTTTATATATTTCTATTTTATTTAATGTAGTATGCTGATGAATTTGGGCAGCACTCTAGGAAGGAAGGAAGGAAGGAAGGAAGGAAGGAAGGAAGGAAGGAAGGAAGGAAGGAAGGAAGGAAGGAAGGAAGGAAGGGAAGAAGGAAGGGAGGAAGGGGGGGAGGAAGGGAGGGGGGCAGGAGGGAGGGAGGGAGGGAAGGAAGGCAGGAAGGAAGGAAGGAAGGAAGGAAGGAAGGAAGGAAGGAAGGAAGGAAGGAAGGAAGGAAATAAATAGGAAGGAAGGAAGGAAGGAAGGAAGGAAGGAAGGAAGGGCAAAAGCAGTGGGGGTTTTTTTACTCCCTACTGGCTATTACTCTCACTATGGTGGGGAAGGAGAACAATACTGCCATTTCAATATCCAGCCTGCTCTATGCACAGAAGAAAACTGCTGTGATGATGATTGCTCCCAAAACCAAATAAGTAAATAACAGTTTCCTGTGCTTATAAGCTTTCTGTCTGGAAGCTCCTAGAGAGAGAAACAACCTAAGTGACAACATTGATTTAGTTGTTTTTCCATTCTCTGTTTCTTTATATATTACATCTTCTTCATCATCTATCTATCTATCATCTATCAATCATCTATAAATCATCTATCAATCTATCTGTCTGTCTATCTATCATCTATCTATCATCTATCTATCTATCTATCTATCTATCTATCTATCTATCTATCTATCTATCTATCTATCTATCTATCTATCTATCTATCTATCTATCATCAATCATCTAAAAAGGCTGTATGTTCCAGCATAACTCTGAAACGCCTCGAGCAATTTCAACCAAACTTGGTACACAGATGACTTACACTTGGGGGGGGGGAGAGACATCCCTGGTGTGTGTGTGTGTGTGTGTGTGTGTGTGTGTGTGTGTGTGTTCCAGAGTTATGCTGGAGTTACACACCTCCAGCAATTTCAACCAAACTTGGTACACAGATGACTTACACTCTGGAAACAAATACTGGGGGGGGGGAAGACACCCCTGGGGTGTGTGTGTGTGTCTCTGTGTGTGTGTGTGTTCCAGCATAACTCTGGAATGCCTGGGCCGTTAAGGAGAGCGAGTGCAGCGTCCTAGAGCGGCAATTGTTTGTGATGTCAATTCCTTCTCAGCTTCCTCTGGAAAGCCAGGCCGTTAAGGAGAGCGAGTGCAGCGTCCCAGAGCGGAAATTGTTTGTGATGTCAGTTCCTTCGCAGCTTCCTCTGGAAAGCCAGCCATGACGTTCGCCCTCCAGTGGACCAATGGGGAAGCGCCTGATGGATTTGGGGCAAAGTGCCAGGATCGTAGACAGGGCGGGAAAGAGGAGCGCATGGGAGGGGAAAGGGAGAGGGCAGGGATGATGGGCATGGGAATAGGGGGAAGGCCCCTCCCAATGGCTCCCTGTCAGAGGCAGACGGCGCACCCTGGTGGATTTGGGGCAAAGTGCCAGGATTGTAGAAAGGGAGGGAAAGAGTAGCGCATGGGAGGGGGAAGGGAGAGGGCAGGGATAATGGGCATGGGAGTAGGGGGAAGAAAGGCCCCTCCCAATGGCTCCCTGTCAGACAAACGCTTCGACATCTATAAATACCCGGGCAAAGATACAGCCTGTTGTGCCTTAAAATGGCTTCTACTGGACTGCCTTAAAATGGCTTCTACTGTACAGCACAGTGGAGTTGCCATGGTAACGGCGCACCCTCCCGGCCCCGCCACAACCGGCCAGGGGTTGTAAGAGGAGAAGGAGGGGGAGGAGGAGGGCCGCCGCGTCGCAATGGGCTCCAGGAAGAGGAGGGGACCCCATCTCCCCCCATTGTGAAGCACGTTAAAGTTCATGGGGGGAGAGAGAGACACAGAGAGAGATACAGAGAGGGGGGAAGATAGAGAGGGAGAGAGACAGAGAGAGATACAAAGAGAGAGTGGGAGATAGAGACAGAGACACAGAGAGAGATACAGAGGGGGGAGAGAGAGACACACAGAGAGATACAGAGAGGGGGGGAGAGACACACAGAGATACAGAGAGGGGGGAGAGAGAGACACAGAGAGAGGGATACACACAGAGAGGGGGGAGCCGGCGATAAATAAATACCCGGGCAACGCTGGGTTATCAGCTAGTTATTTATAAACTGCCTTTTGGGATAAAAAAAAATCTTTCAAAATGACTTACAAGCAATATAAACATGCAAGTAAATAAAAATACAAGGCAACTTTCTGAAAAACAAGTTTGCTTTTCACTGAACTGCTATAATAGGAGGAGAGGGAGAGAAGAATACAGATGGGAAACCATTCTGTCTTTCTTTCACAACATCTTGCCAAAAAGGAAGTTAAAGTGGCCTAATGGAGAATGGTAATTTGGAATTTGTGTCATCAGACTGAAAGGACATAATGCCTTTTTGCTCAGAAGGATCAAGAAAAAATTTACTTGAGGTTTGCCAGCTGGAATTACGTGTACAATAAAACTAACATGTTTGTATCTTCTGCTTATAAAAAAAAACCCTCAAAAGAAGGCCAGCTTCAATTATCAGCTGGAAACCAAATTGCAAATGATAGATCATTGGGATTTCATAAAAGGATTATATATCAGCAAGAAATCATTTCTGAAAGCAGAGGGTCAAAGTATGCTAAAATGAGTATTATGGGATAGCTTAGCACCAATACTCAGCAGAACCTTGCTTCTTACTCTGCAATTAGAAACAGTACAGCCTGAACTTATAGGATTTGCTAATATAGGAATCTGAAAAGGACAGTGAATTATTGATAGGCTACAGGGAGAGTATAAACATAAAAAAGAGAGGCTGATACTCTTGAAATCACAGTCTCTGTCTTCATCCAGTATGCTTAAATAGTACAAAGGATATACTGCAATCCATTCAAATGTCTGTCAAAGATAAAGACCTATCTAAATGCACACAATAGAAGTAGATAGGATTCAGGATTTACTTGATAGAAACAGAAAATCTGCATACTTACCTGCGACATCTAGATCCAGCTTGAAGCCAACAAAGTGTGTATGAATTGTTCCCAGAGTGTAGTCTCCAACTCTGTTTCCATATTCTAGACCATCATTATGGAGATAAGATGAACTTATATAACCAGTGGCACGGACTTTGTTTTCAATTGCTCCATTTGGATAAAATACAAAGTCCCAGATATAGTCATAATTGCCAATGGTGGACATAGAGCGAAAGACCAATGCTGTGCTTTGTAGCCCTCCATAATACAGAGAGTGAAGTTTGGAAAAGTGACGCCGAAATGGAACTCCCATATCCTGTTCAAAAACACAAATAGCATCACGAGTAATGAGAGGTCTTTCTACTTCTGCTAGGAAGGTAACATTAAGATAAGTAGCAGAATAAGGGCAGTCAAGCCCTCGCATAAGAGGAGATGAGAACTTTCCAATTCCAAAACTCCCATCCATGTATCTAATAGACATTCCACCAGGGTTGTTGGAGCCATAGACGGACATAGTATCTTGCACACTGAGCTCGTACACAACCCTTTCATTTTTGAACCTAATGTCAAAAAGTTGTGGTCCTCTATGCAAATCCATTCGGTAGGCAAAACTCCAGGATGCAGAGTGGACTTGGTTGTTTTTCACACTGTAATGTGGTCCAAAAGGTTCATAATTCAGGGAACTGAATTTGGTATGACGCACCCTGGGCTTCATTGAGGAGAATCCCCCATCAGCTGGAACTCTGTTCACCTTTTCCACATGCATATGCCCCCCTGTGAATTCTCTTTCCAATTGTGCCATGTCCCTATAGTATTGGCCACCATAAAACACTTTCTTGACAATCCAGTGGGTAATATCCAGGCTTCTGTGGTCTATAAGCACTTCAAGCCCAACAGGATGTAAAAAGTAACCAGTTACATTCTGGTACAGGATCAACCAAGTTGCACGATCCCCAGATTTCATTCCCTTTGGCGATGTAGTCATTGCTGCTAGGTTGGCTCCATCGTAGTTCAATACTTCACGCATGAAGCTTGGGGCTGTGGGGAACACTGTACTCTGCAGAAAGTGGGCCATCTGCTTGTGTTCAGCAATCAATGAAGGTCTGCGATAATATGGCACTTGTCCTCCATATTTTTGCACTGTCACATCCCGGTGATACAATGGCTGTGGGAGGGGACCCACCACATATTCAGTAACATTTGGATCTGGCTGATTTCCAAAATACACTACAACCAAAGCCTGCCTAGGTGGGCATCTTCCTCCATGATCCAGAAATGACAAAGTATCTGCTTTAGAGGGCAACTCCAAATCAACAGAGTGAATGCAGTTATCAGAAGGCTTTGCATGAGAAGCATCTTCCAAGGTGGCTCCAAGGTTGGATTTCAAATACTGTACTACATGGACTAATTCCTCTTGTGATAAATCAGCAAAGAGCCAACTCCATTTGTTATTTAGGTGCTCAGTTAAAGCTTGAGATTGGGAAGCACAGCTGTCATACTTTCTGCCTCTGGTCAACAAGACACATACTAAAGCAAAAATTGCTAGAAAGGCTAGAAAGAGCATGAGGAAAAGAACTTTCTGATTCATCTTTGCAGCAGCAGAAACAGGAGCCTAGCAGTGGTGTTCCAATTCCAAACAGCTCTCTGGAATTATAACTAGCTAGAATGAAAGACAGACTAGGAGGAGGGAGAAACTTGAAAGGAGGGGTTTGTCAAAGGTCAGCAAAGGAATATGACCCTCCTCTTCATGCTTGTGGAGATATGTTTGTGCTGTGGCACAGACATCCTGGGGCTAGAGAAAATAGTGGAGTCACAGGATAAATCATAAACCACTTATTTCAGTTTGCTCCTCCACTCCAGTTTTCCAAGTAATGGCAAATATAGATACTAGAATGTCTGATAGCTTCAGCATGGAAATAAAAAAAGCTGTCTCCTTCTCCAAAGTTAGTTCTTTGGGCTAGCAATGAACATTCATTACAATGATTAAATGCAACTGCTCTTTGAAGGATTCATGATGGCTACAGCAATCAAAACACATAGGATTGATGCAACAATTAACCAAATATCTTAATAGCCAAACCACATACTCCATGAATATTGTTTTGATTGGCTCATCAGAATCGACGCACAGTATGACATTAACTCATAGAAAGGCAACATTTTTATCGAGGTACATCCACATGTTAGAAGGGTATATGCTTTGCCATACCTTACGGTTCTTTGAGGATGAATGCTGAGTAAATTTGTCCCACAGCAAGCCAAGGCAGCGAGTGAAGTTATGACTTAGGAATTGCATTGTCTGCCTCCATGGGTCTGCCAGATAGCAGGGTCCAAACAGGCATACGTGAATGTCTGCTGCTTTATCTTTCTCTGGATTGAGACAGGACCTTGTGTCATGTTTCAGGAAATCCAAAGGGCTATGAAGTTTGAAAGATTCCCTCTTTCATACATCATTTTCCATTTCTTCTTTGAATTTTTTTAGGGCAAGGAGCACAGCTTGACTGCCTTCACACTGAATTTCCACTCAGCTCAGCCAGAAGACTTCAGACAGTTTTATTCTTTTTTGTGCCTGGCTTGCTGAGGAAAGAAAAACACAAACTCTTGCAGACAAGAGGTCTTTGCGGGAATTTCCATTCCTGCTTTTAGTTTGCTGCTATTTGGTTTCCTGAAACTTACAGAATGAATGAGCTCTTTCTGTCTCTTTCCAGGGCAAAGTGTTGTCCTCCACAGATGGCCTCAGGTACCTCGTTCTCCCTTGGACTACAGTTGCAACACTTTCCTAAAACTTGGTATCTTTGAAGATCTGCTTGTCTAAACAACCTCTAGTCTTCATTTATATCAGCTACTTTCAATTTTAAGAAAAAAAGGGGGGGTAGGATGGGGAGTAGGTAAAGGTTACTAAGATATCTAAGAAAATGTGCTGTTTGTCTGCTAAAGTGTTTCTATACCTCCTTTAGACCTCTGACAAGTATTTGACTAGCAATGGCTAGAGGCAGAATTATATACACGTCTTTACTTTCAATCCCATCCATTTTTTCTGTTCCTGTTTTTTGTGTGGGGGAGTTGGAATTTTAAGCGGAGCAAGATGCAACTTTTGGCCAAAGATGGCTATCTTTGGCTCAAGTTATGTAGGGTTCAAACTATTGGGTAAGTAACTTAGAAAATGCTATGGTAACTATCTTAGAAAATACCATATTCCCTAGGGATCTGGACCCTTTTGAATTGCTATATCCTGCCTAATTTGCAGCTGTGCAGCTGCAAGTCAATTATTTGCTTTCTGAGCTCAGCTGCAGAAGACCTTTGTACATTTTGCATTACAACTACTCTGTGATGCACACAGACTGGCATTCTTTCACCGTATCTAAACATTAATAGAACCATATTGCAAATGTTACTGACAATGGTAAATTACACATTTTAAGCTTTTGCAGGCCAGTAAAAAGAAACTCAAGATCCTGTACTTGATGGGCTAAACAGGAAACCTTGAAAAAGAAAAGAAAAAAGAAGCTAGAGAAATAGTTGTTTGGACCACAATATCCTATTCATTTTTTCTAGTTTCTAAAATGCTATGATTTTTTTTTCTGTTTTACATAACATTTTGTTCGTTTCACACAGCCCTTGCTAAAATATTCCCCCGTTCTTAGCAAACTTGATTTTTGAAATAAGGATAGGCAAAGTAAAATAAGCAAATCCATGCAAATCTGCACTGATTCTACAAAGGTAGAAAGTATTTGAGCCAATCATAGTTCGCTTACAAATAGTTTGCAAACAAACTCCACATCTTTTTATATATCCATTAAAATTAATAAAGCAGTCCTCTTGATTGTTAAAGTGGCTTGGAAATGGCTGGTGTTCACAAGTAAAACTAGAAGACAAAGATAAGGAGGAAAACTGTTGAGCAGAATTTGCACATAATTCTTTTTCTCTAAAACTATCAGGCCACAAAATATGCAACGTCAGCAGATAGATGCAAGCATGTTTAAACAGAACTGGTATTCAACTGTAGATTTTTATGTTTTCCCACATTATTCTGATTACAGGTAGTCCTTGACTTACAACAGTTGTTTGAAGTTACAATGGCACTAAAAAAAATGACTTATATGAGTTTTTCACACTTACGACCACTGCAGCATCCCCATGATCACATGATCAAAATTAAGTTAAAATTCAACAGGCAAATAGACTTGATGTATGCAAACATTTGGTTTGGAATGGGATAACTCACCACAGGCCAACTCATCACAGGACAATTCAACATTTTGATTTAATTGTTTAAAATAATTAAAACATTATTTTAGTTTTTGTCATTCACATTTCATTTTGTTCCTTCTTTTGCATCCTTTCTTTAATAATTCTATTCCACTATTTTTTTCAATATCAGTGTAACTTCTATGCTGTGGCGAGTTGTCCTAGACTCGAAGGGAACAGTTAACACCTCAGAGAAACCTATTGGAAAGATCTGCCACAGTAATGTAAAAAAGCTCTCTTGAAAGGACAAGGACTGGGGCTTCAAAATGGGGAGGCTCTTCAATGCCTCTGTCTTGGATATCCAACTCATTTGGCCATGGAATCAGGTTACTTGAGAAACTCATATTTGAAACCACTGAAACAAGCAACAATTTCCTCTACAAAAGAATATGCTTGTAATTTTATTGAGAATTTCCAGTGTAATTTTATTGAGAATTTCCTATTTTATTGAGAATTTCCAAAAGGCTAATTTATCCTCAGATCAAATGTTTACAACTGAGCAGGAATTTGTGCTAGGATGAGGGATGAAGACGAAACAGGCAGACACACACAATCTCTTGCTATGGTCTTGGAGGATTCTTAGGCCCCATCAACAATTGCTAATTTACATAAAAACATAAAACATCATAAAACCTGCAACATGGTATAATAGTCCAGCATCCATTAACATACCACTCCAGATAGAATCATATCCCAGACTGCCCTCTAGTTCATTTTTAACTTCTTCCAGAAGGCAGTCAAATTTGAAGTCTGTGTGCGTGTTTGTGTATGTTCCAGGGGAGCAGTACTACTACTGAAAAGCATTTATCTTTGAGTTTGGGCCTTCTTCCTCTCTTAAAAAATGGAGAACCACCAGCAGTTCTCAGCGAAATTGAATTGGTTGAACCAACTCTACTGTAAGAATACTGAAAGTATGCCATAAAAAAAAATTAAAGGTAAAAACAGCACTTTAAATGTACCTGAAAGCCTACTGGTAACCAGTCCAGATTCACAACACAAGCATAATGTTCTTTCACTCTGGTGAGCAGTAGCTAACATACAAGCTACAGCACTTTAAGCTAGATGTAACATCTGCTTTAAAGGCAGCCCAAAGTAGGTACTGCAGTAGTTCAAGTGGTGATGATGATGGCATGAGTCACTGTATTATTTTCTTCTCCTAGGTAGGGGTGCAATTAATGAACCAGCTAGAAATGGGTAAAGGCCTCTTGGCTATTGCCATCTGCTGTTCCTACAGAGCTGTAAGTCCAGGATAAAACCCAAATCATAGACTTGCTCCTTCAATAGTGCTTCCCTTCAACAGATACCATTAGAACAAGCTATAATGAGCTGTGAAATTAGTCTTGAGGAAGAGGAGGAAGAACTGCAGCCAAGACAAGTCAGATAAATCTCAGCTCAAAGCAGGAATGGAATTTGAGAAAGAATCTCAGACTCACTACCGTCTGTGTAGAGTCAAGACTAGAGCAGATTTTAAACACTAAATATACTAACTGATCCCCGTAGTCAGCTCTTGATGTTGATTCTTCCCCAAAAGGCAAGAATCGCTCTAAACACGATCACTTACAGCCACCCACTACTGGAATAAGAGAGAAGTAAAATAAGACAATGTGAAAAGAAATTTAAGAAGCAGAACGCTTCTCTTTTGATAGTTGTGGGAGTGTTAGGAGGTATTTATAAAATGAGCATATCCTGTTCTTTCTCACTATACTTTAATTGGTTAGTATATGTACAACTCACAACTAGATCAAATTAGAAGCCTCACAATAACCCTGTGTAAACTGACAATTCAACTTGGAGTTTGGATATAGGCATGTATGTTTTGCCCTAAGAGTATACCAAATTAAAAAATGAACTCTGCCTTTTTATCCTGTGACAACTGTTGCCAACATGGTTTATATAGCACCTGCAGGTGGATACAGTAGAAGTGAAGGAAAAACAAGCTTGGTATTTCTGATGGAATGTTAGTTTGAGGTACTGCATCCATCTGATTTATGATGGCAAACTGTTTTAGAGCAAGCTCTGCAACCCTTGTTGTGAAAAGGGGATAAGAACAAAAACTATTAATATCATGGGATGAGTTCTAGGGATTGTCTGGCCTAAGAAAAGCTATTCACTAAACATACTTACACAGAAAAATAGTCCAGATTCTGCACTTTCCTTCCTCCTGTTACCCGTATTTTTCTTCCCTTCAACTGCATCCTATAAAACCAAACCAATAAACTATAACCCCCACAGGAATTTATATTCTAAGAATTTAAATTATCAGCCTATTCAGTACAGTGTGACAATCCCCGAGAAAAAAACGAAGTCTAACCAATATCAGATCCATTCAAAGAACACATTCAAGGTTGCAGTACTATAGATTCAGGTTGAATGTGTCAATTCTGATGTAAGGCTCAGTTTGCTATCATTAGGAATATACCATTATATGTAAATGCTTAGACATCCCTGGTCATTTTGTGCATTTTAATGAATTGCAAAATGAACAGAAGCTCATAAAACCTTTGCATGGTAAAGAGGCGAATATGACACCTTCCTGCAAATCTGACTGCATGCGTATTATAGGCCTAATATTTCTAAGAAAGGCTCTGCAAGAAAAAGTATGTGTGTGCGTGAATCCTAAAACAATATTAGTGATCTATGGGAAGCATCCGGAAATTGCATTTCTGCCAAGTGCTTCAAATACTGAGAGGGTGAGCAAACTTCTGCACCTATCACATTTTGCATCTATCATATTCATTGTTCTTTTATTCTGAATTTGCAAGCTGCACATTAAAAAGCTTCCAAAGATATAGAAAGATGTCATGTTTAATTCTACATTATGTAGAACTTGCACCATCTTTTATGCAATTAGGAATTTGACCAGGAGTGCCTAAATTTTTGGATACAACTATACCTTACTTTAAAACAATGTATTTGATCAGATCATTGCTCTGACAATATACAGAATATTTGAGTATTTCCCAACAGTGGATAGTTCAGCAGAAAAATTGAATCTCTCATGGAAGAGGCTTGAAGATAAGTTACAGCTTGCTACTCTTATGTGGAGTCAAATATTCTATGCACATTCCAGGCAACACAGGTGTTTGTTCCTATGGGAAAGAGAGCTCTGTGTAGCTAGATCTTACTATTTCAGCCATACGCTTGCTGACTCATCCTTACTATGCTAAACTTTACTCGTCTATCACATTACTGGATTCTTCTTGCACCTTAAGAGTGTGAAATGGAATTTACAGTTGCACTCATTTCATTCAGCAGTATGGTAAGAATTAATTGGGGGTAGAAATAAAGCATTGAGTGATATTATAGAGTGATCCTTATGAAGAGCTGCAGAATTCACTAAATTGGAACCTCAGAGCTTTGAGTTACCTGATCAAGGTTTTTCTGGTCCTTTAGTGCCCAATCAGATTTTGAGAAGGATTTCTCCCACACCTAGCATAAACTCATCTGTATCTTTATTTAAACATACACTCTAGTATTACTCCTTTTGATGTTTCTAGAACCTGTAATTACTTACCTGCATTGGATAAGTCAGATTTTCCGCACCAAGAAAAATTTTATTCATCTCTCTAGCATGTTCTTCTCTGGTCTGCAGTGGTGAAATGTTGGAAGGCTATAGCTCTATAAGCTTTAAGTATTCAAATTCATAATACAAAATTTTAGTTGAGAACTGAATGAAATGCACTGGATCTGCAAAGGTAGTACTCTTCAACTTCAGTTCAGGAAAAGTTAACAAAGAGTATGGAACAGCATGACTGAAGGGGCCAATAGTAGAGAGATACATGTTTTATTTAAGAAAACACACTCTGGCACTATTCATTACTAACCAACACTATCAATTCACACATAAAGATTGCAATATATGTATCTGAGGCTTTGCTCCTTTCCCCTTATGATGAAATTCTGTTTCTTGTGGTTTCTTGACCATCATAACATAGAGGGAGGCAATCATTTTTTTCTCTCTTTGTTTCTGTGGAAGGCCATGTTCCTTTAGAAGTAATCAATCTAGGGCTGCATCACATGCCGAGATGGACAGAGCTAAAGCAACTGACCCATTTAGCCAGAGCAAATTACATTGAGCTTATTCTTTCCGGAATCCCCCCTTTTCACCCCTTTCCTTATTCCAATGTATTCTCTCTTTTTCCCCTTACAAAGAAGACACAGATCAAGGATGCATTGCTTTTGCTGAAGAAATAAACTGATTGATTGTAAATGGCTTTCAATGTCAAGCTGCATGAAATGAGACCAGGAATTGCAAGCAGTTTACTCCTGCTTAAGCCCATTCTGAATGATCAATATTCATGCAGCTTGGAAGCCAACTGGGTTTCAATGTATACTACAAAAGAACTATGATGCCTTCAAGCTTCATCCAGGAGACAGAAAAAGTAAATACCAACATAAAGATATGGGGCAAAATATTAGCCTCGGGGACAAGATCTGAAAGGGGGCTTATTTCATGCCCCATCATCATCACTGATAAAGCTCAGAGCTACTATCATAGAGATTTTTCATTTTACCCCATAACTTTCTAAAATATCAGAGAACAAACTTGGGAATAAATTTCGGGCTCAAAATTATACCTCCTTCTCACTAACAGGGCTGAGATAAGAATAATAAAGGGCAAAAATCAAATGAATACAGACAGAAATTTTGGTTACCAATGCACTGGTATCTATGAGGATGATTAAAGATAGATTCAAAGTTCCTGTTACTTTTAATTTGTTGGCATAATAGAAGTTGTACATAGGTTCAATGTAGCAAGGAAATATAAACAATCCAACAAAGCAGCTGATACAAGGAAACAAAAGCAGGGAAGGCTGCTCTCAGGAGCAGGTAGTGAGGGCAGATGTTATGTGAATTTTTACCTGGATAAGGTATGGCTTGTCCAGCTACAAATGACAGTGATGCAGAGGCATCTGCAATGAGTTCAGGGCAATGAACCTCCTGTGCCCTTGGAAGATGGCAGAGAAAAGACCTCTTTAAAACAAGCAGGGAAAGCAACCAACAAACTTCATTCATCCTGCCACTGTTGCTGTTGCCTATTTTTTAACAAATCTAACACCACTAACAAGACTACGGCACTAGATGGATATAAAGATAAATAGTAAATCTGAAAAGAAACTGCAGCATCCCAGATAGATAGCATCCCCTTTCTGTTTTCATGAAAACCAGAACGAGAAAAATGGAAGAAGCCAACAGGACTTATTCAGACCTAACAGGACACCTAGGACACTTTGGGCATTCCTGAAAGTGAGGCAAGAAACAAGTGCTAGGCTCATTTAATTAGAGTAGTAAAGAAAAAAGGATTAAGATGAAATATACTTGAGGTCTTCCGTGCTTGATCATTCATGGTGAAATTAGGCAGACCAACTGTCTAACAGGTTTGCCTTGCCCCAAGAAAAAAAGTGTGAGAATGCCCACTGCACTCAGATGCTGTGCTAGAGTTCCTTGTTAGGCAAGAGTAGATTTACTTTCTAATAAACTTCTGGAAGATTATATGTGTGTGTGTGTGTGTGTGTGTTCCTGTGTGTGTGTGTGTGGATTCAGAATGATAAAATAAAAGTAATGGAAGAAGTACGTGTAGAAAGGAGAAATTTACAACGGCATTAGAACTTGCATGATTGGACAAGTTAGATAAGGGCAAACCATGTTGAGATGAAAAACTGAGTTTCAGTGGGAAGACTGAAGTGAAGCTTATGACCAGAGACATCAGCTCTGAGTAGAAGTTGACAATGCTTTTGGCAGGGACAACCTATCTAGGAAGGAGTTTGTCAGGGATGCTAGACCTGGATCATTGAGGGCTTCTGATCTCGGGATCCTTGCCTGGAACAGCTTGGCAAATCTCCCATTCCTACCAATATAGGAGGAGATGCTCTGTTCTATCCTTCTATATCTCAAAGACATGGTAGGAAAAGGGAGAAATTTAAAGATCCAATAAAAAACCAACCAGAAAAGGACTAGGAGAGAGTTTCTTTAGATGTTTAACTAAAAGTATGGTGAGGACTGTTTCCAGCCAGCTTCCCCATCTTGATAGTCACATAAACTGAAGCAAGGACTGTCTTGAGCCTACTGAAGAGTTCATAAGTTCAGAATGCAGCCAGATCAGTAGAGGGTCTCTGCATTGCTGCTCCGGGGTCGCTTGATCTTCTCAATATTCTTTAGAATCATGTCATGCAGAGTCACCTGGAAGGAGAGAATCTGGCTGTTAGTTTTTTCCCCCTGACTTTGGCAAGTATATTTGTTTAGCCATGAGTATTATATTTTTCTCCAGAGAAAGTCTGAAAGGTTGTTGCCCAACAACTTAACATTCTATACTTCAATAAATGCAAGGTTGTTTGGGAACTACTGAGTTAAAATTAAACCAATTTCATGGAGTCGTGGGTTTCCCACAAATGTTTCTAAGATACTATCAATTGAATAGAGGATTATTTTCACAAAATTATAAAAAATACAGTGGTTGAGAGATTGAGAACCATAAGAGTGATTCAAATAGGCTTGCATTTGAAGTATTGACCTGAATCATGAATGCTGTTGTACTTGAAAACATAAATTGCCACATCTATGATATCTACCAAGAGTGCAATACCACAAGACTGAAGCTGAAATAGAAAAAGAAATACTCTACCTTCAAATTAATCAACATGTTACAGTAACATAGCCTTTCCTAGTCCCATACTTAACAAGTCATCAGATTTCAACTCCCAAAATTTTCAGCCAGTATCTGTCATTTGTCATTCTCTTCTCCATTTCCCAAAATTTTTGATAAATGAAAAGCATTTCTTTGGCAGACACTAATGTTCCAGACAAGAATCCTAAAGAACAGTCCTGCCATCAGCTACAATTTGGAAATTTTATTCCAGTAGATCTGGACGGCACTACCAATCCATCAACATGGAAATACCTAGTGCCTCTCCTGTCTATCATAATGAGTAATCTTCATAGTGTTTCTCACCTTTACTTTCATCACTTTAACTCATCAGAATAACTATGATGAGAACAAGTTGTCAAAAGACATGTCAGGTTTACAAATGAGAAATTTGGAATTGCATTTCCATTAGCTACTCCTATAGTACAGTATATGAAAGAAATTCTGAAGTGAACACAACACAACGGTATAAATTAGCTGCATGGCCTATGATTAAATGGTTTGTGGAAGAAGCCATAATAGCCTGGGGTTACATAACACAGTCTGGTTTGAATTAGGTTTAGAATGTTATGTGAGTCCAGTCTGTAAATTCTACATATTATGTGAATAGAGTAATATTTCCCATTTTTATGTGGTCCTACCCCCCCCCCCCGCAAAAAAAGCATAGGATCTGCTTAAAATAGGTGATCTAATTATTAAGTAAGCAAAAATATCAATTATTCTATCCTTATTTTTCATTACATTCTTCAAAGAAGCTACTCAGACTGATCAATGCTAGATATGAATAGAAATTAAATCAGCATCACTTAAACACTTGTCTGGTATGTGCAAATCCAAACAGATTGGAAAGTTTCACATGTTATCAGAGGGTGATTTCTTAAATAAGCAGTGGGACTGTTCTACAATCAAGAAGCCTGCACAATTACCGTATTTTTCAGAGTATAAGACACACCAGAGTATAAGACGCACCTTAGTTTTTGGGGAGGAAAATAAGAAAAAAGCTGATTAGCGGGTGGATCCTGCTCCTGCCCAATCAGCTGTTCTCAGAGGTGAATTTTAGCAACAGGTTCTTGTTGGTTGTGAGCTCTGTGCCTTGCTTTTTTTTCTGCCTCTGAAACCTCCGTTTCAGAGGCTTTTTTTCTGAAGCTCTGTTTCAGAGACTTTTTTCAGCCTCTGAAACCTCCATTTGAGAGGCTGGGCTACATTCGGAGTATAAGACGCACCCAGATTTTCACCCTCTTTTTGGGGGCAAAAAGGTGTCTTATACTCCGAAAAATACAGTATTTGGAGCCACAAAGCCAATTACATGGGGACTGTGCTTAAAGATCTGCTTATGTTTCTCTAACACAACACAGCACATAACACAGAAATAAGTTTCACTTCTTGTTTCTTTGTCTGTTTCTTGTTTTGTTAAAAGATATCCAAAGGTTTGTTTTATCTGTTAACCAGCATATATTTTACTATCTCTCTCGAGATTTCAATGGTTTGGACAATATTAACTATTATTCTCAGATGGACAGCAATCACAATTGCATATACAGTTGCATTATAGACTAAATAGTATTTCTTTTTTCCACTAACAATTTCAATCCCTTTCTTAAGACTTCCAGTATCTATGCAATTTGTTACTCACTAGCTTGCCTATAGAAGTATTATTCCTTAGAAAGGAGATATCACCATATTTCTTTCAACAAGAAGTTAATTGCTAATTGCTTCTGCTGGACAAATTATACATCTAAACAAATAATCTAAGACAACAGCACAAAAATACAGTACTCAACGTACTATTTATTTGCAACTTCCAATACTCCTCACTTGACCATGGTAGCTAGGAGTTCTAGGAGTTGAATTCAGCAACACATGGAGGTCAAAAAACCCTTACCTACTTTTGTGACAGGAAACTCTTAATTCATTAGGAAAAGGGATATTATCTTCCAACTTGGGAAGAAACAACATTAACTTACATATTGATTTCTGAGCTCTGAAATGATGAGCCGGAGACTGATGTATTCTTTTTCATCCATTTCAGTCACTGTGCGGCGATAATCTTCCTACAGAGACAGATATTTAATCAGAACCATTTAGTCCAGGGCTGTCAAACTCGCTGCCTGCGGAACAGATGCATCACGTGCTGGCCACGCCCACTTTAGCAAAGGGGGGGAGAAAAGTCGCAATACATCACATGACAACACTGTGACAACATGAGTTTGACACCCCTGATGTAGTCCCCTACCATGCAATAAGCAGGAGTGAAGAATTTTTAGGATCCTTCATTATTAGTACTACTGGAAGCTGTAGTACAGATTTCCCATCTCTGCACTAAGACAACTTGTAGCTAAAGAGTTTCATTCCATCTCTCAGATTTAACAGTACAAAAAAGTGTCATCTTCTCAGGGTTTTCATAAACATTACACCAACCATTTCTGGAATATAATTAATTAAATTCTAATTAGAAAACTAGTCTTATGTGAAACCTCCAGAATGGAAATCTGAAGCAAGGATGTGCACTTAGGGTAGGATTGGGTAACTTTTTCCAATTGGGGAAGTGGGAGGAGGGATTTTTTTTGTCCAGTGACAAGGGTTGCAAGTTAAGAAAGTTAATCACCATGTTTTAAAATAATATTTTACTAATACTTTTACCCTAAATCTCCAGAAAATATAATGAGTTATCCAGCAATACATTTGTTTCTAGGGGTTTCTAGGGACTGCCAACTTTTTATCTAATATAGATCTAGGCATTTGATTTATATTATTATTTCCAAGGGGAACATGCTCTAGAATCTTTTCAATTATTTCTAATCCACCCAATGGTCCTAAATCTAATTCAGTAGTCAATTTAATATCTCCACTTAACACTTACCACATGAGGATATTTTGCTATTTTAGAAACCAACTTTGCTCGTGTGATGTAGTATCTGAAATAAAAGGGGGAAAGTGCTACAGTGGATGGTGTAAGTGACACACAACAACATATACTCTGGAGAGTTATCCCATCTGGAAAAAAACTTGAAATGTTCTGCAAGGAGATACTCACCTAGAGATCTGGTCTAAATATGAAGCTGCCTCACTCTCCACAGTTCGGAGCTCCGCTACAGTCTCTTCCTGCAAAGAAAGAAGCCAGCAAGAAAATATTAAGAGAAGACTTCATACTGAGGACAATTATAATTGGATATACCGACAGCTTTTATAGGTAGAATACAAGACCTTGTTTAGCAACAGTAATTGGGGCGTGCAGCTCTGTTAATTGAAATGGTTGCTAAATAGGAAATGAAGTGCAGGTAGTCCTCGACTTACAACCATTCACTTAGTGATGATTCAAAGTTACAGCAGAAGTGAAAAAAGCAACTTATGACCATTTTCCACACTTACAACTGTTGCAGCATCTTCACAGTCACGTGATCAAAATTCAGGGGCTTGGCAATTGGCCTGTACTTACGACAGTTGCAGTGTCCTGGGGGGGGGGGGGGGTCACGTGATCACCTTGACAACATTCTGACAAGCAAAGTCAATGAGGAAGACAGATTAACTTAACAACCGTGTTACTAACTGATCAACTGCAGTGATTCACTTAACAATTGTGGCAAGAAAGGTCATAAAATGGGACAAAACTCACTTAACTGTTTCGCTTAGCTACAGAAATTTTGGGCTCAATTGTGCTTATAAGTCAAGGACTATCTGTAATTGGGATTGCTTTTTCTTTTCTTTTTCCCAATCCCTGCTGGCTGAAAGCTGAAAAGGCCAATCAGTTTCATCCCCTAGGCTTTTGTTTGCTTCCTAACCACTCTTCTATCCTTTGGAATGCTCATCTAGAAAGCAGGCGCATAATGGGAAATAGACATCGAAAGCAATGCATTCGTGCCAGGGCTGGGAGCCATGAGAATACTATGCAAACAGCCTGGTACATTGCCCATTATGTGCCTGCTAACTTTCTTATAATCCCTTCCTTTCCGATTTCTCTACTCTGCAAGGGGGGAGGGGAAACCAGGCAATTTTGGTAGGCAATCTCTCCTATGCCAGACCCATTTTTGCCTTTCATAGAGGGGAGAGATTGGAGATGAATGGATTACAAGAAAATAGGTAGAAACACGATGGGGTGTTTGCACAGCATGCTCATGGATCCCAGCCTCGAACTAGTACCATCACATTCCTTTTGTATATATTCCCCATTCTGTGCCTGTTTACTCTCTTGCAATTCCTTCCTCTCTAATCTCTCCCTGCTCTACAAGGGGTGAATAAAAGAAAAACAACAGGCCAGATACAGGACAATGTGTACTGATTATAATGGTGATCACATGATTGAGGAACACCACAAATGTCATTGATGTGGTCATTGGACATATTTTTTTTCAGCATTATCATACTTTTAAATGGTCTCTGAATGAGGCAGTTGGTAAGCAAGGACTACCTGTGATCACAGCATTATGCTTATGAATTCTAACTTCCAATTTAAGTAACCTGAGTCAAATGAAATAAAAATAATCAAAATGCAGTAGCAGAGTATAAAACTCTAGCACAATAACAGAGTTGGAAGCGACCTTGGAGGTCTTCTAGTCCAACCCCCTGCTCAGGCAGGAGACCCTGTACCATTTCAGATAAAAGCAGTCGTATCAGGGAAAACACTTCCTACAAGTCAGTCAACTTCTAAATAATGATTTGTTCTTCCCCCATTAAGAAAAGGTTCCATCCATAGTACTTTACCCATAGGCATAATTTCCCAGAGTTATCTCCTCAATACTCAATTTACCTGAATAGAAACACCAAAGTTGTTTCCATCCTCTATCCTGGGAATCAGCAGTTGTACCCACATTTTGACCTGAAGAACAAAACAGCATGTTAAAGAAATGCTATCCTTCTGGATAGTCTGCAAATGTTTTGCTAGCTGAGCTCTGCATGAAACATTTGCTTAACTGAGAGGCCATTTTTTTCAAGAATAGTCATAAAAAGTAGTAACTTAACAAACATTTGGACCTTAGACCCTTATGATCAATTCTAACATTGGGTTAACACTGACTGATGAGCTACAGCCCTTCAGACACAGGAGCACAATCATGACTGACTGCATCAGTCCTCCACCCAATCAAAAATTGATACTCCTAATAATAATTGTCTACACAGAAATTATCTTTGTACAGCACAGCAGCAGCCAATTATATCCAAATTTCTTTACCATCTGCAATATATGGAACTGATTATTTGACAGATGACATATAATTTAAAAAAATAAAACAGTACAAGCAGTCCTTGACTTACAACCACAATTGAGCCCAAATTTTTTGTCTCTAAGCAAGACAGTTGGTTAAGTGAATTCTGCCCCATTTTACAGCCTTTCTTATGACAGTTGTTAAGTGAATCATTGCAGTTGTTAAGATAATAACAGAGTTGTTAGGTAAATCTGTCTTCCCCATTAACTTTGCTTGTCAGGAGGTTTCAAAAGGTGATCTTGTGCACTGCAAGCATCATAAATACATGCCAAATATCAAGTATTTGAATTTGGTCACATGATCATGGGAAATGCTGCAACTTTTGGTCACATGATCATGGGAAATGCTGAAACCAATTGTGTGGAAAATAGTCGTAAGTTACTTTTTTCCATGGCATTGTAATGTCACTAAATGATTGGTTGTAAGTTGAGGACTACTTGTAACAAATTTTGCCTTAATATAACACCTCTGCAAAAGTTATCCCAGAGCGGCAGAGAATATTTATTGAATTGTAAACTGCAACTTCAGAAAAGCATTTGATTTTATCTCTCCCCTCTTAAAAGCAGCATGTCTAATAATTGTCTTGTAAAACAAAATCTCATAAGGCAAAAAAGGCAAACCAATGCTTACTGTATTGCATTTCTCAATCAGCAGCCGAATCTCTGGTTTTACTTTCTCAATGATGTCCACCAGTTGCTGGTTGCTCTTCAGCATACCATTAGGCATGACAAACACTTTGGTACCTAGTGCCATGGAAAGAAACTAGTTGTAGGCCCTGCCAGTTCCTGCCATCAAAGGCTGAAGGAGGGGTGGTGGTGGACAAATGGGCAATATGATTGTGTGTCCGTGATGGGAAATAGGGAGGGGGGAATGACAGGTGATGAAGAACAGAGAAGCCCAGAACCAGGTTTGTACCAGAGGCACCAAGGCCATGCACCCTGGGAAAGGAATGTGAATTGCCCACATCATCTCAGTGTTCTCATAACATCTTGGCGAGTTCTGATTGGTGAAGCATGGACTGGTCACAGGGATCAGGGAACCTTTTCTGTATCTTTTTCATGCGGAAAACCTTAGAACTAGCCATTTTACTGAAACCAATTTCCTTAATAAAAAAAACCTTTTGCTTAAACCTAATGGAGTCGAGGGTCAAGGGACCGAATTGGAGCAAGTCTGACACTAGTTACTTATTCTGGGGAAGCAAGCTACCCCAATTTCTCATGGAAATTCAAGTCTTTTTTCCCCATTCCACTTTTAATCCAATTTTTAAACTCCATAGTGCAAGTGATGTTGATCTTCTGATTGAGGATATGGTAATAAGTAATCAACTTCCATTCTTTGGATTACATCCAATTCTAGGATCCTACTCTGTTCAAATTATACAGAGACCCTGCTCTTTCTCTTTTTAAGATAGAAAAATGGCATTTCAGAGGATCATTTCTAATTACAAAGAGCTAATCAAATATTAAGGAGCCAGCTTTAACATGCATTTTGTTCATGGTATGTCCGGATGCAAAAGAAATATATATATAATGTTTGTGGATTTTTTTTTTGTTATCATATCAATGTTTTAGGATTCTGGACAGTTTTACATACTTTGTGTTCTCAGTGATTTCCTCAATTAGGACAAATTTCCAAAAACAAAATTGGTAGCCAATAATTAACTAACAGAAAATCTACCTTGGAAGGTCTCTTCACAGTCTTCCAATTTTCGCTTTTTCATATTGGACTAAAAAAAGAAGAGAGGAAATATTATATACGTTCTCTTCCTTAAGAATAGCCTCAGGAAACAGATGCTACAAAGCAGATACTTGCTTCAAATGTCAGAAAGCTTTGTTCTCTCTCCAGTTTATCAGCAAGTATAATTAATATAATTATGTTTTTTTAATCAATCATTAAATGTTACAAACAGATGACCAACCTTACCCCATCCAGTCCATCGTGACTGTTTGTCAGCAGAATTGGGTCCGGAACAGGAAGGTTCATATCTGAGTGGATTTGTGTGAGATCATGAATGTTCAGAATGGGATCCTAGGGCAGAATATCCAAAAGAGTGAGGTATTTATGCTCAGGAACAGTATCCAATGCGGTATTAAAAGCTAATAACTGGCAGACTATTATTTGATAATGTATCATTCTTGAAATAAAAGTATCATTCTTAAAATAAAGGAAATAAAGCTCTTACCTTAAGGAACCCATCAAGTTCTAAAAGCTTCTTTGGAAAAAAATTTGCCACTAGATCCTCAGCCTGAAAGAGAAAGACCACTACCTATGATGCATGAATTATTAATACAACTGCTGATTCCACAAAAAGAAGGCTAAGACCAAGCCTTGGTATGGATCAGGAGAAAACACCAGATAGATAAACTCCTTGAAAGCTGAGCTACTTCTAAATGTACATAACAAAAGTCCTACAATTTTCTGAGGCCAGGAAGCACTAAACTATAGGGAAAGTCTCTTTTATGAGAATCAGAAGCAAATTTACCTGTCTGAAACCATATTAATTTTCCAGTATTTGAGGGGCTGCCACAAAGAAGAGGGGGTCAAACTATTCTCCAAAGCTCTGCTCTAGTCTATTCTTTGAAATTGAAAGCAGAAATCAGGCACTTACTTCACCTGTGATTCTCTCCCTGAAAGAGTCTACCTGCAAAAGAGAAAAGGTGCAGCTTAGTACAGCATATCTGAATTAAGTGCAACATCATCACCCCAAGCACTTTATCTTTGCTCACCTGCATAAATTACAATTCTCCTCAGATACAAACTCCTACTTGCAAATGATCTTTTTGAATCATTGTTACAGAATATAAGACATATCTAATAAAACAATTAGATACTAGAAGTATCTGAGTATTTCCAAGTAAATTTCCAATTTAACTACTTGTTAAGTGAATCACTGCAGTCATTAAATGAATCATATAGTCATTAAGCAAATCCAGCTTCCCTCGTTGATTTTGCTTATCAGAAGCTGATTGGGAAGATCATAAATGGCAAAAAGTGATTCTAGAATGCTGTAACAGTCGTAAATATGAGCCAGTTTGCCAAGCACCTGTATTTTGATCATGTGACTATGAGACTATTGCAAGTCATGTGAGCACTGGTCCTAAATGACTTTTTTCAGTACTGTTGTAACTTCAATCAGTCATTTAATGAATGGGTGTAAATTGAGGATTACATGTATCACTTTTGCTTTCTACCTAGTTTGATTTTGTACCATTGCTCTGTTATGCTTGCTTTTATCTATTTTTACAAAAAAATTAATTGCAGTGCACACACACACACACAAATTTTTATGCCAAGGTGTGGTGGCCTAGAGGTTAAGTCGCTTGCCTCCCATTTGGAAGGTTGAGAGTTTAATCCTAGGCAACGACAGATGGTTCTATCAGGGCACAAAGAGAAAATATCTGCTGTGAACTCCATGAAGGCATCAGGAAGATCACCCAACCAGTAAACACTCAGCTTCATTCAGTCACCCCAACAACCCTGAATTAAGGGATTACAAAGTTGTAAAAAGAAAAAAAATCAATTTTTTATGCTGCCCATCTTCCCTCCAAGATGGATTTTAAAATCAGTCTGTAGAAAATAGTAACTTATACTGTATATTCACAAATCTGTAGTTTGTGAGATATTTGTTACTAATGTTATTCTTTCAGGAAGAGAACCATTTTTTTTTTACTCTTCTCTTTATTTGTTCACATTACTGCTTGAGCTAATATGATAGTTTTCTCCAATATTTCAAAAAATCATTAGTTTCTACCTAAACCTGAATACTGGTTTAGGTAGAAATACCTAAAAGAATTATCATTCTTCCATGTTGAAAATATTTTTACTGATTTTTATCTTCTTGCACCTTGCCATGCTTATGATTATTCTCAACTTTTCTGCTTAATTTTCAATTAGATTGATCACTTATTCCTTTTTACAATGTGATCTGCTTTTGTTTTGCATTAAATTTTAATGACTGACTTTTTAGCCCAAAATCCTAGAAAGATTAACCTAAGTAACATCACATTGAACTGAGTGGGTTTACTTTTTTACTGACATGTACAGAACTGAAACATACTCTCCTATCATGCCTTGATTTATCTTCATTTGATCTGAGTTCTTAACTTTTCCCAATTCAAAAGTCTATCTTTTCATTAAAGTTGCAATATATTCTTCCATCACATATTGTCTTATCCCTCAAAATTTCTGTTAACAGATGTCACCAAGGTCTCCTACTTTTACAATTATTAGAACTTTCCTTCTTAATACTACATTTGATTTTTCTTAACCTGTTCCTAGATTAATTATATTTTATATTTTTTATATTTTGTTAATGTTCACTTCTTTTAGTTTCTGCTAACTTGTAGTTCCCATCTTTCTCCTTTTATTTAAAAACAGCAGCAAGAACAAGCAGAACCTCAAATGAAGATGTCAATAAATTTTATTTATCATTATCCTATTGTTCTATAGTGCATTCAGAAAGTATTCAGACCCCCTTCACTTTTGTCAATTTTGTTATGCTGCAGCTTGATTCTATAGTTGTTGAAATTCTCTTTTTCTCACTAATCTACACTCAGTAGCCCATAATGACAAAGTGAAAACAGCTTTAGAAATATTTGTAAATTTATTAAAAAGAAAAAACTGAAATATCACATTAACGTTAAGTATTCAGACTCTTTGCAACAACATGTGAAATTTAGTTCAGGTGCTTCCCATTTCTTTTGATCATTGTTGACATGTTTCTACACCTTGATTGGAGTCCACCTGTGGTAAATTAAATTGATTGGATATGATTTGGAAAGACACACACCTCTCTATAGAAGGCCTCACAGCTGACAATGCATACTGCAACAGAGCAAAAGCCATGAGGTCAAAGGAACTGCCTGCAGAGATGAGACAGGATTATCTCTGCCACATTGAAGGTTCCTAAGAGCGCAGTGGCCTCCATAATTCTCAACTGAAAGAAGTTTGGCACAACCAGGACTCTTCCAGGAGCTGGTCACCAGATCAAACTGAGCAATCGGGGGAGAAAGCCTTAGTAAGAGGTGACCAAGAACCCAATGGTCACTCTGACTGAGCTCCAGAGATTCTGTTGCAGATGGGACAGAGTTCTAGAAGGACAACTATCATTGCAGCCCTCCACCAATCTGGGTTTTATGGCAGAGTGGCTAGCCGGAAGCTTCTCCTCAGTGCAAAACACATGAAAGCCAGCTTGGAGTTTGCAAAAAAGCACCTGAAGGACTCCGAGACTGAAGAACAAGATTTTCTGGTCTTGTAGTCAGAATTCTTTAACTGGTGGGGTCCCATAAAAAATTGAAAAATATAGTGAGAGATATAGATGATACAGTAGAACTTGCTTCTTATTGTACTATTTATATTAAAAAATTTGGAATTGCATTTTATAAAGTCAAAATTAATTTTTATTGCTGAATAGAAATAAAGTTAATATTCTTCAAAATGTATTAAAATAATACTAAATACCTAAATTTCATTTTATTAATGTGATGGGTTATCATATTAATAAAACAAACATTACTATGGTAGAACAAAAGTAAAAACTACGGACTTTAAAGAAATTGTAGCATTCTTAATGTATTTTTTTTAAGTTACTTTAAGTATTATTTTTTTAAATCTGGTTTGAGTTCATCTTTTATACACTTCTGGCAATAAGGCTCATTACATTAGTAGTCTTATTTTTGAGCAATTTTTAGGATTGAATTATAAACAAAATTAAAAAAACTGCATTCATAATTAACATTACATTTATATATCTTTCTTAAAATATAAATCCAACACCACTGGTCAAATTGATTTGGCCTAGTCTGCTGTTTTATTACAGCCACTAAAAGGAATCCATTTTACTTTATGCAAATTTTTTACCCATTCAATCACTCAAATGGTGAGAAAGGTGGTATATAAATTAAATAGGATTTTGAAGCATAAAGTTATATATATTTCTCAGAATACAATTACTATTGTGTGCAAATCTTTTATACATATCAGGATTTACAACTATGACTATTGCAGAATCACATTTTATTTTCTTTCGCAATTATTCACAAGTATTCTGTAATTACATTTTGTCAATAACAAAATGTAATTTTGCTTACTTACTAATCTGCACACTAGACATACTGAATATTACTCTTTTAAATGAAATTTAAACTAATCCTATTTAATACTATAAGACAGTGAAATACATGTCGATATCAAATGGAACTACCGTTTTACCCAGTAACTTAAAAAAAGAAACTTTATATGTGCAATATTCAAATAATAGTAAATTACCTCATACAGCCTTTATAGAATAAAAACCTACAGAACATTTGTTAAAATCAAAATTATTGCTATAAAGCTACACATCTAGCCATTGCAAGAAGCATGGTGGCTGAATGATTAATAATCTTGAATTATGTTCCTAGATTATATAACTTGGTGTGCTTTTCAAGGTAAGTAAATATCCCATCCAGGAAATTGTGAAACATACGATTTTCGTGGCATTCAATAATCTCGCTAGATTACAATATTATATTCTAACGCAAACATCTTGTTTTGGCATTGCCATGGGAAGCTGTAAGGGTTACTGCTTCGCGGGTTTTAACTCCCATGATAAGAATAAACAGCAGCCTGTCGTGTTTATTGGGCTACAACCTGCATAACTAGAGGAATTTTCGGTTCATAAGCAGACTGGCTCACGAATGAAAGCCCAGTGACGCCGTACCAGTAAAGCTCCCAACGGCAGATCACTTGATCCAAACATGTGGCGTTCAACGGATCTGTGGCTTGTCGCTGTACAAAAACTATCATGCTTTGATCACGTTCGACTGGCAAAAATAGTCGCCGTGGCGGAAGCTTGTCTGGATTGACCTTCTGTAGCACTCTGCACATGCCTAAAGGCACGCCCGTGGCGGGCTTATTAGAATTTTCCCCTCCTCCCATACCTTGATCTTAACTTCTGGGTCCACCTTGAGCAGAGAGGCCATAGCGGGGCGGGGAAGCCAATTTTCCAAGCCAGATCTGTTTCCTTTTATCCCGCGCGCGCGACCACCTGAGAAAACCACCGGCTTCGTTACCGCCGGAAGTGAGAACATAACGCCCCGCCACCGCCCTTTCTTAGCCAATCACAGAACGCGATTTTAGCCAACGTGATTGTTCCTTGTGCCTTTGTCGGACAGGCCTTATCCGGTGCTGTGCACATGCGCTGAAGAAACAACTTCCGGTTGGTGTGGGTGGAGCTCGGTAGTAATAAGTGAAGTGATTGACGTGGAGCCAATCAGCGTAGAAGTAGGAAGTTGAGGATGGTTCGCGTTCGAAGTGACTTTTTTCCGGCAACTTACAGGTTATCTTCCGCTGTGTAAAAATCCTAGGTATTATTTCCTTCTGTAGCTTTTTGTTCTTTAGTATCTTTTGCCCCTAAGAGATGGCCTACCTTCCATGGTTCTCTTTTTGATTATTATACTGCCTTTAAACTGAAGTATTTTTGCGTTATTGGATCTGGCTGCGTTACTATGGTCAGTAGATGGCAGCAAAGTGCCAACCAGATATTCGCAGCCCCAACATTGTCGTGAAGCCAGTTCGTGGGCTTCCTCTCTGCTGTGAATATGGGGGTGGTCGTAACAGTAACATGTATCATGTGCGGTTTCCATACGTGCAAGAAGGACATCGCCGACTTTGCAACTCTGCAAATAGCTTTTCCAGTCCAGCACAAGCTCCCTCTCTGATGCCACGGAGAGCGAGAAGGCGGTCCCGTTTCTGCGCCTCCTACGGGCGTGAGCGAAGAGTGCGATTTCTCCGGAAGAGAAAACTTTCTGCGTTTTGAGAGACGGCGGGGTTGCTTGGGAAAGCACTTTCAGAGGAAGAGAAAGCCGAGCGTGTGTTGTTGGGAGGGAAAGGTGGCCTGGCGGTGATTTTTTTACCCATCGATTTCGTTCGCTCCTGGGAAAACTTTAAATACGTATCGACTGGGTATCCCGCCTATCGTCAGGGAACCTGGTTATGGCCACTTAACAAGCACATTAGTTCGTTGTTGGGCGTGAGGTAGGTAAGAACGACGGAGAGACTTAGATGGAATCAAGGTAGATTCCAACAAAGGTCATTGGAATTTACCCTCTTGTATTCCCAGCCATAATTTGTCTACCAGCTTCAGTCTAAACTGGACCAGAAGAAGGAAACTAAAGCTGTGTTCTTTATAGGTAGTAAATGTCAGTAAACTGCAGTAGAACAGATTGTGCATTCATAGTACCTCAAAGATAAGTATGTGTATTGTTCCATAAGATGGAGTTGCACTACCAAAATCATGTTAAGGATTGAACTGATACTGGTACCTGACTAATTTTTGTTAGTAGACCCTAGTTTGAACAATTCCTGTTTCCCCAAAGATACTTAGTATCAGAACCTAGCTGATTTCCTTGGGAGTTACACCTGAAATGTTGGTGATTAAACCATGTTATTACTTGGATTGATTCAATATATGTCATCAAATTGGTGTTGACCCATAGGCATAGAGTTAAGGTCTATGCATAGATAGGTTATATAGATAAATGTTCTCCATGATAATGCCGGAGGAGGTGGATGATCACTATAATGATGGCAGAAACATCCAATTCATGCTGCATGAGAGAAGGTACCTAGTACAGTAGTAACCAGTCCTGAATTTTTACAATAGAACTACATAGATAGAAAAAACAAACTGGATAGCAAATATAAAATATTAATTTATACCCACCTATAAAATATTAGAAACATTGTATTCACTATCTTTCTACTTTCACAGATATGGATGCATATAAGTCACCTGCTTGTACCATGCAGGTCAGCTTTGTTTGCCAGCGTTGTAGTCAACCCCTTAAATTGGACACATCTTTCAACGTTCTTGACAAAGTAACCATCCAGGAATTGACAGGTAAAAAAATGTGCATAAAGCCAATGCAATCATAAATTCCATATTGTGAATGCATACCCTTGTCAATTGCTGAGAAAATTCAATGAAAGTAGAATGTAAGGCTGTTGGAAACATTCAATAACACAGTGTTGTTATGAAGGATTTCAGCAGAGCTTAATCTGAGGCAGTTCTCAAATCTGAACTCTGTTTCAGAACTTGTCCTTGGAATTGGGAAGCAAAAGCTCAAAGGGAAAATATTATTGACAGATATAGTAATCTTTCTGCTGAGTTTTAGCATTATATGCAAATATTTTTATTTTTTTCTTTGGTAATTATCTTTTGTGTAGCCCCTCTGCTTACCACTGTTCCAACAAAACTGAGTGATGCACAGGAGGAAGAGACCCCTTTAACTGAGGTAAAGTTAGCATATGATTCTAAATTAAAAACAATGCATTATTAGAAGTTAAACACCAGTCATTATTAGGAATTGTTATTTTCTTGGCATTTAGTCTGCAAAACCTTTAAATTTTCCTTGTAATATGTGTACATTATAAAGTGGCAGATTGTTAAAAGCTGCTTATGGGCTCAAACATTTAGCTCTCTTTGGTAAGGAATCACAAGATGCTAATGCTAAATTTCTTTTTAGGAAGTGTTTATTGAAAATCGCCAAGATGGAGTGTCCCGAAGATTCATTCCCCCAGCCAGGTATTAATTATTATGTTCTCTGCTCTAATACATTTGTAGTAAATGCCATTCTTTCAGAGGCTGGAAATTTTGATCAAATTCTGATACTGAAGTCTTTCTGAGGTTGTTGCATTCTAATTTGGGTGGAGGATGTACACATGGACACATGGACACACACACACACACTCAGCTGCTAATAAAAACAAAAAACAGAGCAAAAGATAGAGCTAGAGCAAAAGATAATAAAAGAAGCAAGAATTCTCCCTACCTATAGGAAGTGAAAGCAAAATATACTTTAGTTCTTTCATCCTTCCTTTGAAAAGAAACACAAATAGTCCTATGATCCACTTGTTAAGGTTCAATTCAAGGTTATGACAGCACTGACAAAAATGACTTACAAGTGGTCCTCGCACTCATGACCAATGCAGCATCCCTATGGTCATGTGATCAAAATGTGAGAGCCTGGCAACCATCATGTATTTATCATGGTTGCAGCATCTCAGGATCATGTGGTTACCATTTGCGACTTTCCTGGAGGGCTTCCAACTAGCAAAGTCAATGGGGGGGGGGAACTGGATTTGCTTAATGACTATGACAAAAAAGGTTGAAAAATTGTAAAATCATTACAATTACAATAAGTGTGACTCACTTAATAACAACTGATGTAGTGGAATCTGGTGCTGAGTTACGGGAGGGAGGAGTAAAGTGAAATATCAGCCTTGAGTTGTTATGCAGGAAGTGATGCAAAAGAGACCCTTCCTAATTTCTTCACAGTATTTATCAGATAGGTATGCAGAGTGTGCTTTACTCTGGCAAGATTATGCCTTTTTGTGAACAGCAATAAAAAAAATCATTTGAACATTTACACGTTTAGTTCTTGATTTCCCACGCCTGACAACTGCTTAGCGATAGAAGTTCTGGTCCCAATTGTTGTCATAAGTCAAGGACTACATATAATTCATTTTGAATTGGATTCTCTATTATAGAGCAACAATTTTCAGAAGGAATTTTAAAAAAGCTAGTTATGTTTGCCCCCCACAGTAATGAGACTGAAGTATCCCTCTATTATTTCTACTATAGGACTAATACATTCATCCCTGCCATTCCCCCCCCCCCCCAGATCAGAGCAACCATTCTGCAAAAGATTTTTATGTGGCCATGGTTCTCGATAACTTGTATAAACTAGCTAATGTATGAAAAGGAATAGTTTTCTAAGAGGCTTTTAAATTGAATCCAAGTGATTCTTGGAAAGGGTAGGGTAGGGTAGGGTAGGGTAGGGTAGAGTAGAGTAGAATAGAATAGAATAGAATAGAATAGAATAGAATAGAATAGAATAGAATAGAATAGAATAGAATAGAATAGAATAGAATAGAATAGAATAGAATAGAATAGAATAGAATAGAATAGAAGAATAGAATAGAATTCTTTATTGGCCAAGTGTGATTGGACACACAAGGAATTTGTCTTAGGTGTATACCATTATAGTAACGCATGTTACATTTTGTTACTTTATCTTTGTTATGTCTTGTTTTCTTGGGAATTAGTTGTTAAGCAGAGTGATGGCATTCGGGGGGAAACTGTCCTTGTGTCTAGTTGTTCTGGTGTGCAGTGCCCTGTAGCGTCTTTTTGAGGGTAGAAGTTGAAACAATTTATGTCCAGGATGTGAGGGGTCTATAGATATTTTCACAGCCCTCTTTTTGACTCGTGCAGTATACAGGTCCTCAGTGGACGGCAGGTTGATAGCAGTTGTTCTTTCTGCAGTTCTGATTATCCTCTGAAGTCTGTGTCTGTCTTGTTTGGTTGCAGAGCCAAACCAGACAGTTATGGAGGTGCAGATGACAGACTCAATAATTCCTCTGTAGAACTGAATCAGCAGCTCCTTGGGCAGTTTGAGCTTTTTGAGTTTGCGCAGAAAGAACATGCTTTGTTGAGCTTTTTTGGTGATGTTTTTTATGTTAGGTGTCAATGGATGCAAACACAACTTTGTTATTTTTTAATTCTATTGTCTATCTCTAACAATTCAGACATTTTTTTCCTTGTAGTTTAAGCCGGCAAATTGTAGATTCTGTGTCAAATATAGTATATAGAGCAAAACCTATTTACTATTTAGGAACTGGAAATTGTTTGTGGAACAAAATGTAAACTACTATGGTTTAACATCAGAATTTTTGATGTTTTAAAAAATTAACATCAGCCCTCTCCCTGGGCATGCACGCCGTCGTCAGTTGCTCTTCCGGATTCCGTCACGTGCATGTGCGCTGGACCAGCTGCTCTCTTCCGGGTTTTGGTGCTCCGGCGCGTGCACATGTGCTTCAGTTTCGGAACTCAGTGCCAAAAAGGTTAACCATCACTGATCTACGAGAACACAGCTTGTAACAAAATCATGCTGCATTTTTCAGGATGATGTCAACAGAAAGTGCCAACAGTTTTACTCTGATTGGTGAGGCCTCTGATGGAGGAACCATGGAAAATCTCAGCAGAAGACTCAAGGCAAGTTGGTCCCTATTCTTGAATGTACTATTAATGTTTAGAAAAGAGTGATTGGGAGAATAGAATACAATAATTTTGAATCGTTTTTTTTAATTATTATTAAGAGAAAGCTCTAATGAATAGTAGTTTTGCTTGACAAAAGCTTTCGGTCTCATTTAACAAATTGTAGAACTGTTTTCTCTTTCCTTTTCTAAAATGAGCTCTTCCTTCCTTACAGGTCACTGGAGATCTGTTTGACATCATGTCTGGCCAAACAGATGTGGATCATCCTCTATGTGAAGAATGCACTGATACACTTCTGGACCAGTTAGACACACAGCTTAATATTACAGAGAATGAATGCCAGAACTACAAGTGAGTAATAAATTTCAGAAGGGCTACAATATCTTCTTGACAGAATAAAGAAACACAGTTTACCTTTGTTCACTAAAATATTTTTTACTGAAAAAGGTACCATATGCTTGTCTCAAACATGTATATACTCAAGCTGTGGCAATTCAGTTTCTATTTTAAAATAGAACAAATTACAGGTAATCCTCGACTTGTGACCACAATTTATGTTGCTAAGTGAGAAATTTGTTAAGTGAACTTTGCCCCATTTTACGACTTTTCTTGCCACATTTGTTAAGTGAATCACTGCAGTTGTTAAATTAGTAACATGGTTGTTAAATGAATCTGGCTTTCCCATTGACTTTGCTTGTCAGAAAGTCGCAAAAGATGATTACATGACTTCAGGACACTGCAACCATTATAAATATGAACCAGTTGCCAAGCATCTGAATGTAAATCACATGACCGTGGGGATGCTGCAACAGTCCTAAGTGTGAAAAATGGTCATAAGTCACTTTTTTCAGTGCTGTTGTAACTTCTTATGGTCACTAAATGAACTGTTGTAAGTCAAGGACTACCTGTATATCTACACAGATTTGATACTCAAGGATTACAGGCTTGGTTTCCAGGTGCATAATTGTGAAAGAAAGTGAAGTTAAAGGGTTTTGTATGGTTCATTGCCACCCCATAAAATCACTGGTTTTTTTGTTTTGTAGGAAATGCCTTGAAATCCTGGAGCAGATGACTGAAGATGACAAGGAGAAATTACAGTTGGAACTGAAAGAATTTGCTCTTGAGGAAGAGAGGTTAATTGAAGAATTGGAGGAAGTAGAGCAAAAGCGCAAGGCACTGACTGAAGATTTTGAGAAAGTCAAAACTGAGGCTGAGAGGCTGGATCAGGAGGAAGCTGAGTGAGTGAAATCTTGCTACTAACAGTATTCCCAACTTTGTAATTTTTTGGCTAAATACGTTGTTGGAGTTCATATCCAAGTTTTCATATTTATTGGTGACTATTTTTTCCTATTTTTTTCCTTTATGCCTGTACTAAACATCTTCCCGCTTTTTTATACTGCTTTCCCAGTTATTGCTTACCACATCTCTGCTACACTTCATTTTCTCCTTATCCCTGACAGACTTTTTATTGGTTCTTGTGTTGTTCACATTTCCTTTAATACCCTATCTGTGGCTCACTTACTCTAGCTATCCTGAGTACTTGATAGGAAAGGCCGGAGAAATTAAATATGGTTTCATAAGTCAGATAGGAAACTAAGTGAGCTGTTTTTATGCCATCTGTCTAGCACTAGATAAGAACTACAAATTAATTCTCATGAAATTAATTTCTAATTCATCTGAACATTTTTGAAGCCTATCCTTTTCTCCCTCTTAAAATTTGTTCTTTTGGATCTGGCACTATTCTACATGTTGAATCCTTAAAGGTTTTAGGGCGGTCCTCCAAATAATTAACCTTATTCTCTTGATGTTTCCTGGAGGTATCAAAAAGAATACAGTGAATTCAAGCGGCAGCAACTAGAACTGGATGATGAACTGAAAAGTGTTGATAATCAAATGCGTTATGCCCAAATGCAGCTGGACAAGTTAAAGAAAACCAATGTATTCAATGCTACTTTCCATATCTGGTAAGAAAAGAGATTTGGATAGACTGGGATGGGGGGTTAGTAGAAGTGTAGTGGAGTTGAATCTGGATGGAGGAAAATTTAAGTTGCAACATACATACAATAGCATATTTGGTCATTTGGGCTCTGTAAAGTTGAGAATTTCAGAAGACTCTGGACAGTATTAGAGCGACTATAATAGTTTCAGTTTAAGTTTGCTGCAGAAGTCTAACTGAATACTGTTTTCAGTTTATACTTTACAGTGTTCACTCATGGTTGGATTCTTACTTTCCACTTTTTAAGAAGCAACCCTTCTTTGAGAGTCTTAGGTTGCTCACCATAAATAAATAAGCTTTTTAATCAATATGTTATTCCTCATTTGGAGGGTACTATCTGTAGTTTTTAATGATAACTAATTAGTAATATTTCACACACTGTCCTGTCCAAGATCCTTCTATCCTTGTTTTAAAGTTTCATATTCCTTTGCCAAACTGACTGGGGCTAATAGAGTTGGATTTTAAATAATCTGGGCAATACCAGACTGACTTCCTGTGCTACTGACAGATTTTTTTTTCCCCTTCAAAAAAACCTTTATTAAAATTTAAAATATACAAATACTTCTATGATGTAAATACGTCCATAATGATTGAACAATTCAACATCGTTATGACAGTACACAAATCTTAACTCTATTCTTATATTCTCAGATATTCCTATTTGATCAAATATATGTAAATACAATTTATGTCTTATTTTGATCTATATATTCCCTATTTTTATTTTCTATCCATTGATACCAGTTTCCCCATGTTGAGTAATATTCCGAGTCTTCCTTATCATTTAATTCTATAGTCAGTTTGTCCATTTCTGCATATTCAAATTTTTTTTGAATTATTACATCCTCTGTCGGTATAGTGGACATTTTCCAAGCTTGTGCGAGTACAATTCTCGCTGCTGTAGTAATATGGATAATCAAATATTTAATCTTTTTAGAATATTTTCCTTTAATGATCCCCAGAAGAAACAATTCTACAATTGCTACCGACAGATTTTCATAAAAGCTGTAGATCTTGATGTTTATGTTTGGAAAATCATTTTAATTTTGGATGTGTCCAAAAACTGCTTAAAAAGACTTGTTTGTACTGCGTGTAAGATTTTTCTGTTTCCCTCAAAAGCTAGCTGATTAGATTTCTTCTTGCATAGGCATAGCGGGCAGTTTGGCACAATAAACAACTTTCGTCTAGGCCGCCTCCCAAGTGTCCCTGTGGAATGGAATGAGATCAATGCAGCCTGGGGGCAGACTGTTCTGCTTCTCCATGCCCTTGCCAACAAGATGGGCCTGATCTTTCAAAGGTAGATACGGAGACAACAAGCCACCCCTCCCTTTGTCAGCCATAGGAATGGCAAGATTAATTAACTTGTTTATTGGTTTAGAAGCCTATTCAATACTTTTCAGTCAAATTATTCTTAAGTGGCTGTTTCTTGCAGATACCGTCTTATTCCATATGGAAATCACTCTTATTTAGAGTCTCTTACTGACAAATCTAAGGTAAGAAATTTCCTCACATTTTAGTTTCCAAGAATCCCTTTCATACACCTGCATTTTGGATTTCTAGAGTACTGTATCTGTTTGTATTTAGAAGAGATTACCCAAAGTTTTTAAACATAGTTTGGCTATTCTACTTTAAACATGTTGAAATATCTTGGTTTCTGAGTATTTGTTGATGGGAAATGGGATGCTAACTTAATATAATACAGAATGATTTAGCTGATAACATTTTTAGGTTAATGAAATATTCATGCATGATAAAATATTTAGATGAAGATAATTGAATTTATATTTTGGAAATATCATTACAGCATTGTGTTTATGGAGTGTAAACATATAATAAACATACAACTTAAATATGTGAACACTGTACTACATATGTATTTAGGGATGTGTTTGAATGTTATCTTCTTACAATTGTACTGTTTAATTTGATATTTTAGATAGTCTTCTTAAATATGATACTGGGATGTGTGGAACATCAGTATGAATAAGTGCTTTTTGGTAGCATCTCTCTACACTTGTTTTACCCTGGGGTAGGCTGCCTATATTTTGGATTGAGTATCAACCCCACCATGCAAGAGAGAAATATAAAAATGTATTATAAGGTAGACTCTATCTGAGAAATCTGTATCTTCTAGATGGAGAGTGGTCATTTATTCTCCCCGTACTGAACTATAGTAGGAGGAAAAATTTGAATAGTCCATGGTTCTCCATCTCAGATCAAAAGGATATTTTCAGTAGGACTTATTTTCTTATAGTTCATTTACAAAGTGATTGAAAAATCATTGAACAACCTGGATCCCATAGGATCTGCTATTTACCGTATTTTTCAGTGTATAAGACGGTGTATAAGAAAAGTGGGTGGAAATGTCTGTGCGTCTTATACAGCGAATGTTGCCAAAGCCCCGCCCACCCACCGGCCCCCACCCACCGGCCTATGCCTCCCAGCAATTCACCGCTGCCTGTCCCCGCTGTCTGGAACAGGCCAAAACTAGGACGCACGGAGGCCAAAAATGGGGTGTGCGGAGGCAAAAAATGGACATGGAGGCAAAAATGGGAGGCGCGGAGGTGGCGATAAGCGGCAGCTGCGATGGACGGCAACGGTGGTGATGGGTGGTGGCGATCCCTGCAGCCTGGAACAGCTGATAGGTGGTATTCCGGGAGGCAGCTCCAACCACCAATCAGCTGCTCATGCTAAATCAGGCTGTGCTGAAGCTGATCAGGCTGTTTGCTGTTTGTTGCAAGGAGGCAAATTGCTGGGAGGCAGAGGCAGATTTTTTTTTCTTGTTTTCCTCCCCAAAAGCTAGGTGTATCTTATAGTCCAGGGCGTCTTATAGTCCGAAAAATACGGTATTTGTATTTTAAAATACCTTAGATACTAATTGAAAAAGAAGCTGGGGTTTAAGAGAAACAGGAATAGTTCTCCATTCGAGTAAAATAGATTTTATTTTCTTGTTTCCTGTAGCCTTGACTTACGGTAGTTTAGAAGAGCAGTAATAAACAACAAAGATGATTCATGCTACCTAAGTTGCAATGAATGCTCTTTATTGAGTATAGAGGCTAAGCAGCTTCATTAATAATAATGTAGAACTGTAGGACAATTCCTTGTGTTTCTAATATTTACATTTATGTCTTCAAGGAGCTGCCTCTTTACTGTTCAGGAGGCTTACGGTTTTTCTGGGACAATAAATTTGACCATGCAATGGTGGCATTTCTAGATTGTGTACAACAGTTCAAAGAGGAAGTAGAAAAGGGCGAGACCCGTTTCTGTTTACCTTACAGGTAAATGTCAATAGTGCAGAAAGTAGGTTTTCTTTTCTTACAAACTTTTTAATTCTGTCTGGTTAATCTAAATTAAGTATCTCTTGCTAAACTATTATATAATTGAATTAAATGCTATTAATTTCAAGGTATCTCATTTATACCAGAAATTTTGCTTTTCTATTTTAACGCAATATAACAACAGCTAGATTATTCTGGTTCTTCAAAGTACTGATAATAAACTACCACGTTTAGTGGTCTTTGTATTTTTTAGTTGACTCTGCTTTGTCATTTGGTTGTTGAAAATATTATGTCAAATAAAGAAAACTGAAGTTCTCTCTCAGCAAGAGCTTTAACATAAAACTTATGTCTAAAGATTAATAAATCAGGGCATTACAAAAGGAGAGTGGGATTTATTAAAAAATAATGTTGTGCTAATCTGAGACCAAATGCCAGCATTTTCAGTGCCTAATAGGATCTGTTTTTCCAATACAGAATGGACGTGGAAAAGGGCAAGATTGAAGATACAGGTGGAAATGGTGGTTCCTACTCCATTAAAACCCAGTTTAACTCAGAGGAACAGTGGACAAAAGCGCTCAAGTTCATGCTTACAAATCTGAAATGGGGTCTAGCTTGGGTTTCTTCGCAATTCTATAATAAATGACAATTATGAAGAAGAATTCAGCATGATGCCAAAAGTAGGACTTGGGACTGTGACAGCCATACATTATTTTAGAAGAAGAAAAACCTGCAAGCTTGATATTACATTATAAAATGGAATGAAGCAAAAAGCTTCATAGCATAGTTTAGATAACATGTAGATAAAGTATACAACTGAGTTTAGGAAAAGAATCATGTATTTTCTCCGATAGGACAGGAAAAGGAGACAATATTCGTGGTAGAGGCTCTACTTAGTTAGGAGGTTATTGCAGCTTCATTATTGCACTAAACTAGAAATACAAAATAAATACATGGATTTTTTTTCAGAACAGTTTATAAGTTCTAGAGAGAGGAACACACTGTATTTTTTTGTCAGATACATTTACTTGTTTATGCTAAAGCTTCTGCTTTTACATGTAATATTTATCTTCATAATCCATACATCTAATATTTGTCTTAAACTGCTATAATTCTTTGTGTTGTAATAGTTATGCAAGACTGCTGTAAATGGTTTTGATGCCCTAGTCACGGACAAGATACCTTTCTTTAAATCTTCCCTCTTAAAAGATTACGATAACAAAAACTGTGTGATATCCATTAAACTATTGAAGTGTATGAGGATGTGCAGTGCCTTTTTAGTAGTTATCTGCTTACAAATCCCATGCCTATGTCAAATACTATAGTACATTTCTTGATAAGCAGGCTCTTCAACTTCAGAAAAATGAAGGGTTTCTAACAACCATTCACTGTATTACCTAGACTGTGCTTCAGAATTGCATAGACTGCCTCAGTAATGCTCTGCAGACTGATGCCTGTGGTGCTATTGAGGTAGTCCACAACCTTTCAAAAGAAAGAAAGAAAAAGCTTTAAATGGATATGCTATATCCTATAGAACTAGGGTTCTTATGGGTAGCAAGCCACATGTAGGAGGGGGGAAAAATTATTTATTTATTTATTTATTGAATTTAGATTGCCACCTATTCGCCCGTGGTGACTCAAGGCGGCTTACAGAATATAAGACCACATTAAAACAATAAAAACTAACAAAAAGAATCAAATAAATTAATACAGTACAATATAACAAAATCAACTCCCACCCCTTGCCCTGATGACAGCAGATCACACGAGCTATTTAATGGGCTCCATCCCGCTCTGGGTTCCCCAGGCCCGCTGGCAGAACCAGGTCTTCAGCACCTTCCAGAAGAGTATTAGAGTGGGGGCTATTCTAATCTGTGGGGGAATGATGTTCTAGAGAGAGAGAGCCACCACGGAGAAGGCCCTTCTGGGTCCCACCAGGTATATCTCCCTCGGGGATGGGAACATTCCTTGCCTCCCCGCTCTGATGGGTCAGGTAGATGTGACCGACAAGAGACAGTCCCTCAGATAACCTGGTCCCAAGTCATGAAGGTGACAACCAGCACCTTGAATTGCACCCAGAAGCAAATCGGATTTAATACATGAGTGGACTGAATGATAAGATGTATGTACCTGATTCCAGTCTTCATGGTTTAGCAGGAAAGAACTTGCACCAATTACTCCTACAGCTAGTAGCATGAGATCTTCCTTTACAGACACAAATTTCGCTCTATGAAATTGAAATGACAAAATGAACAAGGACTGTATTCCAGCAATAGTAATAATGATGTACATTTGAAAGTACAAACCTACCGTTTCCCCAAAAATAAGACCTATCCCGAAATAAGCCATACTTAAGAGCCTGCGCGGCTGGCCGGCCGGCCAACCATTCTATCTGGTTGCTTGCGGTGCCACGGTCATGAAGTGAGGTGGGGTGGTGGTGGAGCTTACCTCAGGGCCCCTGCAGCCAGGCCATCCATGCTCTGACACCTGGCTCGCGGTGGCAGCACCAACAGCCATGTGCAGCAGGAGCTCATGTGGCTGCCAGCCCACTTCTGCTTGCAGCTGCAATGGAGCAAGAGACCAAGTGGTGTGCTTGTGCCGTGAGGTGAGACAGGTGTCAGGGTGTGGATGGCCTGGCTGTGGGGGCCCTGAGGTAACCGGTGCGGGGCCCGTGGTGCAGCTCTACCCCCCCCGCCTCACCTCATGGCTGCGGCACCAGCACATCACTTGGCCTGCTCCGTTGTGGCCACAAACAAGCAGAAGAAGTGGGCTGGCAGCCACGTGGTGTCCTGCTGGATGGGTCTGCTGGAGCCTCCGCAGTGAGGCGAGGCAGATATCGGGGTGTGGGTGGCCTGGCTGCGAGGGCCCTGAGGTAAGCTGCTGTGGGGCATGTGAGGCAGCTCCAACCTCCCGCCTCAACAGCGGCGGCACTGGTGCACCATGCGGCCTTCTGCCCTACCGTGAGCAAGCAGAAATGGGCCTCCCGTAGATGGGGAAAAAATAAGACCCCCCCCCAAAATAAGCCCTAGTTTATTTTGGGGCCCAAAAGAAAATAAGATCCAGTCTTATTTTGGGGGAAACATGGGTATTTAGCAATATCAAACTAATATGATTAAATAGTTGATTATTTTTAAAGCATTTCTCTGTTATATTCACTCGTCTTTTGAATTAAAAGATATGTTTTGAAGACTTATGATGGCTAGAATGCCTATAACATCATTAAAATATTTAAATAGCACATTTCTCACAAATCTATTTTGTTCAGTGGAGCCCAGGTACTGCTGTGAGTATCCATACAATAAAACAGTATATTTTCTTCTGCATTTCTCCTGTTACACTGAATATATTAGGCAACAGTACTGAGTAGTGCTGTATTTTGCTGGCAGGTAACAATGAAGAGGTGAATTTAATGTTTTCATCTCCCAAAAACTAAACATTAACAAAATTTAGTGCTGTGTATAATTGTATAGCAAAATACCAACAACTCTATTAGTGTAGGAAAAATATCTCTTTTCAATTTCAGTATATTGTGCTAAAGTGTTGGAAATGTAACATTTGGGAACCAAAGGATTTCTTAAGAAAACATGCAAATTTGAAATCAATGAAACTTTTCTGTAATTAAAAAAATCCAGATTCAAAAAGGTTATTTGAAATGTTAAAAGGCAAGTAAAAGGATCCAAAATGAAAGAGTTTCTATCTAAAAGTTCACTAATGCAGGGGCCGCCAACCTTTTGGGCACCAGGGACCGGTTCCATGGAGAGAGGTTTTTCTGCGGACCGGGGCGTGGTTTCGCATGCTGCCTGCATCCCGCAGATGGGGCTTCGCTTGTTTGTGCAGCCCGGTTTTCAATTCTGCAGCTTTAATTTTAGGCAACAATAGCTCATCCCAGTAGTCTAAAACAAAGTAATTCTAATTATGTCTTCCCAATAACTCCTCCAATTCATACTGCAGTAACTTACGTAGGGAATATTTAGGTACATTTAAGGTTCAAAACTATCCCATCCAGGTTCTGGATCCTTTTGCTGCCAGTTCGCTCAGGGTCACGCCGTGCGCGTGCGCACTTAGCAACCAAAAATTAGCTTCTGGGCATGCGCAAAGCAAAATCTAAGCTGGCAGCGCCCACGGAGACACCGACGGAACCGGCTCCGTGACATCATCGCCGAGTTACTAACGGTACTAAAGAACCGGTTAGAACCGGTAGGAACCCACCTCTGATCCCATCTAAGTAAAAGATTGCCTTAAGCTGAGAATTGCCCATATTTAAACATTCTGCAGAAGGAAAGATTTACCGTATTTTTCGGAGTATAAGATGCACCGTTTTCCCCCCTAAAAGAGGGTGGAAATGTTGGTGCGTCTTATACACCGAATACAGCCATTTTTGGCCTCCTGAAGCCCTGCCCCGCGCAAAAACGGGGTGGGCAGAGGGTTTGGGAGGCCTGCAGAGTGCTCCTGGGGCTGGGGGAGGGCAAAACCTTTTTTTTTTCTTACTTACCTCTTCGAAATCTTGGTGCGTCTTATACACCAGTGCGTCTTATAGTCCGAAAAATACGGTATATGACCCAAAGAAAAATCAGAACGATTTTGGCACACTGAAGCTAGATTCTATCAGGAGAGCATTGTTTACAAACATATCTCTCTTAAAATCTGCTAGTGGAAAACTAACCCAAATTTTCTTGGTCTATAAAGTTCATTTTCCATTGGTGCTACTTCAATATGCACAACTCTCAAGTTTTGACTTCCCTTTATTGCACACATTTATTGCTAGCTTGCTTCTTTCAGAACTTACAGTTGAAGTTCACTTGGTGATGAGTTTTCTATTGAAGACTTCAGCAAGGTATCATAAATATTGTTCCGCAATAGATATGATAAACTCAATAAATGTTTACACATTTCATGCAGCTCTTTTGTGGGAAGTAAATAGCCATTGTATCCTAGCATTGGGAGGAGAAAGCCCAAGAATTAGATGCTGTAGGAAAGAGAGTGGGTTTCTATCAGGAGTGAGATCTTACTATCTGTGAGCCATGGATAAATTTGCTCCCCCCCCCCCTGTTTCCGTCTGTTTCAATACTTTCCATTTAGCTAGCTCCATGTCCAAGGCAGGACAAGAACTCATCATTTCCTGGTTTTTAGCCTTGTGCCTTAACCACTACATCAAATTGGCTCTCATATTATAAGAATCCATAAAACTTCACTATATCTGTGATGCCTGTGATGAAGATTGAGAATAACCACTGATCCACAGCCCATTTTATTGAAACGTTTAGCTTTCTAACCACCAGAAGCAACCTCCCCCCACCCCAAAAAAACAAAGAAATAATAGGATTCCTAAGAACAACAGGGACATGTCCCTGTAGTTCATTGGTAACAAGAAGAAAATGTGTGGCTACTGCCTTCCCCTGAGATGTTCTGTAAATTGTCACTTTATCCTATTGCTCTGGGACAGTGATGGCAAACCTTTTAGAGACCGAGTGCCCAAACTGCAACCCAAAAGCCACTTATTTATTGCAAAGTGCCAACACGGTAATTTAACCTGAATACTATCTAAAATAATTATAAACAAGGCAGAGTTCAGCTAATTGTTCTAAGAAAAACGTGATAAATGCACTTTTATGCCCCTTCATTTTTTTTTCTGCTTTTGAAATATGTTTAGCAACAATAAAAAAGAAAAACTTTTGTAATATCATTTCTCTCTTTCCCTCCCTCTCTCTTTCCCCCACTCTTTCTCTCTTTCCCTCCCCCCCTCTCTCCCTCCCTCCCTCCCTCCATCTCTCTCTATTTCTCTCTTTCCTTCCCTCCCTATTCTCCTCCCTCCCTCTCTTCCCCCCTTTCTCTTTCCATCCCTCACTCTCTCTCTCTCTGCCTCTATCTATCTATCTATCTATCTATCTATCTATCTATCTATCTATCTATCTATCTATCTATCT
>QLTV01002105.1:2054189-2091560 GCA_003457575.1 Thermophis baileyi
CCAGAGTCCCTTGGGAGTTGGGCGGCATACAAATTTAATAAATAAATAAATAAATAAATAAATAAATAAATAAATATTCTTGGAATTGTAGGTTCTGAATATAATACCTTTGAAGACTATTGATCTAAAACATGTGTAACAATTATATTTGAATTGTTCATCTCTTTTTCAGCAACTGTGTAACATTTATCTTTAATCAATGTATTTTAATCTTTAAACCAGAGTCCCTTGGGAGTTGGGCGGCATACAAATTTAATAAATAAATAAATAAATAAATAAATAAATAAATAAATATTCTTGGAATTGTAGGTTCTGAATATAATACCTTTGAAGACTATTGATCTAAAACATGTGTAACAATTATATTTGAATTGTTCATCTCTTTTTCAGCAACTGTGTAACATTTATCTTTAATCAATGTATTTTAATCTTTAAATCTTTCCAAATTGGTAATTATTATTACAAAGGAAATATTTTATTAGCTGTCCTGAAACTCTCACCATCCATCTTGAGTAATCTGTTCAGAAGTATGAGAGGTAATATGGAATAGATAAAAAGCGAGGTTGTGCCCAGAAAAACGTCTATGGATAGCAGCACAAAAAACATTTTATTGATGAGAAATAATAGGCAAAAACAAATGGTTAATTTAATGCAAGATACTAAAGTTTTGTCAATTCTAAAATAAAACCAAGAGAAGAACTGATGACAGAAGGATATAATTGTCAGTGGTTCTTTTATTTACAATTATTAGAAAAGTAGACAAAATATGATTTTGAATACTAATACTTAATTTGAAATAGAATTATGTACAAATATGAACATGTAATTACTAAAATGCATAAACATTTATTGAAATTTGAAACAGAAGAACAAGTAAGAGAATGTATGATAAAGGTGGACCAGAGGTGAGGCAGGCCCCACTCCTGACCTCTCAGAAAGATAATCCTGGCCTTGCTTGGGGTACACAGAGCAGCATGCAGCCATAGGGCTGGCTAGCACCCTGAAAGCCTTCCCCACCTTTTAATTAATTTTTAACATTGAATTTTATTCATACTTGCCTCTTTTACATTTTATATACTGTTTTTGTTTTAATATTTTATTTGTATACTGCCCAAAGTGACTCTATGAGAGAGATGGGCATTTTCAAAGTTTTTGGTTATAATATCCAGATGGAAGCTATTCGCAACTTCACAACCCCTTTCCCAATCAATGCCCATATTGGACCCAATCCAATATGGGCATTGATTAGGTTTTTTTTTTAACCAAAATCTGAATTACATGTTTTACACCGAATCATGTGCTAATTTAATCCCTGCCCCTAATGTTCACAGCAATCTGCAACTCTTTCATTTAATCATCTAATAATTATATTTGTCACTTCATTGGATACTTCTAACTCCATATAATTTAAGTTAAAAATACTACCCTTTGGAAACACTCTATTTACAACTAGTCATTGTAAAGCTTGTCTTTTCATTGAAACATTTTTTGTGCTTTGATAATTCTATTAAAATACCTCATCCTATAGAGAGTTTGCTCAGAATGATTTTTGAAAGCTATAATCAGTGTCTACCGAATCCCACATTATACATGTATTTGTTGTTACTTTAGATAAATAAGCCAATTTAACTTTCCATAAAGTTGTAATGTTAGATTAACTCGTCTATATTTTCTTGTCCTCTTTCCATCCCCAAAAAGATAAGACATCTTTTTTTAAAAAGATAAATGTTTGCTTAGTGTCTTCTAGCACAGAGGTTACACTTGGGATTACAGTATATTAGGTTTGAAAACAGACTAAAATCAGGTTCTATAATTATCCAACTGCCCGACTATTGATTTCTGCTTTTAATGGGTTTAACATTAAAACAATGAAATTTCTTCAAGGATCCTAAAAAATATATGTTCGCATCCATTGTTATTGCTTTACATTCTTTTTGTTATTTAATTACCAAAAGAAATATAGACACTCCCTTACTTATGAACTTGAGTGACAAACTTTTACCCATACAAACAAACCTGTCCCTGACTCCAGACTAGAAGGTTCTACCGGTAGAAAATAGGTTAGTTTATGCATGCTGTGAGCCTCCCATCAAGAAGGTGGCAGTACCCCACACCCTTGGCCAGGAGCATGTTTGGTAGGCTCCACTGAGTCTTGACTGAGTGGAGCAGAGACGGACATGAACATGCCTGAAACAGGGTCCAAGCACCCCAGGAGAGAAGAGAATTGCTGAGGCACTAAAAAGTTGTCTCCACCTGAATGCTGACACAGGAGGGGGCTCTATCAGAGAAGAATAATTGACCCATGTACATGCTTGGAGAGATTTAATGGCAGGGAAATGGGGTGGCATGAGAATGGGCATTGGAGCTGGGAGTCTCCCACTGCTGGGAAGCTCTCACCAAATTTGCTCCTGCTTATCCCTGTGGAGAATGAAACGGCGTGGGCCGCCTTATCATTGTTTATATGATCAAGACCAAACAGTGTACACCTCACCCTTTTGCTTGTGGGTTGTACTGGTTATCTTGCTGGCAGCTCTTTCCCAGTGAGGGTCCCAGTGGCCTGTGGGATGACTGGCCTGTCTTTGCCCCAGTGGCTGAAGTCTGAGCAAGTAAGTGAGCAGTGAGAGAAAGCTGAGATGTTCACTGCTGCTTAAAGGGCATTAAGGGGTTAGGGTTAATTTGCAATTGATCAGGTGAAGAAATGTAACATAACATTTTTTAATACTTGGATGGACTTATGAAAAAGGCACTTAGTAATAGCCTCTTGGAACACAATCTGTTCATAAGTAGGGGACTAGCCGTTTCTGTAATAGCTGCCATGATATTGTATATTAAGGGGTTCTTGGCTACTTGGACTTAAAGGTACTTTGCTTACCCTCTGACTATTTAGGATTTAGCAAGAGCATATACGAGTCACAATTCTATTAATGTGGAACAAAAAATAGATACGTCTCTTAAAATGTAAGCCTTTTCAGTTCATATTTGAAGATTGATTCTCAAGGTAGCTTAGGCTAATAAGGTCAACCAAGGCATGAACTAATACATAATTTCAATTGAAAATCTCCAGGGAATGACTACAATGTTCAAATAAGATAATTCTATTGCCACACAGAATTAGTACCAGCACACTAATATTTTTCAGATATTAGAAATACATTAGTCACATGTAATTTTTAACAGCTTTGCAAATCTGTTTATGCACATATTAAAATACTTCAGAAGCATCAAAAGTAACAATACTTAATGAAGCTCAGAATATCTGAACACCCTTTTTCAAAGCAAAAGTGATTTCAGGAAGTGGGATTTCAGGGCAGGTATAGCAAAAGATCATGGCAAAGATCTTTGCCAAAGGAATTGGTGAGTAAGTTGATTCCTTGGAATTTCTCTGGATAAAGAGATTGCCCATGTGTGCTTCAGATGGCTGCTTCCCACTAGACTGCAGGACAGTGGTTTTCTATGGATTTGAGTGCTGGGATATGAGATTAGCCGTCTTTCTCACATCTCGTGGGACTTTTTAAAAGAAACTACGTTGGCAAGCCACACTTTTAGAAATTGCTCATTAACTATTTCTAAGCTATTAGAGACCTTCACAATAACAAGTTTGAAAATGACTGAGTTTACATTTAATCATGAAAGAAAAATTTAATTGTAAGCTTAAGAATTCAAAGAATCAGAAATAAACAGCAAAACATAAATAGGATTTTGATCCTAGAAAGTCCTAAATGGATTAAGGGTCCAGATATAAAAAGTTTTTGGAATTACTTATAAAGCACAAATAGCTTCTCATGGGAAATAGATTCTGATATGGTTTTTACATGACATGGATAAAGAATTTTATGATTTCAAAAATTGACCATTAGAGGGGACTAAAATTTTTATGTAAAGATATAGAGGCTTGAAAATTGGTTTATGTTATAACAATAATGACACTAAAGGAGAATTTTGAAGAATGGAATCAGAAAATAGTAGCCACAATATTAACAATATCAGTAATGATGTCTGCTTCTATGGAGAGACTTACAGGTAGTTCTTGACTTACAATCACAATTGAGCCCCAAATTTTTGTTACTAAGCGAAACAGTTGTTAAATCAGTTTTGCCCCATTTTGAGACTTCTTGCCAGAGTTATTAAGTGAATTACTGCACTTATTTAATTAGTATCATAGTTGTTAAGTGAATCTGCCTTCCCACTGACTTTGTCAAAAGGTTGCAAAAGGTGATCACATGACATTGGGACATTACAACTATCATAAATATGAGTCAGTTGCAAATTGTCCGAATTTTGATCATGTGACCATGGGAATGCAGTGTGGAAAAGTGTGGAAAATGGTCATGTCACTTTTTTCAGTGCCATTTTAACATCAAATAATCACTAAACAAAGGGTTCTGACTCAAGGACTGCCTGTATGTTCAAAAGATATTATTGAAGAAATATCAGATATAGAACAGATGTTATTTGACAAGATAAGAGATGGTATCAAAACTGGATATATAACTGACAGGCCAAAAGAATAATTTAGAACAGCGGTCCCCAACCTTTTGGGTTCCAGGGATTGGTTCCATGGAAAGAGGTTTTTCCAAGGACTGGAAAGGGCATGATTTTACGCACTGCCTGCATCCCACGCATGCGCAGATGGGGTTTCACTCATTTGCATGGCCTGGTTTCTGGCGCACCAGAGACAGGTGCTGGTCCACCACAGCCCAAGGGTTGGGGAGCCCTGATTTAGATAAAGGTTTCACTGATTCTGCAAAAGAAATTGGTTAAAGTTTGAAATTTAAAAGGGAAATACAAATGATAAACCAAGAGAGTGGCCTAGATAATTTTTCTGTACTAGATTTTCAAGAGAGGTGTGATAGAACGTATCTATGAAGGGGAGGGGAGGGGATGGATTACAGAAAAGCAGCAGATTCCTTAAAAGGAGGGAACGTCTTTGAAGAAAGGGGGCAAGACAAGAAACCTCCACTACAGAGCTGGATTGTGGGAAGCGGAAATGATTTAGGATAGCCAGTCTCTAGAATCTCCCAAGGTATATCCATCAGTTTAGGGTAGTATAGGTTTAGTCTGGCAAAAATCTGCCTATAAGCAAATACAAGAATTGAACTTTGGCTGTTTTGTTTTGCTTTGTATTGGGGCTAGGCCTGATGAAGCTTGAAAGCTTTGTGTGATGGGACACAGTAGAATGAAGAGAAATCAAATCCTACGAGAATATTTGAACAAACTAAAGATTAACACTGATAGAAGTAAAAAGAAGGAATATAAAGATGGGTTTGAAATAGTTAAAAATAAGATACGTTACTTCTAGCTACCCTTTATGGACTTTCTGCTGAAACGGGGACTGAAAAAATAATGCTTTATGGAATAGATAACAGATGGGATATTGCATAAAGTGATAAATGTTTGTAACTTTAGAGAGGCTGAAGAGTTACTAAATTTTATACTTGTGGTGGTTCTTTATATTTTGTTATTTTTCTTCATTTTTCTTTGTTTTTGCACTTTTCACATTTTCTCTATTCTCTCTTTTTTTTAGTTTAGTTAGATTTTACTATTATAATCAATATTCTTAATAAAAATTATATAAGGGTGACTTCAGAAAGTAGAAAAATAAACTTGACACTTAGTATTTAGATGAGCCTGTACTTTTTTTCTCCTTCAAATGGCAAAAAATCAAAGATTCTTATTGCACAGATCCCTACCCCTGAATTGTTGAGTTTTTCTATCAAGCAGAATTCTTGCAGGCTTTGGCAGTTCATTTCCAGGCCATAAACTTTTTGATGTGCTACTTTGACAACTGTATTGTTGCTCTTATTCTTTCTTATATATTTGGAGTAAGTGAATCATTAAACCAGCAATTGACTAGAAGCCAGACAAGGCATTTATCAAATGCATATTTCTTTAAAGCTCAAAGAAAGGAAATTTCTCTTTAATAGAAAATGTGTCCTATGCTGTTTGTTTGTAATTCAGATTTTAGCAGCAGGATTTCCTCCTCTTATTATAAGAGATTCTAGAATATTCTCAGGTCTAGAGTGATCAAGAGCTAATTAGGGCAATTATAACTTAACCTTCTAATACTATTTCTCAGAATGTATTATGTATGAACCAAAGAAGCAGGATTGAGCTCAATAGTACTATATCACTTTTGTTCTTCAAAAGTGGAATAGAGGAATAAACCATTTTCAGAAGAATTACATACCTGGCATGAGTAGTCCCCCCCCCCCAAATTCAGGTACACCAGAATTCTTGGAGAGTAAATGACTCAAATAGTTGAAATGTGTGACAGTTCCTGCTTGTTGCTTTCATCCATTGCAAATTTCATCCATTTGTCTTTGTTGTTTCTGTTAGATTCTCTCCTCTCCTTCTAAAGAGTTTTGATCATGAGATTGTTCCTCTTTGGTATATCCCAGCTATGGTAGTTTTTATAAATACATTTCTGTTACTGTGGAATGTGCCTTTTGCCTCAAAGAGGTTTACTGTTAAAACAATTTTACTGGAGATGGGAGTAGCAAGAAAAAGTAGAATACAATGCTTTCTCAGATTGTGAAGAGATGCATTGTATGGTTCTTTCTCTTTTACTGGCCCATTTTATTCCCTTGGAAGTTCTACTGATGACAATGGAGGTGAATTCATCTATACTTACTCTACTATTACCATAAATTTGCTGCTTTTGTGCACATTTATCTATTTATAACACCAAGGAAATGGAAGACTAGATTTTGTGGCTAGAAATCTGCAAATAGAAATGGTTTTGTTTTGGGTTTTTTTGCCTCTGCCAAAAGCACTGTAGCACTAATGCTGGTGTGCAGAACACTGGAAGTCAAGAGAGGGCTTAGTAGATGGGATCACCTCTCAATGCAGGAATGCAGCATTCCTTGCTCTGTGAGAGGGGGATTCAAAACACCTTCTGGATCCTGCCCTCCAGAGGGCTAGCTTCCTAATAAAGCCTTTATTGTGCTAGTGCCTGCCTTATTAACATAAATACTTGGGGGGAGGTAGGAGTTAATGCCATTTTTTCCTACTTGCAACACTTGTTTTTTCACTACCCGCTTCTCATTTTTTGAATCTAAAAAGATTATGGAAGAAAAAAGAATAGCTTTCCCAAAAGTTCTTGGTCTGAACATAACCTCAATGGGGAGCTCAGATTATAGTAGTAAATATTGTATAGGGAAGACAGGGAAAAAAGGGTCAAAGAATCTAGACTGTTTTTGTCTGAATTATGTTTATTTATTTTCATTGTTCACATTTTTTTTATTTCTGCCAGGTTGGTGCTGCCTTATGCAATATCAGCTTTCCTTTCAAAGCCCGTCTTTATATATTATGGTAGATGTACAAAACCTCATGTACAAGGCTTTCACTCCAAAGTGCAGATGCCCTTGTAAAAAAAAGTTGAACCTTAATCAAGGCAAAAATTTCCAAAAGTGCAGAGGAGATCAAGTAGACTGCCATTGCTTTTAGGGCTAAACTCGCAGCTGAATTAATGAGGAGAGGACCTAATTCCTTTAAGACTAAGGCATACTCATCTCCCATAAGACAGCTGCTTAAAGATTTAGAGGAGCCTCGGGTGGCTTTGGTAATTAAGGAGAGTAAGTAAGATCTACTCTAGGTCTTGATTCCCCTCTTATCAAGGCACATAGATCAATAAACCTTGAAGCATAAGGATTCCACTCCAGAGTATGAAAGATCTCATAGAGCACACTTTGCTTCTATTTTAGTTGCGTTCTTTTATGAGAGAGAAGCAGCAGGAAAGCATGCACATCCTGGCATTTTCATGAGAAATCCTCCCAAATTGTCTTGGGCTTGGCATCCCTTTGCATATCCAAAGCTTATAAAGAGAAACTCAGTAGCACTGAAGTATTGCCATCCTTATTGGTTTGGTACAGATACAATTCTCAAGAGCATCAATTCTGCTTATCAAAACATCTTTGCCATACTGAATAATAGTGACAGCCCTTATAAACAGAGCAAAAGGCATATGTTGCAGAAGGGTCTTTCATTCCATCCTTTTGAGGGTGGGCACCAGGTTGAGGTAGAATCCACAAAAGTATCCTCCAATGGTCTGGTTACTGAAGAAACAAAAATAATTTGTGAGGACAATGAATTTTAAATAGCAGGCACTTGATGTCTACTCTGGTTGATGAAATGGACCTACTTAATGTGCTAAGCCATAAAAATGCATCATTTTGTAGGGGTTGATCATTTTTATTACTCAGATGTTACTATACTTCAACTCATAACATCCCTTGCTATTGGTATTGCTGGCTAGGGCTGAGCTAATGGAAGTTTTAATTCTGGAGTGTCACAAGTGGTGCACTCCTGGATTCACGTGATATTTGAATCTTATTACTATGGTTTAATAGATTTGATTTATGGTTAGCCCAATATATGTGTGGTTTATTTCATTTATTTATCAAATTTATACACCTGTCCATCTCACTGATGTGACTCTGGGCTCTGTATAATAAAACTAACAAAACAATTTTTAAATAACCATTAAAAACAAACTAACCTAAAAACAACTTTTAAATAACTATTAAAACAATGAACTTAAAATGCATCAAATCCCACATACATTACTTCATGGGCTCCCTGTTATTGTAGGATCCCCAAGCCTGCTGGAAAAACCCACTTTTAAAGAGATTTCTGGAATCCAATAGAGTTGAGGCTAATCTTGCCTTGAGGGAATGATATTCCAAAGAGCGGGTGGTATGGCGAAAAGGCTTGTCTCCTGGGTGCCATCTTTAGCAGATGGGACCCGTAACATGCTTTTCCTGTCAGACCTAGATGGATGGCTAGATGTAACCCAGAAGAGGTGTTACATATTATTTATTAACATGTATCTAAGAAACTATGCTTAGTATATTCAACCCAGACAGTCTAAGGAACATTTATATAATGGCATGATTTCTCTAGTCAGAATCTGATACCTGAGAATTTCAGCTTCTATTCAGCTCCTATCCTATGCTACGCATAACTAGAAATTTCGAGAAAAGATTTCAAGTGTTATTAATGGACATAATTATTCTAATCTCTATTTTGAATATTAAACATGGACTTGGTTGTCATATTTTGACAACTATAGCAAAATAATAAAGACGTATACTTACACCTGTGTTTTTCTTTCTGAAACTTTTGAAAACTAGTGTGCTGTATTCAAGTTCTGTTGTTTGACTCTTATAGGGTCCTGATCTATATTACATATTATGGTTCTGCACAGTAAGTCAGTTGTTTAGACTGGATTTGGCATTTTTGTCCATCTATCAAGTCCTTCCAAAGGACCTACAATAGGCAGATGTTGTTTGATGGTATGAAAAGTATCATCGTAAGATATAATCTGTTCCAAGTAAAGCTGCCTTTTGCAATTGACTGATCACAAAATAGAAAAAGTAAGAAAAAATAAAGCAGTACTCTGGGATTATAGAATTCAAACAGACAAAATAGGCTTAACAATTATTGATAAGAAAAACAAGGAAGTATGGATAGTGGATGTGGCAGTACTTGGAGACAGCAGAATAAAAGAGAAAGAACTGGAGAAAAACAGAAACTACAAAACCTGCAAAATAGAACGACTATGGCAAAGGAAAGCAAAGATGTACCAATAGCAATAGCCACCTTGGGTGCAAAACTACTAGAGCACCACTTGAACACGGTTGACAAAATCATCACCAGTCAATAGCAAAAGTCAGCTTATTATTATATTTTTTATTTCACCTTTTATATATAACTTAAGGCAGCAAACATACCTGTTCATGAGTGAGATCAGGTTTTGCCATGGCAGGCTTTTGATATGAACATTGCTGTCCAGGTGTTTGTTGTTTTCTGCTCTCGTTAAACAATCTGAAGATTTTTAAAACTTATTTTCCTAACTGCAATTTTTCCAAGTATTTTTATTGGCTTTTTATGCACCCTCCTGTACCATTCCTCCTGCTCTCCTTGGAAGCCTGACAATGTATATAATTAAGTTATAAAGTGTTCTACAGTGGCTGTTGGCAAGTCTATACAATATTACTGATGGGATAGTTTTACAAACCAGTAAATTTATTCTTTCGTGTGGTTTAGATTTACTAGAGAGGTACAACAGGTTATTCCCTTCTAATGACCAGTGCTTGTCCAGGCATTATTTGCCAAATGTTAATCAAATATTCCACCTCGTCCTTTTTGGTACCATGTTTAACATTCTCTCTCTTTCTCTCTTTCATTTTTGTAGCAAATTAGTGAGCTTAGAAAACATTTCTGGTTTGGCTAATTCATACCTGGAATAATCACATTTGGGAAGAATGATAAAATGGATTTTGCAGTGAGGAAGAGGGGTCAAACTGGTCAGTCTGAAGAAAACAAGGTTCTGCTGTGTTGTACTATCTGCATATATGACATTATCTGCATGTCCCAAAGGATCAGGGCTTGTGGCCCAAGGCTATGGTGCTACTTTTGCCATGTAGATGAAAATATCTGGATACCATGCATGGGGAAAGATTGATCTAATTTCTTCAAACAAGAAAAAGGCAAGGTGGGTTGCACAAGACTTGCCTGCCTAACAGAGGCTACTTAACCTCTGGCCCAGAGCAAACATTCTAGAAACATTCTAGTGTTTCTCAAACTTAGCAATTTTAAGATGTGTGGATTTTAACTCCCAGAATTCCCAGCCAGCTGCTCGCCTAGTCCATTCCTTACCAGACATCCAATATCACTAGCAAACTTCACGCCTTTACTTTGTCGCTGTTCCTGGGAGGCAAGGTTGCTGCCACCCACAGAATTTCTCCTCATGATCCCTGGAGAGGTAATAATCGCATTAATGCAAAGACAACTGTTAATAAAAATCAATATATAAATATAATATGGGAAGCTAACATCATTATACAATATCACACACAATTACAATATGTATGTTATTTGCACTGGGATGGGGGGGAGGTGTTTAAAAAAATCTCTCCCACCCATCCATCCTACCAAAATCTTAATCAAGATCGTTAGTTTCTTCTAATATTAGAAACATGGAAACAGTTATTTTAACTACTGCTATGGGATGAGTGGGGGTGGTTAAAGTCTACTCCCCTTTCAGGGATTTTATGTATCTGGAAACAGGTAAGTGAATGAATGGCTGTACAATTTGTACATGAATGAGGCTAAAAGGATTTATCCCTAAAAAGTTGTATTTGGTCACTATTAAAGTGTTTTCATTGAGATCAGGCCTATAGTCTTGTTATTTCATTGAAACTATTTTCCATAGATAGGTAGGCATTTATTTAAAATATGAAAGGTTCTCAGCTTACAGATATCCAGGAAATGCCTAGAGATTGTTAACAAAACAGCAGTGCTGAATTGTTTCCCACAAAACATTGAGCTGGTGTACACAGGGTGGGGCATACTGTAGAAGTTCTATATTCCTTTATCCGCCAAGGACATTTTCCAAAGTGCCACAAGACACTTTCTCATTTAAGTAGGCTTACTGAAATTTGCCTTACAACTACCGTAGATTAGTCGATTAAGTCTGTAGCATGCTTGCATGCACTTAGCACGGAGGTAAGAAAGGACTTACCTTGAGGCTGTGTTGTGTCTGGGCGCTGTAGGCTGCTGCGCCTCAGGGGATTGGAGCTGCCCTTAGAGAGGCGGCGTTGGCGACTGGAGAGCATGGTGGCAGGTGATACAATTCCAGCAGGTGGCACCTTGCCAAGGCGGGCATAAAGCTCCTCTATTTCTTGTTTCTGCTGGGCCTGGAGCTTTTCTACTTCAGAAAGATGCCTGAGAGAAGAACAGAAAGAAAGGGATTATTACTGAATGGAGTAGGGGAAAAAATTATTTACTGCCAAGTAGTACCAAGACTACTCACTTCTGACGCAAGGCTTGTAGTTCGACCCAGACATCATCATCTTCTGTGCTGTCTGAGTCATCGCTGCTGGGGTAGGAAGGGCTGTGCATATAATTCACCCAAACAATGTTGCTATGTGTGGACTCTCCTTCGCCCTCTCCTTCTGCCACAGGAGTGGTGCCCTCCTCGCCTTCCTGCACAGGTGTTTCACCAGGAGATCCACTATCAGATTCGGTAGTACTCGAGATGTCGGGTCCATTGCCTTTGGGGGGAGATTCTGATGGGATATTCCGTGTGGGTGTCACCTGGAAACGGCCCAGGATTTGTGGCTTGGGCTCTCCTGGTAAAGAAAAACAAAGTATGAGGAGGGAAAATCTTCCTGTAGAGCAATATTTTTCAAAGTGTGCAACTTTAAGATGTGTGGACATATACTCCTAGAATTCCCCTCTAGATGTTAGAGTTACCAGCCACTGCTCACAGGATATCGTGAAGCCCAAGCAATGCTACTTAAAGTCACTGGACAACCTATGTATGCTTTTCTCCCATGTGGGATGTGGAGAGGCTCACAGTATGTCTCCTTGTATGAAGTATCAAAAGGAACAAGTTAACCATGGTAAGACTTTGTTATGGTCATAGAACCATAGTTCCATGAAATCTATGGCCCCAAACAAGTAACAGAGAGCCAAGCAAAGGAAATACAGCTGGTACTTTTGCCTCCCATTTCATTTGGTTGATGCCTGTGGTCATTTTGAAAGCTGGTGAAAGGCCACGGCTTATTCGGTGCTTATATACATGCTTCCATAAGAGTGGTAAACCTTCCCTGTAAAGCAAGACAGCCAAAGTTTCAAGGAGAGGGATACATTTGGAGCTCAATTTGGGTGTCAAAGAAAATTAAAATAAAAGCAAAAGGGCTAGCTCAGGTCCCTTTCTCCCTCTTTCTCTTTACCATGCCTGGGAGAGTAATAAAGCAGGAAAGTATGGTTTTAGAACTTTTCCACCATTCCACAAGTCTGCTGAATACAGCAGCAGCCTTGTGCCACCTGCAGCAACACAAAAACTAGCCATTGAGTCAACTGATGCTGGAAGAGAAAGACACCAGAGAACAGGGACTGGAAGGGACAATCTTGCAGCCTGCCATAGCCAATATTTACCAGTCAGACTACCCATTAAGGTCACTTAACCACATCAACAAAATGGATGCAGTCAAGCATGTGAAGTGATTTTTGCACACTTTGCAACTATTGGATGGTACTCTCTTAGGAAGGGAACAGAGTTTTATATCGGTATAGCTAAGAACAATTTAAGCCTAACGCATAGTATTTGTAGAAGGGAGTCGGGTGTCAAAATTTGCAATGTAGCATTGTGATGCAAAACGTGCCCCTTTTGAACAATGGATGCATCACCACATCTGGCACTGTGCTGATTTTGAGCTATCCACTATGGATGCTGCTCTGAGTCATGACTTTGCACCATCGCTACTTGTAGAGGGCTTCAAATTTCCTGCTCTAATTCTTCTGAAACACTTCTTACCTTCACTGAGGGTTGTGTGTTCAGCAGAGGAACCATTGGAGGTAGACTGATCTGATACGGTTAATTGTGTTTCAGACCAGGAAGAAACAGGAGCTACCTGTGGAGAAAGGGAAATAAATCAATAGAGAATTTCCTATTTTTGGTCCATTCACCATGCAGTGGAACTCCAATTTATTTCTTCAAGAGATGTCTGTGTTATCCATTGATAATTCATTAAATCAGAGGATTCAGGCAGCACTAAAATAATGTACATCTTGCCCTAATATGGAGAAACTGCTACAATCAGGAGTTCTCAGTCAATATTTAAATGAGGTTCCTATGGAGCTGAGGTAAAGCTTCCAAGGAATGTTCCTCTGGTATAATAAAAAAAATCCCCATGCCCATTGTTAAAATTGCTAGCTTTTGATGACTAAATATAATACAAGCATTCACTATTCCCTAAACTTCCATGTAACAATGTCCCCATTTGTGTTCACTCATCATAATTAAGTAATACATTTCAACAGTACCTTAGAAATGAGGCATAAGGATACAAGAGAGCCTCTTGTTTCCCCCCATCTATAGTCACACAAGATACTTGATTCAAAAGACTTACTGGACGGTTCTCAGAATTCCCAGCAACTGAGGTGATTGGCTTACAGCCTGGAGACACCACTGGCCCCAACATCCCATTGGCTAAGTGGGCTGGTTTTGGGGAAGACACCAGTTCAGGATAGATAAAACGTACGGTAGTTGGGTTTGGTGGACACAGAACTGGTGGCTGTGGGACTGGCGAGGTATAGAGAGGCCCTGTCTGGGCAGTCCCTACAGATACTGCTGGGAGAAGTGACTGGGCCATACTCATCATAGCCAGAGAGAAGACATTGGCGAGGGAGAACAAAGGGGAAGGAGAGGTAGACCACATGGGGATAGGTGGTGCATGCATAGCAGTGCCAATGGATGGGGCAGTGGAAGAGGTAAGGGGTAATGTGGGGAGAACAGAATTTGGTGGAGAAATTGGTTGAGGGATGGGGACAAAGTAAGAGGGTGTTGTAGGAGTCCCTGGATAGATATGGTAGGTTGGCCAGGTCTGTCCAGGTGTACTGGTGATGCCTGTAAGGAAAAAGGCAAGTTGGCAGGTCAGTTGGTCCTAGAAGCAAAGGAAGGGAAATCAGCTGTATTTCACTCATTATGTAGCATTGCAGAAAGCCTCCCCCATGTTTGCAGAGCAGATGGACCCAGTTCATTTTGTTCTTTCCAATCACCAATCAGCTTTATTTTCTAATTAATATTAAATGGATCATTTGCCCTGGTTTTTCCATGAATGTCCATATTTTGCAAGTTGGGAAACTAAAATATGTGATGAGTTTGGCATGGCTGCTTATATATTGATTGATTCTGGATAACACCTTTTATTTCAAAAGGTTTAAAATATTTTAAAAAGAAATAGGAGAATGGGAGACTAGTATAAGATAAAGTGGGAGACATAATGTATTGTGTTATATAATTCACTTAGATTTTCCTCACATTATTGGGATTACAAAATTCTTGCCCCTGCCCAGATCATAAATAAGTAAACCATTTACAAGTTTTTCCAAATTCAGTTTCTCTCTTTGTTTTTTTTTAAAGCATGGTTCATGCAGGATATTAGACTCCTCCAGATCATCCCTTTATTGTTAAATTATCTTATATCATTATCACCAGCACTACTTTGATCCAGTAACTTTTTCTCAGCTCAATCCACTCACAGGGTTGTTGTTGGGAAAGTAGGAAGTGGTGATATTATATACACCACCTTGTGTGGTACAACATAAAGGCAGGAAATAATAGTTGTCATCATCACTATCATCTTAGATATCTAGCCAATGTCCAGCATTTTACATTGCTGGATAAAGATCCTTCAAGATAGCAAGCCTGGTTAGCTTCCCTGAATGCTGTCTACTTAAATATTATTTTACAACTACCGGTAGAAGTAACCACAACCAATCAGTTTTACCTGCAGATGTAGTTGAGAGCAGTGGTTGCCCAAAGTTTTGGGTAGTTGTTGGGGGAACGGTGGGGCTAAAAGGATCATTCTCAGAAATTGCATCCACCACTGAAGTATGGATAGGTGATGACACAGGCTGTCCTGAGCTAAGGCAACCAAAATCTGTAAAAAGTTGAATTCTTAGGATACATATTTAGATCCTTTACTACAGATTAGCATCCCTTAATGAATATCCTATAAAGGTGAGTCTTCCATCATTTCTAATTTTCATGTTTGCTAACATACTCATATTATTTTTGATAAGATATAGTATTCAATCATGATATCTTCTTTTCTCGTCTTTTGACACACATTTGTATTCTAAAACAGCAGAAAGCAGATAAACTCTGTTTCAATTTTTATTAAAACTTGAGAACTGGCAATTGCAGCCTAATGTAAAAGTTTAGAGTTACAATTAAATAATTCTGAATTCACAAATATATTTTGGGTACCCAAAATGAATGGCATTTATAGTGCTTCTTCATAAAAAAATACTATTACTTATTCCAAGTGTTGTTTCAGCAATATAATCGAGAAAAATTGACAGCATATGAAAAAATATCATTCTTTTGTTAATTCCCTAGGAATCTGTCTCCTGCACTCCTGCACTTTTTTGAAAATAATAGAATCCTAGGGGGAACCATAATTCTCTGAATGTATCAATAGCTGACTATTAAATTTTGGAAAGATATATCCTTCCGTTCTTATAAATAACGAAGATTAGTAGGAGTAATATTATTTTGGGTTAAATTCTCAGAGGATTTCAGTCCTATTTCCTCTCTGATTGCCTGTTAGGTTTCAGTATCTGAAAGATCAGACCCAGTAAATGAAATAGCTTTTCAAGTAGTAAGTGAAAAGTAATATGGGTTAAGCAAATGTTTGATTACATACCACTAAGAGATGAGGATGAGATGGAACACAAGAGGTCTTGCAGTGGCAGCTCGGCCTAAAAGAAAACAGGAAAAAGGTAAAAGAAATGAATAATCATTTAATAGATAATGAAGAGAGATCTCTCTGACCATGTGAAGAATGCTCTGTCCTTCTTAGCCATTATGTATTTGGGATTAATGGAGGAAGAATCTTATTCGGGGTCCAGTTTCCAGACAAATCTGAATTCTTCTCTTAACAAAGTACCTTAATGAAAGTGGCCTCAGCATTTTAAGATATTGTAGGACGAGTGAAGGAAAAGCCAAAGGAAAGATGGCTTATCTCTGAAGATCTGTTAGTGTGCTCAGCTGACCAAAAAGATGAGGAGATGCACCTGCTACTCATTTGGAAAATAACAAAAAAAGAGCATTTCCGGATGCTAAATAAATATTTTCTATCCTAATTCTCAACCAGCAAAGATCTGAAACTCACCGAGAGAGCGGTAGTAGCTGAAATAGGAGATTTACATTGCACATCAGGCTTGCCCAGAGCCCCCTGTTCTTTGTTCAACTTATCCTTCTGGAGTAGTGCTTCTACACGCAGGATAATATCATGAATTCCCTGGATGAATTGTTCCTGTTCAGATTTCAGGATAAATTCCTTGGCAACCTGGAAAGCCAAAGCCACAGTCAAAACCAGAATTAAGGAGGTTACATCCTGCCCCCAGTTCCTACTGGTATAGATAATGTGAATTAAAAAAATCAACATCCATACCATGACAGCTGCAATTTCCTCAGGATTGTCTCCATCCAGGTCAAATTTGAAGGTGACCATCTTGTTATTATGTGTTTGTAGTTGACACTCAACTACTTGGTCGTTCTGATTTGGCATCTACAGAAATTGGGGGATTAATGTTAGGGTTTCTGCTAGCATGTGCAAGCAACACACACACACACACACACACACACACACACACACACACACACACACACACACACACACATACAGAGTAAGGAATCCAGCCTTCTTGATGGGCTTCAAACTTTGCAAGATAGAAAGAGGTTTTCGCCTTTTCCTTCTCTTTCCCTTCCACTACTTGTTAAAACATGGATGATTTGGAGAGGAATTATTCCTGCCGGCACGTTAATCATATAAAAGGGTTTTTTTCCCTGCATATATTTATATGTATTTCTGCTGAGATATTTTAGAATTTTACAACAAAGTAGATTGGCAGAAGCCTAATGCATACCATCCAATTTACATAATTTTGTTTCTTATAGACAAAAATAGACTACGAAAAGACACTACAGTAATATTCTGAATAATTAGTTATGATATTTGTATGATTGGTAAAGATTTTAAACATACATATATAAAAGATTTCTAAATTATGGAAATGGCATTGCATATAAAAATGCTAAATTCCTCTGAATAGATCGTTTCTGAATGCTACTTACAAAAAGTAACCTTCCCCCAAGATTAATATAAAGCACTCTCTGAAAATCTGAAGGTCAGACAAAAATGAATAGTTTTAAAGTAGTCTGTACTGATCCCTCAGGCTAATTTGCTGAATTAATAAATGGGGAAATCCAGAGCTATTTACCTAACTGAAGCTATAATGAGAATATTTGGAGGGCATTCAAATAGGAAAGTAGGAGTTAGTAGGGTGTAATGGTTAGTAACTATGTCATGGCCTAGAAACCAGGAGCCTGGGTTGTATTCCCATCTTAGGAAAGTCAGCTGGCTAGGTGACGTTCGGCCAGTCACTCTCTCCCAGTTCAACCCACCTCATAAGGTTATTGTTGTAGGGAAACTAGAGGAAGGAATATTAGGTATGTTCACCACCTTGAGTTACTTATAAAGTAATAAAGGCAGGATAAAAATCTAATAAATAAATAAATAAAAAATTTACTAGGTGATCAAATCTTATAATAGCAATTCTAAAAGGAGATATTTAGATATTCATTTCAAATAAAATAATTGTTTTTTTCTGTTATTTACTCATTTCCGTTTCTTGTATTGCAAAATAGTTCTTATATGTATACAGTATATTGGAAGAGAGAGGGAGATTCTAACCAGGACAGCAGGGAATATAAGTACATAATAGATTAAGTATTTCCTCTATCAATATAGTAGGCACTACACTTCAATTCAATTCAATTCACATCTCCAAATTACTGTCTTTTGTTTTTTAAAAATCCGTCTATAGGGCTAAGGCAGTTTGGCCCTAAATGCAGACTTTGGGGTATTTATTAAACAAATAATTCTCTATTATATGAAAAAGAAGTTGAGAGGTGAAAGGGAATAATAAGAAAAAATATATGTAAGTTACTAAAAATATTAGATGGCGATTGTTCTTAACATTTTAGACATTCCCATATTTGATGGAAAAATAAATATTAAGTATAGCTTTATATTTGACCTTAATCTTTTAATTTCCTTGCTGCCCAATTGTAAATATCATTTGATCAAATTATGTTTTTCTCTCACACTTGAAAGAGATATAGTCATGTAACCAAGAAATCCAGGCAAATGTCTACCAAAGTTTATGTGTAAACGTATAATACAAGGAATGCAATACATCTGCTTAGCTATTCATTTCTGAAATCTAATTTTTATTACACTGTACTTGATGAGGGTACTGGCAAAAGGAAGATAAGGCTGGTAAGTCATTTTGGATCTTTCCCATTCGAACCTAAATGAAACCATGCTCTCATTATTTCATCTTTGTATCCTCAGGCCATGAGTGAGTGAGATGGTCTTAGGTCATTCTTAGTGGTATCAGTGTTATTCAGATGCCATTCATGAGAAACTTTAAGAAGTATAAGTACACCACCGTGCCTACCGTCCCTGTCCAAATGTTCCCTTTTATTTGTACCCATCTTATGTATTCAAATAATGTTATACTTATGTATATTATCAAACACGTACTTGACAAAATAAATGAATGAATGAATGAATGAATGAATGTATTAAATCTATGATGCTTTACCACTCATTGCCTTGGAGGGAATGGCAAGAATCAGCAAGAAGACACAAATGTCACAGTGGTTAATTATCTGGCTCTAGAATTGCTGGGGAGCAAGTCAACATAGTAGTAGGGAAAGGCCACAAACAATTTATGCAACTTAATACTGTGTCCTCGTCGTGATTTATTTAAGAAAATGTACCCTGGTTCTAGATCTGATAGACATAATTAAATTTTATGCCAAATTGCATGGTTCCAATTTCTCATAAAGAGCCAGTTTGGAGTAATGGTTTAGGCCCAAAGCCAACTGGGTGACCTTGAGATGGTCACTCTCTCTCAGTCCTAGAAAGCAGGCAGTGGCAAACAGCTTCTGAAATCTTGCCAAGGAAAATTTCAGGGACTAGTGCAGGCAGTCGCCAGGAGTCAATGTGACATATAGGCACTAAATAGATTTCTCATGAACAAATAATGAGAAAGCTTTTGTTCTAGCATGCAAGACTATCACAGCTATGTAGGTAGTCTTCGACTTATTACCACAAATGAGCCCAAAATTTCTGTTGCTAAGTGAGAAATTTGTTACATGAGTTTTGCTCCACTTTACAACTTTTCTTGCTACATTTGTTAAGTGAATCACTGCAATTGTTAAGTTAGTAACGTGGTTGATAAATGAATCTGACTTCCCCATTGACTTTGCTTGTCAGAAGGTTGCAAAAGGGGGATCATACAACCATGGGACACTGCAACCGTCATAAATATGAACCAGTTACCAAGCATCCGAATGTAAATCACATGACCATGGGGATGCTGCAAAGGTCGTAAGTGTGAAAAATGGTCTTAAGTCACTTTTTTTGGGAGCTGTTGTAACTTCGAGTGGTCACTAAATGAACTATTGTAAGTGGAGGACTACCTATACTTGGGCTTGATTATGAACATTGTACTTGTCTCTCTTCAAGACATTGTGATTATAATTACATTTAAGAAGCTGAGGAAGGCTCCTGGCTCTGACCATTGTCCAGATGAATGGATTACCTATGAATGTTTTTCTGTGTCTGTATACAGCTGTGTGATGTATGTGTGACATACATGTAGTATATATTATAGCTTTTATATCTTAGGGCAATTATATTTTGAGGCCTGTTTAAATAGAATACCATTCCCGAGTTTCAATAATGGTAACATTACAGTATTTCTTAATCCTGGCAAATATGTTCTAGTTATAGATCTATTTTCTTTATTAAGTTGATTTTAACAGCTATAGATTGTCCCATAAATTATAGAATATTGGACTTTTTGCGCATGAGGGATAGCCAACACAGAAAGAATGAATCAGCTGATTTGTAGAACTATTGCTATGTATTGTTTATCAAAGTTTGAATTAGTCATTTTGTTCTTTTTTTTCTGACAAATGCATAAAAAAGGCAACTTCTGATCAACCTTTCTGGAGTTGCTTTGCTTATGATTATAATTTTCCAGGCCTACTTTTACTTTTTCCACTTTTAATATTATCTCACAATCTTAGTACAGTTGTATCTACATAAATCCTTTTTTCTATTATTGTCTGTTAATTACAACAACAACAATAATAATAATTATAATTCTTAAATAATTAAGAAGGTACTTGGTTGATATCTAGGACGCTGGCAGCAACCCGTATCAACCATTAGCACAAGTCAATGGTATTTGTGATGCATTTTTGAATGTTCAGTTGACTGGGTTTCATGTTTAATGAATAAAGTATATAATAATAACATTATTATTAAACCTAAGTGTTGCAAGTGATAGCACTCACATTAGTAATGCGCAGACGAGATCGAGCACGACGGCGAACCAGCCTTCCAGAGCCTCGCTTGGTCAGGGGTTTTGACCTGTCCTCACTTGCAGAGAGACCCTCATAGCCATCACTCAAGCCAGATGCCACATCGGATGTGTAACTATTCCCAGATGATGATGAGGAAACAAATTAGAAATGTGATCAGTTTGGATGTATCATAAAAGTCATCTCACTTCCTGTCCTTTCTAATTTCTTGTTTCAGGCAAAGTTGAGACTTTCAAGAAATGGCCTTAATTCTTGCTGAGAGAGAATATGTACCTTCTTGTCCATTCCATCCTTTCCAAGCTGACTGTATGTAGAGAGAGGAAAAAGAAGTCTGGGATATTACCACAAGATTCAAATGCAATCCTACCAATGGTAATTTCACCACATCTCTTCTGTTATACATATTCAACCTACACTTGCAATTCTTTGCTACCCTTAACAAATTGTCCTTACCAAACTTTTTTTTGGCCAAAATGAAATTCCAATGACGTTGTTCTGTGAATGTGAGCATTTTCTTCCTCTTAGGAGAATCTGCCTGTCATGTTCCTTGGTCCTCTCTCTCTTTCACTCAAGTAACAGTTTGGGGAAAGCCCTTCCTGTTTGTTGTGTATTTTGGATTTAGATCAATGTCCTTGCCAAAAAAGCACCATGGTGAACCGAATGCTTTTTTGCTTTTCATTTTGTTTCAGACAGCTCTGATTGTTTGGATTGGGGAAATAAAATCAATAACTGATAAACTTCAAATAGAGAAAGCAAGCTCAGATAGGCTACATCAGAGTTCTATTGTTGGTTAGTTGGGCTCAGTAATGGTTATCAGAAGGAGGTCCATACAGCGCAATACATCTTTGGCATCCCCAGATACCAAAGACAAAGTTGTTGAATCTTGGTGCCTTGGAAGTTATTTAATTTATTTATTTAAGAAAATTTATATGCCTGCCCAATTCACTCTCAGTTACTCTGGGTGGTTTACAAGGATTTAAAAAACCAACATAAAAACAATAAAAAAACAATAATCCCCCCAATAATTCTGGCACCAACAACCAGTCAATCAAATAAGCCACTTGTTGGGCTCCATTCCACTCTGGGTGCCCCTGCCCCACTTTCACCAGTTCTTCAGGGCCTTGCAAAAGGCTATCAAAGTGGGGCCAATGTTATCTCTGTGGGGATGATGTTCTAAGTCAGGGGTCTCCAACCTTGGCAACTTTAAGAGTTGTCAGTCCACAACTCTTAAAGTTGCCAAGGTTGGAGACCCCTGTTCTAAGTTATTTAGAAATTAACAGATGGTGGCATGAAGTAGGGCTCTTGTGAAGGCAAGCAGTAGAGGGGGAAAGTCCAATATATAACACATGTTTTAAAAGCACATCTTCCTGAGTAATTCCTATAGAGATTATCTTTATTCTAGGGAATTCAGCTTTATTTATCTCTGTACAGTATATTTTAGGGTTTAGAAGAGAGAGCAAGCAGCAAGATATTGTTCACTCTACATCCTGAGTCATAGCCCATAGCAGCTAACCTCTGAAACTCTCCTACCTATCAACAGGGGAAGAGATGTCACTGATGGAGACAGGATCCAGGCTCACAGCAATGGTCTGTGGGTATAAAGAGGGAAAGGGGAGTTGCAATGCCAAGCCAATTCACCTTCTCTCTGTGTCTAAGCCATATGCATCAGCCTCACCCAATGCAGCTGCACATGCCAGGGACAGAATTTCCACTCACCGAAGCAAAAGAAAGTCCCGAAACAGTTACTGGACTAGAATGACTCTTAAGTTTGTCGGGTGAGTCCACAAATCCAGAGGAACTTAAATATCCATCAGTTTCACAATCAGCTGTGGAGGAAAAAGGGGAGATGTAAAGTAAGATTTGACTGCATCTAATCTGGTGGCCTCTTAAGCTTCCCAGATGACTGCTAATTTTGCGCAGCTTCAATGTAAATGTCACATCCCTCCAGCACAAAAAGAGAGCAAAAAATCTCAGGAAAAACTGACAGAAATATTTAAAAGATGCAAGCCAGAGGTTTTCAGGATGCTTGCGCAGCTGAGTCAAATTTCAAATGCCTCTCCGTCTGGGAATTATAGAAACTGTGGTCCATTATGCTGGAGGTCATATGTAGTCATATAGTCAGTCATTGGTTGAAGATAGAGATAACCAAACTAACGGATGTGCTTACATGTGGTAGAGGAATAGTTGGGATGATACTGGAATGGCTGGTGCTGGTCAACCTCTGGCTCTTCTGGCTCTGGGGGAAAAGTTGATCCAAGAGCAGAATCGGCAGACCCCGGTGTGGTGGGGATTGAGGTCTGGGCAGGACTGAGAGGCAAGGGGGAGTCGAGGTCCAGCAAATGCAGGATATCAGGAGTCATTGCTAGAGATTGCTCCTGACGCTTCTGCTGTTCCTGAGCTTGTTTGGTCTTCTCACGCTGGCGCTTGATAGCAAGAACTCGCTCTCGCACTGCTTTTGCCACTGGCTTGTAGTCTGCCTCACATACAAAGCCTAGAACCACCTGCATGATGGGTCAGTGAGATGGAGTAGGAAGGAGAGCAGAGCAGGAAAACAGAAAACAGAAGGACAGTCAGACAAGGCCATACATCTTATCTGCTATCTGCAGTACTGTCCTCAGAGCAGGCTCTATTGTAGATGTGTAATTAAATTGTAAGTTTTGGATGTGAGTGTGAGGTAGGTTTGTGATTAGATATATTTACACACACAAATCTTTGGCGGTGTGAGCAATTCCTGAGCTACCAGCAGACAGCATTTGCAGAAAAAATTGCATCCAATGTGACATTGTAAGGGAACAGATAAAGAGCAAATCTCAACTGTGATAATTCTCATGACACAGAATGCAGTGTGACAGAAAAGATAATGTGAAACTACTGTGATTTTAAAATACAGATTTTAATAAATAATGATTATTCCTATTTTAGGATATGATACTAACATCGTAAGAGTTAATGGATAGCAACTTCCCTCAGAAGATGTGTCATTCTTAGGACATGCTGGTACAAAATGCAGTTAGAAAAATAAAAGACAGAGGTGGCTCTACTCTAAATCCCTTCTTTATAAAACATTCTAACCTGGAAAGCTTTGGAGAAATAGTAGAGAAATGAATGACAGTAAGGTGTACCATTTCTTGGGCAACTTCCTCAGCCACATCCTTATATAGCTCAAAGTAAAACTCCAAGGCATTGTTGTCCTTGTACTTCCCATGCAGTTTTTTAGTGTCATCCATCCGTAGCCAAAGCTTCAAAGTGGTCTTAATACCATCATCCTCTTCGGCTAATTCAACATGGACCCCTGTATCCTCATGGAAGAAGGAGTGATCCAGAAGATCCTGGATGGTGTATCTGCAGGGAAGATAGGGAAGCAAGTTGAATTTAAACTATTCTGCAAAATGAAGGTAACAGAAAGTAAGTTTGTTATTTCAATATGACTTAAAGAAGTACCCAGGCCAGGATCTTCATAAGTACATGAACACTAATTTATTCCATGCCCTTAACTATACAAACAAACTTACTTCTTTAAATCCTCCAGATATAAGCAGCATAGAAAAACAGCAAAATATAAAGTTCAGAGGATAAAGTTCAGTATCAGATTTAACTTGAGGGATGGAAAAGAGTGGCAGCTATGACCCATATGCCCCCCCCCCTTTTGTGTTGTTGTTAGCCTCCTCAATATTCAGCCAGTGTCTGAAACTGTTGTTTGGGGCTCAAGAAAGCAGAATTTGGGTTTTGCTGTCAAACTAACCCATCCTACCATCTAATAGTTTCCATGACACAGCTGTCTCCTTCAGTTAATAGTGACAGTCTCTGAAGTAGCATTAAGAGTCTGAGGGTCTTGAATTCCAAGGGAATTTGAGATTTAGGCTGACAGTATCTTAATTGGTGATTCAGTATTTTATGTCCACCCTGACAATAGGCATATCTCAAATTACAATGCATTTGAACTACATGCTATTTTGAATCTTTGCATTGAATTGTCTACCTTGGAGAATTAAAAAAAAATATTTCCCAATTTGGCTGTCAGGTTCTGTGTAAGATTATAAGTGATTTCTAAAACAAGAATACAAGTAGTTCTTGATTTACAACCACAACTGAGCCCAAAGCAAGACAATTGTTAAATGAATTTTGCCCCATTTTACGATCTTTCTTGCCACAGATGTTAAGTGAATCACTGCCATTGTTAAATTAATAACATGATTGTTAAGTGAACCTGGCTTCCCCATTGACTTTGTTTGTCAGAAGGTTGCAAAAGGGGATCATGTGACCCTGGGACACTGCAACTGTCATAAATACATGCCAGTTGCCAAGTGCTCAAATTTTGATCATGTGACCATGGGGATGCTGCAACAATTCTAAGTGTGAAAATTTTTCATGTCACTTTTTTCAGTGCTGTTGTAACTTTGAATGGTCACTAAATGGTTGTAAGTTGAGGACTACTGTATTTTAAAGGGGTGCAAAGAATTCTTTCTACCCATTCCTTACCTAGGTCTACCCATAATTTCTACCCATTCCTACTCAGGCTACTTTTTGTGTTTACCAGATATTATGGAATTTTTAAAAGGGGTGCAACATGCACTTTTACACCCACAGGCAGATATGCATGCAGAAACCACAAAACATCACCGATATTCATTGATTTAGCATAATTACGTAAGCAGCTATGCTGTTCTCTACCTTTCATTTTTGTTCATTCGGATACAACCCTCAATTATCTCCTTTAGTTCAGGCACCTTCACCTTGTAAAAACTGTTCGGTTTCATACCCTGTTTTGAGAAATAAGAGAGAGGATCAAAAGTGGTCGAGGTAGAAGGGAGAACAATATAAGTATTCTTTTTCTCTTATGACAACAAATCTTGCTTGCCTTTCCTGCTATGGAGAAAAAAGGCAGTTGCTTAGCCCTTTTCTGTAAAACCTAATTACCTGGGCTAACACACTAAACTGATCTGGATGCCTGGAACCTATTTCAGTTTTCATCAATTTTTCATTGCAGTAAAAATAATTCCAAAATGGGATACAATAAAATAGACTAAATTAACTCTGATTCTGACCAATGGAACAAGACTTCTATCTAAAATAAAAGTGTTTCCAAATAGGCTGGATTCACATTTATCACTCCCTTTTTACCAATTTAAATCTCAAATTAAAATGAAATAGAGTTGGAATGACCCCGCCTTTCCCCATCTCACACTGGAAGCTTGCCAAATGCATTTTTAGCATGAAAATGATTGGTCTGTACCAGGTTAGATACACTGTTTAAGTTTTATGATGTTACAAGAAAAGCATTTGGCCAGAAACTAGGAGTAAAGGGTTGCACTCTTCTGAAGTTCAACCCAATTTTATTGCCATAGCTGCTTTTCACTGGTCGTAATTAACAAAATTTTGTTCTAAATCCAAAATTGCACTAAAAATTCAAAAATTAGAAAGTAATCATGGGAAAGTTCCTTTCCCCCTTTCCACTGCATAAGGACACTGCAACAGAGAGAGCCAGGAATGCAGAGAAATGAGAGAAGGTGGAGGTTGTACTCTTACCGAGGTAACCTTACGATAGATCTGAGCTGCATTCTGGCATTCTGAATAGGGGTATTCTGAGGTTGCCATTTCAAGCATGCACATGCCAAAGGCATAAACATCTACTGCTTCATCATATTTTTCTTCATACATCTCTGGGGCCATGAATTCAGGGGTTCCTGGAAAAGGAAGGAAAGGATTTACTTGAGACTCAGACCATTAAGTGACACCATGGCAGTGTCTAGGACTTCTGAAACTTCAACAATCTTTAAACCTTGTTTTCCCATCTCTACTTAACATCTCAGACAATAGTGCCTGGGATCTACAAAGTTTTTAAACAGGCCCTGGGCAAAACTCATTCACATTTAACCGTGAGATATACAGGTAGTTCTTGACTTATGACCACAATTGAACCCAACATTTCTGTTGCTAAGTGAGACATTTGTTAAGTGAGTTTTGTCCCATTTAACAAGCTTTCTTGAGACATTTGTTAAGTGAATCACTGCAGTTGTTAAGTTAATAACATGGTTCCCCATTGATTTTGCTCATCAGAAGGTCACAAAAGATGATCACATGACCCTGGGACACTGCAACTGTCATAAATATGAGTCAGTTGCCAAGAGTCCGAATTCTGATCACGTGACCATGAGGATGCTTCAGTGGCAATAAGTATGGGAAATGGTCATAAGTCTCTTTTTTCAGTGCTGTTGTAACTTCAAATGGTCACTAAATGAACCATTGTAAGTCAAGGACTACCTGTATAAAAGATCCATTTAGCTCAATGGGAACAGTAATACATTATCGAAGCAGCCTCGTGAGAATCAAGAAATACTTAAAGTAACAATTCTGTCCCCTGAGGTTTTGCTTAATAGATTGCCTCTTCCATAGGAAGAGTAGAGTAGAGTAGAGTAGAGTAGAGTAGAGTAGAGTAGAGTAGAGTAGAGTAGAGTAGAGTAGAGTAGAGTAGAGTAGAGTAGAATAGAATAGAATAGAATAGAATAGAATAGAATAGAATAGGAACAGGAACAGGAACAGGAACAGGAACAGGAACAGGAACAGGAACAGGAACAGGAACAGGAACAGGAACAGGAACAGGAACAGGAACAGGAACAGAACAGAACAGAACAGAACAGAACAGAATGCATAAGAGCATGCATAAGCTCCCAATCCCAGCAAAGTTCTACCTTTTAATACTACCATCTGTGCAATTCATGTTTATTTCCAAATTTTGGAAGCAAATAGATCCAAATATCTTAGTGAGGTAACCTAATAATTACTGTTGCTGAATATAGTTTTAAGGATGAATGGATACATAATGTCAAATCAATATATTCTGCTACGCATTCTTTACCCATCAAGTACCTATGACGCTCTTGGCAAATGAAGCACACTTGAGTGTGGCCAAACCAAGATCTCCAATTTTGACTGAGCCAGTAGGGCCTGTGATAAAGACATTATCACATTTCAGGTCCCGATGGATGATTGGAGGGGATCGTGTGTGTAGAAAGTGGAGTCCTCGAAGAATCTGTCTGCTCCATCTCTGAAGAACTTTCATCTTCATCTCCTTGAATCGTTTCAAATATCTACAAAGAGAAAGAGAAAGAGAGAAAGAGAGAGAGAGAGAGAGAGAGAGAGAGGATAGATAGATAGATAGAGAGATAGATAGAGATATCTGGTTCAGAGCCATCTCATCATCATCATTGACTGTGGGCCACGATAGGCAGAACCTAAATGCTTTCAAAATGCCAAATGTATTGATGAGTCAAGAGCCCCAAAAGCAGGGTTCCCAAACAACCCCATGACGACTAGCCTACTCAGTGATATAATCATTTGCTGACGGTTAGATGTTTAATAGAAAATTAAAAGAAAGGGGAATAAAGTGAAGTTTCCTTATCTTTAAATTTTCTGAACTTCTATGAAAGAATAAAGCAGCAACATAAAATTTCCAATTTCATTGTTTTAGAAATATTTCTCTTTTATGATTTTAATCAGTGGTGGTATTCAGCTGGTTCTCTCTGGATTGCGCGAACCGGTAGCGGTGACTGCAGGAGGTTCCGTCCACCCGCCATGAAATAATGTGCAAGTACTGTGCAAGCGCAGATGACATTTGCGCTCACATTTACGAACTGGTAGGGAAGGTAAGTGAATCCCACCTCTGATTTTAATGCTTTAAAGCAAATAAATTTAAATAAATAAATTTAAATAAATAAATAAATACCACATAGTTCATGAAAGTACCTTAAAAAAACCCACAATGCAATGAGAATGAATGTGAGGGCACTCTGGCCACAACATCTATCATCCCACTGATGACCAGAGTTGACTCAACTGATCTAACTGGCTACATGGCTGTCTCCTTCCTCCCTTACTGCTCCATGTGCATCCCTCCCAAAGTTGCACTCTTGGTGAAAGATGACAATAATCTGAAATACAATGCACCAATGTTTGGTTCAGATATACCTCCAGAACTGAATATTGGAAACTATATGAATTACAGATTCAAACTCATTTGTAGTCTGAAGAAATTCACCTTAATGTGAGGGTCTGGATGGGTGTCAACAGGCTCAGACTTAACCCAGACTGTGGGTACTGCCTCCTAAAGACTGTATTGACTGTCCATCCTTGGTTCTGGGGGGGAGAGAAATTGTCCCCCTCAGAACGTGTTCGCAATTTGGGTGTCCTCCTAGATCCACAGCTAAGATTAGAGCAACATCTAACAGCTGTGGCTAGGGGGACCTTTGCACAGGTTCGCCTGCTGCACCAATTGTGACCCTACTTGGATCAGGAGGCTCTCCTCACAGTCACCCATGCCCTTATCACCTCACGGTTGGATTATTGCAACGCACTCTACATGGGGCTACCCCTAAAGAGTGTTCGGAGACTACAGTTGGTCCAGAATGCAGCCGCGCGAGTGCTTGTGAGTGCACCTAGGTACACCCACATTACACCAATCCTCTGCGAACTGCACTGGCTCCCTATTGGTCTCTGGGCTCAATTCAAGGTGTTGGTCATTACCTTTAAAGCCCTACATGGCTCAGGGCCAGGTTATCTTCGAGACCGCCTTCTACCTCATAGTTCCCAGCGACCGGTAAGATCCCACAGAGTTGGTCTCCTCCAGGTCCCGTCAGCTAAGCAGTGTTGGCTGGCGGGCCCGCGGGGAAGGGCCTTCTCTGTGGCTGCCCCGGCTCTCTGGAACCAGCTACCCCCTGAGATCCGGACTGCCCCCACCCTATTGGCCTTCCAGAAAGCATTGAAGACCTGGCTTTTCCGGCAAGCTTGGGGCCGTTGATCTCGCAATTTGCGAGGTCCGGCCTTGAATATGTATGTATGTGATTGTTAACTTGTTTTCTTATATTTTATGATGTTTTTAAATGTATTTTCTATACCCTGTTGTAAGCCGCCCAGAGTCCTTCAGGAGTTGGGCGGCATAGAAATACAATTAAGTAAATTAAATTATCTTTGAAAGATAATAATTTCATTGTCCTACAATGTAGCAGAGTGGTCATCATTTGAATCCCATTCCCACACTGATTTATTGCAAGTAATCTGTCTTTGCAAGTAATCAGCATTTGGAGAAAAGGTTTGTTGGTTAGCAATTAATAGAAAACATGCAGGAAGCCTGAAGATCTCAGTTCAGACACTTCTTTTTCTTCAGAGTAAAGAGGAAAGTATCAGGCAATCTCTGAAATGTTTTCTAGAGAAGTAGCAATGTTATTAATATTTTGCTGCACAATGACCCTCTGTGTGGCTTGTAGACCTGTCCTTTAAGGCAGGAGATGGGCTAAAAAATGCCCCTCCCTGAAAAAAACCCTCAACATAGCCCCTCCAAGCCTGCTTTTCATCCCAGCCACCAATTCCCATCCAATCTGTTCTGTGCTCACGTTTTGAGTGTTCCCGAGGTCATGAGTTCGGTCACCAGCACAATGCAGACTTGTCCTTTGATGGAAGACTTCCATGAGTCATAGAAACGGACAATGTTAGGGTGTTGGAGTCCCTTCAGCATCTCTACCTCCTCACTGAAGCGCTGCCTTTCCATTTTGGACAATTTCCGTGTCTAACAAACATGAAGAAAAGAGAAAGAAGCTCAAGAGCCCATTTTTGAGGCAGATGAATTCACACCAATGTACTGTAGTCAAATTAAGATTCTAGACTTTTCAATCAAATTTTCACATTTTAAAATGCTCACATTTCATTTCAAACTGGAATTCTGAGAGACATTTTTATTCATAATATCCACTCCAAGGAATGAATCCTTTGAAGGGAATAATTTTCCTCTGCCTTACTTTTCCAGATAGTCTCATGAGTGGACTATTAGGCATCCATCAATGCTATCTATCCCTCTTAGCTCTCTCAGATCAGTTACCTTTATCTCAGTGGAATAACTATTGATCTCTGAGCATCAGGAACTTATTACATGAAACACAACCAAAACTGTTGCCAGCAGACAACTATACATGATTATCTGTGTGATATCCTCTACAATCTTCACATATCTACCTAACCTTCCAGACTTCACAATTAGTTTTCATTTGTCCATCTTGGCTTTCTCCCAGTCACTTGGTGTCTTCCAGGATCTCAGACATTGGTGAGCTCTCCAATTATGTTCATATTCCTCAAAAGCTTATTTTATATATTTTTAATTGGCTTTATCCTATTTTCTGCTTTTGCTGCCTGAGACATTTCACTCATATTTTCTTTACTATTTATCCTAACATTTTTATATCTAGAACTGAGATGCTTACTCCTCTCACTCCTCACAGACCTCACCTGCAAGCTTGCCATATTGTTTTATTCATGGCTGTCTCTTAGTTAACTTCTTCTATGGTATGTTCCAGTCAGCTGGAGATTATACAAACAAGGGACTGAGGTCCACTAGATATTGGTATGGAAAATAAAACAGAGTCAAGTAATCCCCTTAGGAAAATTGAATTTTGAGGATATTTTTATTCATATATTTTTTTTAAATCAGAAGAGTGGTCAATAAATGGTGATTAAGGAGAATACGTAGACAATGTATAATTATTTGGGATGGCACATTCTGACTTATTATACAGCTGCGTCAGTATTCTTTCCTAAACTTAAAGTTTTTAACTAAGCACTGAACTCAACTGTGAATAACACAGGCATTGGGAAAATATAGAGAATATGTAATATATTTGAATCAAGTAGTTAGAACAAGGACCCAAAGTGTCTGAATTTACCTCAGTTTTAATCCCATTATACCTCATCACCTCCTAGAAAAGAAAAGCAAGACAGAACCTTACTCAATTCAGAGGCCATACTGAGCATAAATTAAGTAGAAAATGGGAGATCAAAGTGAAGAATTAGACCTGATCTATCTATGCAAAATGTGAGTTAGAATTAGAACTGATGATGATAAATTAAGAGGTTGAATTTATAAATGTTCCTTTATATCAAGGTTGTGCAACTCAAGAGTCAGATGAGGCATTCTGTGGTCTGCTGACAAACAAATATACAATGAAAAAGGTGAGGCCAGAATCTAAAATGGGATAGATTTAGGAGAATTAGGTGCTTTGAAGAAGGGTTTAAAGCAGTGGTTTCCAATGTGGGGCCCACACCCCACGGGGGGGGGTCACAGGGGGGCAATTTGATTTTTAATGGGGGCAATTCGAAAATGTGTGGTGTCTAGCCTCTAGACCTTAGCAACACTTTTTAATATATGCATAGACAAGACTCGAAGAATTACATGTCACGGGGGGGCATCAGGATTTTAGAGATGCTTAGGTGGGGCATGGCCAAAAAAAGATTGGGAACCACTGGTTTAAAGGATGGAACATACATCATAAGCTTTGTGCAATCAGCAGGGTGCTTCTTTGGTAACGTTTTTCCTGTAACAGTCCAGGCAGTCTGCCTATGTACAATATTTGATATTCATTTCAAAAGACCATGTTAGGTAGGAGAGAAATCCAGCCAGCTGAAATCTGGTACTATCCAGTCTGTACCAGCATCAAATTACAAACTGGTGGTCCCTGAGGGAATACTTATTTCAAACATAAAACCAGAAACAAGTACAAAGTCCAGCAGAGCCAATAATCACTTGATATTTTATTGCCTTTTCAGTCTTCACCACAGCACTGTATAGTAATTAATCCAGTCTCTCTCTTGTAGAAGAGAGCACTGGAGGAAGACTTTACAAGTTTCCTTGCTCAAAGTTTGTCTACACAAATGTCAGTGGCCAACATGCTGAACACATTTGTTTTTTCAACCAGGAAGCAAAATGGAATCATCAGAAAGTCCTGTGGAAACTCTTTGACTACCATTACCAAAACGCATAGCAGAAGTACCAAGCTCCCCAAATTAATGCTCCTTTCTCTGACACCCAGCAAAGAACCAAAACTCAGAAGAAGGTTCTGAGAGATAGGGAAGATAATATAAAAAGCCAGAAATCCTGGACTCATTTTGCCATTCTTGGGAAGAGAAAGAGGTCTAGAGCAAAGTTTATCAATCCTGCTTTCCCAGGTTCATTTTACAGCTACAGAAAAGGAGCACTCTCATATACAGTATTAGAAGATCAGAGTCATCCTCACTCAAGCAACCTGTTCTTCTAATAGCTACTGTAATTCCCTATGTGCAATGGTTAGATTGCCTTCGAAAAAGCTGCAGGAGAAGGGGAACTAGAGAGGTAGGTAATGGCAGTAATCCAACTATTTTTTCTTGCAAACCAGAATTGGATCCAATTGGCTAAGTGCCAAAACTGCCGCCACCACCAAATTCTCTGTTCCATCCACTCAGTGCTGGAATAGAGGCACTTTTTGGGTTGCAGAAACTGACTGTGTTAAGAAATTCCTCTGTGTGCATGTGTGTATTTGCAAGAGGAAGAAAGAGAGAAGAACCAAAGGCCCAGGAAAAAAATACCACACAACAGTCCATGCCTTCCCTCTTCCATATTCCAGTAAGCATATTTGGAAAAGAAGCAACAGGGAAACAGATGAAATGTGTTAAAAAGAGGCAGTTTTGCCAGAGGGATAGTGTCTGTGATGGCCCTGTGCCCACCTGTTAGACCACACTTCCTCCCTGTGCCGGCAGGAACCGCCTCACCTCCCCATTGGCCAGAACCTCTGGTGGAGCTGGAGGTGGATCATATTTTTATACTTTGGGGTGTTTATGAAGTTTTGCTACAAATGCAGCTGTGTGCCATCAGCCACTGTGAAAGCTTCATTGTATGCAGTTCAGGAGGGGCCAGAAGAAGAAATCCAGAGACGGAACAACTTTATAAATAGGGAACATGTACAGCAAGGAGTGTACTTATAATTTTTATGGAGGTGGAACTGTTGCACAGGAGGTTCATTCCCTTATGAGAGGTGTTCTGAATTAGTTTCTATGATAACACATAGTGTGACAAATGTGATTCTGCGTCCACGCAGAATCTACATATTAATTGTATTCATATATCACACAAAACCAGGATATATTTAACTATGGTTTGTTAAATAAGCCACAACTAGCTAGGTTTACACTACATCTGGATTTACAAAGCACAGTGGCTGGGTTCTTATAACAAGCCCAAATCACATTACGGCCTAATGCAACATGGGAGCCCCCATCTACATCACAGGACTGTGTTTCTAAATAAGCTCTAAAAAGTCAGCTTGGAACAGGGGTGGGTTCCTCCCGTACTGGGTCGCCCGAACCAGTAGCAAGGCGCTGGTGATGTCATGATGGCGTCGTGGACCCGCCTTGGTCGGTGCCGGTCCGTGGGCGCCGCCATTTTTCCCCCTGAATTTTTGGCGGTTTTTTTACGTTTTGAGCTGTTTGTGCTGTTGCTTTGGAAGGGCCTTCCCACCCGCCCCCGGGTTAATGCTGTCCTTTATTCTTCGCCTGAAGCACAGCTGATCAGCTCCTCAGCTGTGTTTCAGGCAGATTATAGTGACTGAGCATGCGCGGACACAGAATTGCACCCGGGGAGCGCGCGCGCATGCGTAACCCTAAGCCACGCCCACAGAGTGGTAGTGGAAATTTTCGGAACCTACCCCTGGCTTGGAAACAATTAGAAATGGGAAAAATTAATTTGCATGATATTCTATTAAATTTCCTGAACAAATAGATACAAAACTAAAATACTTACAAAAGTGAGCGTATTAGGACTACGGTATCATTGCAAAATATGCGAAATGCTGTGAAAACATTAAAACAGCACTTAAGAAAAGTCCTTAGAAAAAATTCATATATTTGAAAAAGTCAATATAAAAACGCATTTCTTAAGCAGTACAGAAATGTATGCATGTCTGTACTGCTTACAAAGTTGCTGGTACACATATAGGGCAAAAACAAAGCCAATTTAGCTTTATAGATTTATCTTTTACTAGAAGCAAGTCTATCTAATTTGGAAGATTTGCCTCTTGAAATTAGAAGCATAAGGAGTTAATTCTTTAAAAGAAAACACATTAATATTGAATGCCTGTATGAATTTGACACATATGAGATTTTGATTTGTCTTAAAAAAAAGGAAACCAGTTTTCTGAAATGTTCAAATTCTTGAGATTTCTACTCCCTAAGCCTAGGCAGACCCATTTCAGCTTAGCTAGTCCTTTAGAGGGGAGGTGCATAAGCAATTTTACCTCCCTAGAAATACCTTCCCTATAATTCATTCCTATTCTGAAGGAAGAAGGGGTGTGTCAACACAAAAATGTCTGGCCATGGACATCACCTGGATTCTCTTAAAATGCCCAGTGACTCTCTAAACCTATGGCACCAGTTGTAGATGATGACCAGGCTGAGCCCAAGGGAGGGGTCAAACATGTCATCAGTCACGAGTCCCTGCACACCCACAAAAGATCTAAGCCCACCTTGAATTCCTTCTACTCTTTATCTCCTACTAATTTCCCTTGGCTGTTAGTAGTTCAGATTCTTGTAGAGAGTTCAAGCTTACAATAAAACTTTATACCCATTTGAACTGTCTGATCTCCTGATTTTATTGGTGCTTGACACCAACCATACAAAAAGATTGGGTTGCTACTGAGCAAAATTAAAACTTACTAGATTGCCAGCTACCAAGATGGCTTAGTTTATAATAAATCGTAAAATCAACAAAATTCAAACCAAATAAGTTAAAAACAGTTACCAACATCAGTTAAAATTAATCTCCATGGTTAATTTAATTTAATAAAAATAAAAATCCATGGTTAAAGATTTTATCCAAAGCAAAGTTTCTTTTGATAGTGAGATGGGTGGCATATAAATTTAATTAATTAATTGAAAGCATGTTTCAAAGCCCCTTCAGAAGCCAACAAAATGCTGAGGTGTCTCCATTCAAGAGGGCGTAGTAGTGCATTCAGGGCAGTTGTAAAAAAGGCTGAACAGAGCTGCCATGAGGTGACCTTTTGGCTGGGGTGAAATCCAGCAGGTTCTGACAGGTTCTGGAGAACCGGTAGCGGAAATTTTGAGTAGTTCGCCAAACCGGCAAATACCACCTCTGGCTGGCCCCAGAGTGGGGTGGGAATGGAGATTTTGCAATATCCTTCCCCCAGGAGTGGGGTGGGAATGGAGATTTTGCAATATCCTTCCCCCAGGAGTGGGGAGGGAATGGGGATTTTAAGTATCCTTCCCCCAGGAGTGGGGAGGGAATGGGGATTTTGCAGTATCCTTCCCCTGCCATGCCCACCAAGCCACGCCTACCAAGCCACACCATGCCCACCAAGCCACGCCCACAGAACCGGTAGTAAAAAAAATGGATTTCACCACTGCGGGCTTTTGGCAACTATAAACCAGCTCCTCAATGAGATGTGGGGCAAGGGAAGGGGTCACGTGGAAAAAGATGCCTTTCCAAAATCAGATTAATGGCAGATACAATTTGCTGCTTGATCAATTGCTTAGACAATATAATATATGAACTTCCATCAATTTGTTTTCATTAACAAGGCAAGATTCAATGAGATGAAATCATCTGTCAGGCCCACAGTGCATCCCCATCTGGAGGGACTAGTCTCCTTTCTCATTGCTTGATAAACTATTCGTTTTTGTAGAAATACTGGTTGTCTAAACTAGTGGTTCCCAAAGTGGGTGGTACCGCCCCCTGGGGGGCGGTGGGATGACTTAGGGGGGCGCTAAGAGGCAAGGGGGGAGGCAGGGGGGCTCTAAGAGGCCACGTGGAAGGCAGGAAAGCATGTCTGGGTGGCAGGGAAGGGAGGTAGCAGCCTACTCCCTTCCCCACAGCCCTGCCATGCTTGGTGGCCTTCCACGCGGCTTTCCTGGCCACTTGCTTCTGAGGTTGGCATCCAGCCTGGCCTGGCCAGTGGGTGGGCGGGCAGCCCTTGGTGGAAATGCAGACGCTGAGAGGGGTGGCAGAAGGGCAAGCAGATGTCCCAGGGCTGCTGCACATGCGCCCGTCCCGTTTCTGCAGAGCCCCCCCCTTGCAGGGCGATCCAAAGAGGGGAGGGGGATGCTGCAGAAAAGGCCGCCTTCCACCCGTGCCGGCTCTGCAGCGCTTGGGGCTCTGAAGCAGCCCACTGGCTTCTCACCCGGCCACCTGCCTGCTCTCTTTGTGGATCAGCCCAGCCGACCGCCGGCGCCACTCTGGGAACTCGGCGCGTGGTGCGAGAAAGAAAGAAAGATTGATTGGAAAAGGCATGGATGTTTCTCATGTGCATTCACACATTCAGGGACACCCTCACTTTCTCTCATCCAGATATACCTGCACACATGGAACTGTTTTATAAGCCATAAACTCTATGTCAGGAATTCCCCGTCTTGGGAGTTGGTGAGTAATTTGGAATTTTAGGAGCATCTCATAGCTGCTGTCACAAGATATTTGCCTTGGGGGAGGTTGCTTTCTACTGCAGAAGAGAGAGAGAGAGACAAGAAAGAAAGAAAGAAAGAAAGAAAGAAAGAAAGAAAGTAAGAAAGAAAGAAAGAAAGAAAGAAAGAAA
>QLTV01002105.1:2091590-2111297 GCA_003457575.1 Thermophis baileyi
AATTCACATTCAGGGACGCCCTCACTTTCTCTCATCCAGATATCCCTGCACACATGGAACCGTTTTATAAGCCATAAACTCTATGTCAGGAATTCCCCGTCTTGGGAGTTGGTGAGTAATTTGGAATTTTAGGAGCATCTCATAGCTGCTGTCACAAGATATTTGCCTTGGGGGAGGTTGCTTTCTACTGCAGAAGAGAGAGAGAGAGACAAGAAAGAAAGAAAGAAAGAAAGAAAGAAAGAAAGAAAGAAAGAAAGAAAGAAAGAAAGAAAGAAAGAAAGAAAGAAAGAAAGATGGTAGGTAGGAAGGAAGGAATACAGAAAGAAAGAAAAAGAAAGATGGTAGGAATGAAGGAATGAAGGAAGGAAGACAGAAAGAAAGAAAGAAAGAAAGAAAGAAAGAAAGAAAGAAAGAAAGAAAGAAAGAAAGAAAGATGGTAGGTAGGTAGGTAGGTAGGAAGACAGAAAGAAAGAAGAAAGAAAGAAAGAAAGACTTATGACCACAATTGAGCCCAAAATTTTGGTTGCTAAGCAAGAGTGTTGTTAAGTGAGTTTCACCACATTTTACAAGTTGGCACGCCCACACAGTCACCTGACCACCAAGCCATGCCCACCTGAAGGGGTGGGGGCACTGAGGATGATTTTGTAGCACCAAGGGGGCGGTGGACTGAAAAAGTTTGGGAACCACTGGTCTAAACGGACCTCCCCCAAATTACAAACTGGTAGAATGAAGGCTGATACATGTGATTTGACAAATGGGACTTACTGTAATTTTTCATTGTTGTAAGCAGCCCAGAGTCAATGTGAGTTAGGTGGTATACAAGTTTAATAAATTGGTCACGCAGTTAGCCAGATGTTTAGACTGGATTTGGCATTTTTATCTATCAAGTTTTGGAATAGGAAGATGTTGCTGTTTGATGGTATTAAAGATATTGTCGCAGGATGTTAGATGTTCCAAATAAAGGATACCTTTTGCAATTGACTGAAGGTGATTTTGTCAATGCCAATGGTTATCATCACCACCACCACCACCACCACCACCACCACCACCACCACGACAAAGTGGTCTACGGTAGATCTCTATCCACAGCAGCAAGTGCGTGTTTAGAAGCTTTATTTCTTGCTTTTCCCTTCCTTACAAATTTGCCATCTGCTTCTCAGCACAGGAAGACAGCTAACCCAGGAATTCCTTCTCAGAGGCAGGACCACAGATCAGATCTTAAGACAAGAGGTAGGGCATTGGGTTCAAATAACAGCTGTCTGAAGAGCTGACACCCAGCCAATACTATTCCAGGCCTTTGCTGCAGCCTCAGGTAATTGATATGGACCAAGTTTGAAGATGGATATCTCTTAATCTTGGACATGATCAAGAATGCCAGGCCCAGAAAGGGTACCTCCTTGTAATGATACCGTCAACATTTACACTTACATACTCTGCATATTGCAGCATTTCTCTCCAACTAGATTCTCTTAGAGCAAGATACAGTTTTTGCAATAAAGACCAGTGAATATTCAAAGGGGGTAAATGAAATTAATGGGGATTACTCATTGTTTACCTTCTAGTCTACACACACACACACACACACACACACACACACAGTCTCAGTACTGAAACTACTCTAAATGCTAGGTTTTGCTCTAGTTGTAGAATCCATATCTGAAATAACTAAAGAAAATTGTCCCTGCATATACACTGACCTTTTTCCCCATTCTGCAAAACCCTGGTTTAGTGAGGGCAGTTTTTCCAGTTATGGGATCCCCCTTCTCTCATTTTAGAATCGGTCACTGCCCATTCGTACTATCCACTCACACTACATAGGAATCTCAGAGCTGAGAGAATGTCATTGCTAAAATTGTGGAAGAACCCTAAGCAGAGTAGCTGCAGTTAAAGAAAGGACACGTGGCCAGAACATTTGGAATAATGGAGATAGGGAATAGGTGGCATACAAATTATATTGCAATAAATGAATTAATTAACACACCGGCATTTTACATAACACACTGGTGATTGTACCCTCTTTTCCCACGTCGTTAAAGAAGCGCAGAGTCATTCCTGGCATTTTCCCTTATTTCTTAGAAATAGTGCTCTCTAAATATTTCACAGAAGTCCTGTTTCCCAGGCACCTACTTAATTGGAATTAAACAAATTGTGAGGAAGAAATACATATGTCTATATTATTATTTATTGATTGGTTTAGTATTATTGGTCTTAAATTTTTAAGGTACGAGCATATACTGTAAACTAAAATAACATAGGGACTAGTGTGCAAATTGCCCATCCTACCAAAGTATCCAGTATCTGAAAAAGTCTGGCAACTTAAGCATATAGGAATAATTACTACTCTGCTTTAAAGTCATGGCACCCAAAATAGCAATGTTTGCATTTATGAATGTATTTATTGAATCCTGAATCCTGATTCTGATCCCACAATATCAATTTCAAGTTTGTTCCCCTTTCCCTTGGGACCACAAAAGCATCCAACTCTTCCCTTTAATATTTGCAAGAAGAAGGTCACTTCAATAAATATTTATCCTCTCCTGACATCCTCACTACTTTTCTTCCCTATACTTCCCCCACCCCACAAAAGAGGGCAGGCATAAAATTGTTGCTTGAACCTACTTCTGGAAACCAGAAATAGACCCAGACAGCCCATTTTGGATGGAGAGTCTGGGTACCAACCGCTTAGGTTTGTGGTTTGCTGACCACAGATACTTTAATAGGTAACATAATGAACAACTGCAGGAAAAAAATAGGACAGAAGTTTATTTAAAGAACAAGTGACAGAAAATCCTGTGTTTCTACAAAAGCCTCCACAGGGAGGGAGGGAGGGAGAATGAGAGATAGTGAGAAGATATTGTAAATCTTGGTCAGGTTTTTTATGTTTAGTTAGCATCTGCAAACTGAAGAACATCAGTGGAGATTACTCATGGCCTGTGATTCCTATTCAACTCTGCAGCATCCTACAATTATGTCAATGAAATCGGGGTCAGCTTTAGACTAAGGTAAAGAAGTCTATCAATATATCCATCCAGTCAATCATTTACCAATTAAATAGAACTTTTTCCCAAAAGATCTCTGAGCAGCTTTGCTTGAGTGCAAGAAGTTTAAATCTATTCCAGAGTAGCATTAAAGAGCTAATTCTGTATTCGAAAGAAGCCCAGAGATCATATTTGTACTAAAATCTTGCACCATACCAGACCAACAGGTTTAGTCCTCTGTCAAAACCTGCCCAGTAGGGGCAGCCAATTTTATGCCCCCAGTTTTTTAATTTAGCATTTAAATTCAGTTATGAGAAAGCAACCATTGTTATTTTTGAGTATATGTAGAGTGTTTTTTCTTAGCATCTAGTTTCTAGTAAATTATTATCAACTTTGCAACCTTGATGTGAAAAGAAAAAGTTCAAGGTTATACTATGTCGCTTTGAGGCAAGACCCAGCCAACATCCTAATTCCCACCCAAGAAAATCGCTTTCTTACCACTGAAAAGCATTCCCTTTATTTTGAGGTCAAACTGTAAATGTACTAAATAGGATGGCAAGGAATACAACAGGATGCAGATTCCCAGAAATAATTTTAATACTTATAATACCACTTCTTCATATTGTAGTTAATAAAGATTTATGTGTCATCCTCCAATCATCAAAGCCCTTGCCATGGATGTCTAATAGGGCTAGATCAGTAAGAACAGAATGTGGGAGAAATAATCAAGATCTACCTAGTTTGAGGGCATAAGCATAAAGAAAAGCTAACAGTTTGAAGCGTTCTTGTCCTGTACCCAGCTAGAGCACTATCTGCATACTCTAATGACTTCAAGGACATTTACCTTATTTGCAGATAAGAATTTAATCCAGCTGTGACTGTGACTCTGTGTAGCAGGAAAGTGAGATAGACCTAGACAGCAATGAGTTCCAAGGTATGAAACAAAGCTCATAATATGCTAATCCTAAATAAAGTGATACAAACTTGCCTGAGTTTTAAAAAATCCAAATTGGACATATCCATTTGAATTGGAAATTCAAAATTCAAAAATCCAAATTGGACATTTCCATTTGAATTGGAAATTCAAAATTTTTCCCTACCGGTTCTGTGGGTGTGGCTTGGTGGGCGTGGCAGGGGAAGGATACTGCAAAATCTCCATTCCCACCCCACTCTAGGGCCAGCCAGAGGTGGTATTTGCTGGTTCTCTGAACTACTCAAAATTTCCGCTACTGGTTCTCCAGAACCTGTCAGAACCTGCTGAATTTCACCCCTGGGACATATAGAGGGCAAAGAACAATATTATTCACTTTTCTGGATGTAACAAGAATTGGGAATTCATGGTCTGAATACATTTTTTACTTGACAGAAAGGAAGAACAGCCAAAAGCAGAGAATTATTAAGGAGAACCAATAAGTGGATTCCAGAATTTCAAATATTTAAGGTATCTTCACTCTTTGGAATTAACTAATGAATTAACATCACCACCTAGCTTTTTGCTAACTACTGAGGAAAAATAAATCAATATCTATGCCAAAAGAACTGCACATTTTCCCAGATGATAATCCTGAATGTAAGATAAACTACAATAAAAAGGCAGAGCAGACACAGAAGAGAAAAATCATTGGCTTCCATTACCAGATTCTCAAACAATCCATGACAACTTCTCCATTTCAAAGATTTATTATTCCCCCCCCCCAAAAAATCTCTTTTCTTTCAGGTAAAAACAATAAGCTGACATAAGTATACGTAAAAATTAGCATGATTCAGAACCTGGGGCCTGGAAGATTTCATTTTGATGAATTAAAATTATAATTCTTCAATTAAAAAATATCAGATGGATTGGAATTGGTTAACTTACAGTAAATTCAATTATATGCTTTAAGGACTCAATTAAGTACATGGGTGTTAATGTACCACAATAAATGAATTAGATTTCTAGATGTTACAAATTTCTATATTTCAGATTCAGTTTGTATGAAACAGATTCATATCTCATAATGGCCCTTGCACACCCTCTCTTAATATTAATGACATTGTGTCACTTGCTGTTAATTGTATCATTTAAAAATTATATGATACAATCATTTTCCATACATTTTTACTGCTAAACTGTGACTTAGATTTTAAAAAGCTGATAAGACTCACTGAACCACATACAGTTATTTTTATTTATCAGATTTGTATGCTGCCAATTTCATTATTACATAGCAGGTTGTCTTTAAAGACAATAGCTGTCTTTACAGTACATATAAATATTTGCTTGTTTGTTTCAATTTGTATGACCATTTATATATCATGACTCTGGGTAGCTAATAACAATGAAAACACAGCACACAATATAGCAAATACAAATTAACATCCACACGAAATGTATATGGGTCATTCCATGTCAAGTGGTCTGATTTCAGGAAAGTGCCCAGGTCGACCATCACGGATTTTGATGAAATTTGGTGTGAACATGCATACACGTCCCCAATGAACATTGGTAAAGTGTTATGTTTGCCGATGCAATACTTGCAGAGATATAGTCATTTGTATGACCCCATACCGCAGCCTTCGACAGTATGACTCTGAGGTTTCAGCAACTTTGAGACATAATATCTCCAGCAATATTTTGTTGAAACAAAACTTGAATGTTTCACCATGTGATTTTGTTTCACCAAATCACCCCATGCAACGGAGTTGGCGGCATGACTAAACGTTTGGCTGCTTGAGCCAGCCTCCAGCGACCATCAACCGACCAAATACTGACACCGACAGATCTGTTCAACTTTTGCGACAGAAACATTCACGGAATTAAATATAAATATATAAGTTCCGAAGGAAGAAATTGAAGAAAGCAGGATGCTGCAAGAAGAAAGATGGAAAGTTAGCAGCACAATAGCTGGCACAAGAGGTCATCACCAGTTTGTGCCAGTTGATTCAAATTCAATTTCTGTCAGCAAAGTTTCAAATGACACGATTAACTTTGTGGCCAAACTGTCCAATACCGTCGATCTGAATTTAAAATTGGCTGACCTATTTCCTGGTTGTTATGTTGCCTGCATTTATGACAAACAATGGTGGGTAGGCAACGTCGTGGAAATTTCAATTGAACAAAATGATGCATTGGTAACATTTATGCATCCGCGAGGCCCTGCTCATTCATTTTATTGGCCTGAAAGACAAGATGTTTGTTGGGTTCCAGAACCACATCTTATTTGCATGCTTCCAGCGCCTTCAGTTACATTGTCAGGTCGACAGTATCAATCCCCAGAAGCAACGCTAAAGAACGTGGCGCGTAAATTCAAGAATAAGTGATCGTTGGAATTTGGCAGTACGAACAGTACGGACTTCAGCTTGGGAACCATATAAGATACCCACTTTAGGCTTGAGAACCTAAGATAAGCTGCCCAATTGTCACCTTGGGAACCGGACAGATACCCACACAAGGCTTTGGAACCTCAAGGAAGAAACCAAACTACAGGTTGAGATCCTGAACCAAGAAACCCACCCGTGGCTGGTATTGCATGGCTATCAGGCATGCCCCCTATAGCGATGGGGTTGCTGGGTCAGGTGCCTGAACTGGTAGTGACAATGTCACCATGGACCAATGCAATATAATAGTAGTAATGATGTCTATATAAAACAAACAAGACAAAACAATAATAGAATGCATGTGACGCTGCCATAGCAACGTCCTCCACTTTGTCCCTATTTTTTGGGCTTTATATTTCAGCTTGAAAATACCCTATTTTTGGCCTTTTTACAAAAACTGTCAACTTTACACTCAATTTGAGAACTATTGGAAAGCAGTAGAATTAAATTTTATATTCGAAAACCTTGTGTTGCTAATTTATTATGCACAAAGTTTCACATTTCTCATACCTTTCCTTCCAGAGATATAAGAAGCCAAACTTTACCCTTTTTTCGCGCTGCAGTCAGTTTTGGCCAACTTTGCTCCAAATTATCTAGATGGAGATCGCTCATGAGAATGTTTTTATTATTTTGTTTAATAGAGCACAACAAGTTGTACAAGATGGCCAAGTTTTGTTTCTCTCAACAAAATATTGCCGGAGATATTATGTCTCAAAGTTGCTGAAATCTCAGAGTCATACTGTCGAAGGCTGCGGTATGGGGTCACACAAATGACTATACCTCCGCAAGAATTGCATCGGCAAACCTAACACTTTACCAATGTTCATTGGGGACGTGTGTGCATGTTCATACCAAATTTCATCAAAATCCGTGATGGTCATTTATAGTCAACCAAAGATCGTGGGTATAATATGTTCTTGGTAGTTAATAAATACCTATCAGCAATTCAGACTGCTGCATTCAATACCAACAGTAACTTCTGGTTGATTTTCAGAAGCAGCCTCATATACAACAGATTGTAATAAATAATAATCAACCTTAGTCATGCTGAACCAGAAAAACTTGATTTAAAAAAGATACTAAAAAGAATTTAAAAAACAAGATTATAGAGAAAGGTAACATTGGGTTAAATCTTGTCTTTATAGAAAGGCAGAGATAATAATAATAGGTGGTGTGTATGGCATGGCTGAGCTGCCATGTTACATGGAGACAAATACTGTAGTGAATCGTCAAGTAATCTATGTTTTAATAAGCATGTTGTAGTGGCTGCCTTCAGATTCAAGAAACTTCTAACATTTCCATAGAAATGACAACCAAGAAATTGCTTCAACAATAGCTGCAAGCACATTTGCTAGAATATAACATGTCTAAAATCCATCATTGCTCTAATAAATTGGACATTTCTGATCGATTTGATATGAGATTTGATAAAATTTGCACGAAGGCTGAATTATCTAAAAGAGTTGTACTGAAATAATGCAAAGGTCTGGTTTTAGAAGAAGCTATGATCAACCAATCATGCATAAAAGGAAACATAATTCCAAAAAGAGAAGCAATTATTGCCATGTACTTGGTGAATAAAAGAATACATGTGCGTCAGGGGTGGGTTCTAACTTACCTCGCTGCTGGTTCGCTTCCTCCCGCGCCGCATGGCCGCGCCTCATGGCTGCGCGCATGCGTCATGGCCGCGCATGCGCAGTCCCCCCCCCCAAAAAACCCCGCCGAAAACAAGATGGCGATGCATGTGCAGTGCCGGAAACTCTGCTTCTGCGCATGCGCAGAATTTTTTTTTTAATTCAAAAAAATAAAATAAAAAAAAGATGGCGGCGCCCACGGACCGGCACCGACCGAACCAGATCAGTGACGTCGTGACATCACCAGTGGGTCACTACTGGTTCGGGAGAACCGGTCTGAACCAGGAGGAACCCACCTCTGATGTGTGTGTTTGCATGACACTGCCTTATGGAGTTGTGGAAATAAGCATTCTTTGTTCATGTACTCCAACCAGTCTTCTTTGTAGATTTAGGAGATTGTGGACAAAAATTCCATTTAGGAGAAATTACTACATGAGCAAAATTAAAACGTTGAGATTGTGAATTACAGCAATCTTCATTCAGCAGCAACAGTAAAATACCAAAAGAAGAAATGACCCAACTCAACTGAGATAGATTTATCTCCTCCTTCTGCAAAATATACATTTCCTTCTTCAGAGCAGGTAAAGTGGGGATAACTGGAAAATGCCTTCCAGGGGGAGATAGTCATGGTCTATATTTGATAGTTATATCTGCAATCATTAAAACTCATTTGTCCATGATGACCCTTGCCTAGACCTAAGGAAAGTGAGCAAACATTGCTTCAACATGGGTTAGGATCAAATATGGATCCCCATTGAGATCAAAGAAATGCAAGTTAATATTCAAATCCTCCATACATAACCCAGTCTTCTTAGTTAAATCCAGTGATCTAAGCTAAGCAACACATGCCTTCTTAGAATAAGAGGTTTAGCCATAGCCTAGTGACACAACCTACCATGTGACTAGTCATATTAATGTTTTGTATAACTACATGTTTCATTCTGATATATCTTACCCAATTTCCTCTTGTCCTCAGGCAAATAATTTAGGAACACTGAGGTTTTCATAAAAAAAAGAATTAATATCTCACTATGCATTAGGACAGATTCACTCATTAAATTTTGGCCCATTGGTTGTAATTTCCTATTTTCTCTACCTGAGCCTACAACAGAGCTCTTTCTCTCTGATATTCCATATCTGATTCCACAATAGTGGAGTCCAGGATTGAATGCTGAAATAATATTCCTGGATACAATGTAATTTTCCAGAAACTTCAAAGTGGAGAATGCTGATAAAGGGTCCTTATGCCAAGAGCTATTTATAGGGATTCTGGTTCACATCATCAAAACATTAATGCCCTTTATTGCCCATTGGCTGAAGTTTTGTTGGATAAAAATATTTAACCCACTTCAGAACACAATGAGAGAAGCAGCATACAAATAAATATTGCAGCTTTTTTTTTTTAAGAGAAGAAAAAAAGTCATAGAAAGAAGAAAGAGGAAAGGCTGTTTTTCCTTTGGAAAGCAAGGATAGTGAAATGTTCTTAAGCAGATAGAAAAAATGAATACTGAGCAGTGCAGCAAGAATGAATTTTAGAGAATAAAAAGAAAATGAAAAAGGTGCCCAAAGTGCTTGAGCTAAGGAGCAGGAACTTAAGGAATCATATGGCAGAAGAAAAAAAGAAAAGAAAACTGAGATGATACTTTAAAGCTTCTCAGTGAAAGTTATATTTGCTTGCCAAGAATTGGGCAAGCAAGAATTTTGGGGCTGGAAGAACTTTTTCTAGGAAGTCAGAAAGCGGCAGAAAAGAAAAAGAGAGAAGTCAAGGCTGAGCTTCACATTTGTACTTTTTTTTTTTAGTTGCAGTTATCCAATTAGCTACATCAATCTTTCTTATCCTGGTTGCTGTCTAGACTTGATTGACTGCAGCTGCTGCCATTTAGCATAACTACCACCAGCTGTAGATGATGGAAGTTGTAGTAACTTAATTGGGATTTGCTACTGGAGTTTACTACTCAGATTAGTGGCTATAGCTGTTTTAAACAATAATCTGACTTTAGAAAACACTATTTAGCTGAACTCCTATAAATGGACCTCATAAACGGGACATAGAAATTGTATTTTAAAAAAATCTGTTTATATTACTTACAGTATTGAATTACAGAAGCTTTCCACAAACACTTAATCAAGCAAAATGTTGTTTTAAACTAAGGTAACAAAGATTAGACAAAGTCCTTTAGAAAACTGGTTTAGTGCCTGGAAAAGTAAGAACTTTGGCCTTCTCTATTTCTAAGACTTTCTACTACTATCTACTCTCAGAAAAAAAAATTATCACATTTCTCTTAACTATTTTTCTACAACCTGAAGGATTCCTTTTACTATTCTTAGAACACACAAAATACTTCTATTCTCATATATGTCCAGGTCATAAATGAACACATAAACATTTACTTCCAGATACTTATGGGAATATACTTCCATACCTTTATGGCACATGACTTGCCAAGCAAGTCACATTGAACTCTGATGAATTAATCCCTCTGGCAACAAAGGAAAGAAAATAGCTGCCAGCCTAGCACTTTCCCTGACCCTATCGTGCTATGTCCTGGAAACTAGAAACTAATCTTGATGGGATGAAAAAGCAGGGGCAATTGCACCTTTCAATCCATGGGAAAAGGCAATTTTGCCAATATATACTTTTACTTCAATTCATTCTGCAGGAGTTACTGGAAGTAATACTCAAAGAAAGGTCAGTTTGTGTCAGACATCAGTCTTGGAACCTGGGTGGATAACAGGGCTAAGTTCTAAAAAAATGTGACTGCATGAGTCCATACAGAAGATTATTGCCTCATTATTGAGAAATCTTGAACTTGAGACTGAAGACAGAAGTCTTCAAGTTAAACTTCCAAGTACACATTTCTCCAACTGGACACTAGTTATGGGTCCTATTAATTCTGACTATGCCACTACTCTGCCTGTTTCTCATATCTGGAGGAAAAGTATGGCAAAGATAGCTCATCATAGGTAATTTATCTCTAAAAGAAAAAAAAACACATAATACTTTCCAGGTTGTTTGGATTACAACTCCCATCAAATCCAGCATCACGAGTGTGTAGAAATTCTGGGAGTTGTTTAAAACATCATCCTTTGAAGTAATTATGTCCAAAGGTCAGCTAATTACAATCAGTATAATTAAAACATCACCTATAATAACTATCTCTCTATATTTTTATGCATCAGCATTTTCAGGATAACAATTTTTCCAGTAAGTTTTTGTAAAAAGAAGGGGGGGAAAAGAAATTTTATTTGGTATATCTTAACTAACATTTAGGATTGGCAATTGTACAGGTTTTTTTTTTTATTGCAGTACTGGGTTGCTTTGGGAGAAACAACTTTATAAAAATGAATGATTGAACAAATAAAGTAATAATATATGTAAAATAAGACTTTCAGAAGAGTCTTAGATTATTTTGAAACATCTACAAACCAGCAATAGTGGCTGAGACAAAAATAATGCAGTAGTAACTATAACATAGTAGCGCAGGAGGATGCTCCCTGGTGTTTTTCAAGGAAACATAAGGAAGTTCAACCAATAACTTTGAGATGTGAAGTAGGGTCTTCCTTCCTTACTGAGATCTAAGCAAAAGGAGGCCCACCTATTAATTGTCTTGAAGACAGTGCCACAGGCACTTCATCACTGCCTCTTCTTGGCTCAATTATAACTAGCTCTCATTAATCCCATTTTGGTTTCAGAACATTTTCTCTGCTTCCCACATGGATCATCTACTCATCTTCTCTAATTCTCCAAACACTCCTCTAGAAGATAATTTGTCAGAGGCAGCATTGCTAACTTTCTAATAAAAGCATTTCATTTTGACCCAGTCTTGGTTTAAAAGTTTTCTAGACTGGCCTAAAGATTCATTTTACACTACTTCTAAGCGCAACTATATTTTCAATGCCCTTTTCCCTTGAAAATGGGAGAAATATTGAATGAATCTGCCTCCAAACTGGTGAAAAACCTAGTAACAATATAAATTGAAGAACCAGAAACACAAGATTTTAGAAGTGACAGGAAAATGTATGTGTTAGGTGTAATACTCAAATACACGATGTGCAAATACTTTATGGAGAAAACAAGGATGTAAATGCTTCAAACTTTGACCAAACCACAATCCAGTAAAATGACTGTCATTTGAATTGTTGTTTGCACAATGGAGCTACAATATATCTTTACCAAGAAAAAAGGATTTGGCATAACCCTCCTCCCATTTCAAACTCTCCCCAAAGTCAAAAGGCACTCCCTTCCTCTCTCTTCACTATCATCCTAACCAGAAATATTTTCGACGTGTCCAAACTATCATATTCCCAAACCAAACTGCTCTTTCTCAGACAAATATATTTCCAGGGGACTCAGCCTGCCGCACTTTAAGCTTTGTCTTTCATCTATTCCAGGTCCTCAGGAACCCTGCTTGCTAGGAAACGTGGGACGCCCACTTTACCAACCTGCAGCTCGCACCAAGCCACTTCGACAGTGGTCTCCGTGTCTAGCCCTTTGTAAACAGTCTTGAAGGAGCCGCGGCCAATCTCGATGTCAAACTTGAGAAAGCGACCGTCCGGGGACGTGGCCACGGCCCGGGTCTCAGCCTCTTCGTTCTCCTCTTGTTCCCAGTGTTCGCGATCTTGGCGGCTCTCCGCGTAAGAGAGCAGAGGGTGTGACGGGACGGCTTCGGGGGAACTCTCGCTGCCTGCGGATCCCTCGAGGAGACCTCGAGACCTAGAACTCCCTAAAGCTGTAGCGAGCGGCTCCATCACCTCCAAATCCATGGGGTCGGGACCTGCGGCTACAGCGGGGGCACTATCTTCGCTGTCGTAGCTCCTTAATCCAAGCTCGGACGAACTTCGACGGCTGATTTTGTAGGCTGATGCGCGGCGACCAGAGACTCCGAGGGTCCGAGGACCCTCAGCCTGGCCAGCATCTTCATCCATGCCGCAGCTAGTCTGGTCCATCCTATCGGGCTGGAGCGTGAGCGCTCCGGCACCGGGGCCCGAGTGCGAAGCCCGCAGCATTAGCATCGGACGGCCGGACAAGAAAAGGCGCTCCTATCGGAGCGCAATTGCTTGCCTACTAAGTCGGCGGCCAGGCAGCCGCTAAGTGCGCTCGGCGGCGGCACCGCCCCCTCCAGGCCTGGTCGGGCGACCGCGCTGCTTTCTCCTCCCCTCTTTTAACTAACCTGTTATGTTCTGCTCGCCGCCTACCTCTTTTTCCCCCCAAGGGAGCCACAGTGCACTGCACCGACACGACACGCCCACCCCAGAGAGCTGGAAGCGCTACCCTTCCAAGAGCCTTCTTTAAGCTCAGTAACCCGTGTGTTCGAGGGTAGCAAGAGGTTAGCAACGGGATATCGTGCTGCTGCCGCCGCCGCCGCCGCCGCCGCTCCTGCTGTTTTTTAATGGGTAATAGAAATGCAGAATGTGTTACTTTTGCTTTGGGAAAACGCCTTTCAATGAAAAAGTGTCTTAAAATCCCAAGTGCGTCAATGGAGGCCAACTGCATCGTGATCGTCATTGCCTTTATATTTTCCTAGTTTTATGGCAGTTGACAAGGTAAAAGTTTGTGGGCAGAGCAAATTTCTGCATTCTCTGCCATGCCTTGACTTTTTGATGAGACGACATAAACTTGAATGACTCAAAATGTTTGCTTTTTAAAACCGGATTTACAATCTATTTTCATTGCAGCTGATCTCAACCCTAAAAATATATGCAAATGCACCTGCAACCCCTGTTGTCCCATATAGTGATGGGACAGAGCTTCCCATTCCTCCCCCCCCCACCAAGCCAAAGCTGCTTTTTAGGAACGACTACCAACAAGCGTCATCCTTCTGCAGTTTAGTGATATGCACTGTTATTTTTCATCCATGAATGTGAGTCAGATACTATTCCTCAACAAATGAAAGATGAAGCTGAATTGTAACAGTTTGTTCAAGATGGTACGAAAAGTTTTTTGTTTTAATGAAATTTTGGCATAATGTCTTTAGATAGAAATCTTATCTATACTAGAACTGGGATAGTAGATTCCTTAACTCCGAATTGAAACTTGTAGGCACCTTGACTGTTAATGCGTTTATTGTATGTAATTTTTGGTGGCTTACTTTTCCTGCACCAAAAGCCATCCCAGAAGCTTTATCCTGACATATGTGAATGGGGATGCAGGATGCAAAAAGTGTATAAAGAGAGATTGTTGTATTTCTTCCTGGCCTACAATGCCATGGAAATCCCCAGTTAAGGTAGTCCCCACTGAACCTCTTAATGATGAAAAGTCTACTCTAGCAATATATCCTACATTACACTTAGCTGAACTAATTCCATAAATTGCCTATGTGGTATCAGACCAATTGGATTATAAAGGACTTTTTTTCCACAGTGATTCCTTTTTAACCAATCTTAGTGGTACCTGGTTCAGCTTGCTCAATTTATGCTGTTGTTGTTGTTAGTCAAGAAGTCGTGTCCGACCCATTGCGACCCCATGGACAATGTTTCTCCAGGCCTTCCTGTCCTCTACCATCTCCCGGAGTCCATTTAAGCTCACGCCTACTGCTTCAGTGACTCCATCCAGCCACCTCATTCTCTGTCGTCCCCTTCTTCTTTTGCCCTCAATCTTTCCCAGCATTAGGCTCTTCTCCAGTGAGTCCTTCCTTCTCATTAGGTGGCCAAAGTATTTGAGTTTCATCTTCAGGATCTGGCCTTCTAAAGAGCAGTCAGGGTTGATCTCCTCTAGGACTGACCGGTTTGATCACCTTGCAGTCCAAGGGACTCGCTGGAGTCTTCTCCAGCACCATAGTTCAAAGGCCTCAATTCTTTGGCGCTCAGCCTTTCTTATGGTCCAACTTTCACAGCCATACGTTGCAACTGGGAAAACCATAGCCTTGACTATACGCATTTGTGCTGTAGCTTAATGCAAAAACGAGAGACAACTGAAGGCAGAAGACCAAAGAATGCATAAACAGTCCCTTCTCCCTGAGATTGCTGTAACTGATCATATATTTTTCAAAGAAATGCTTTGCCTTGTTCATCCTTCCAAGCATTTGAAAATGTGGGCATTTTTAGTAGTGTGATGCTCAATGGTTACTATTCAATAAAAGTTTTAAGATGAGTATATTATAATTTATAATTAGTATTTGCTTAGTTATATCTGACTGTTTTAGTGATTCTTATTTTTACATTCAGGGTTATTTCTGTAGTATACTGGCTGCAACTCACAATTATTATTTTTTTGTAGGAGGATCACCTTGTCCTTGCAGGTGTATTTTCCTCCTCCACCCCTAGCCTTATCTGCTTATCTGCAGAACACTTCTTTCTCTTTGGGGCACACTGCATTCTGACATTTACTTCCTTGATTAACTTAAGAAGACTGAAAGCTGAATATTTTGTAAAAAAATTAGCAACTTTTTTTAAAAAAATGCTTTCAGACTAGCATAGAGGCAAGGAGATATTAAACTACTACTGCTATTTGTAGTAAGAAGAACTATACCATTGATGCAAATGAAAATTGTCATCAGCCTGGATTGGGAACAAATCCACCCCCCCCCTGAAGCTATGATTTACTTTAAAAGTAAGCAGAGTCATTCAGAGAACCCTCAACTGTGTGAAGGGTCACTTTTAACATGCTCAGCCTTCATTTCGTGCTTAACTATGTGACCGCACCTGACCTTGATGAAATTATGAGCATAAGAAGACACGATCATGTAACGGCCTACTTTGTTCTGGGAACAGGCCAAGCTTTGCGAAGGCAGAGGGATGCTTTGGAGATTTGGCAGGAGAGAACAACACACACACACACAAAAGTGAAATAGGTTAACAAGTGAGAACACAGATGTAAGTATGACTGGATAGCAAAGGAAAAAATGTGAGAAAGAGCAAACCAAAAACATTCAGTGAAGTATTCAGGAGATTCTTTATGAAGCAAAATAAGAACAAAAATGCTAAAAGCTAACCATTGGGGGAGGCTTTTTCTGCCTGGATGGTAAACTCTTTGTCCTTTTAATTAAAAAAAAATTCTTACTGTCACCACTACTAATTGTTCATGGAGTGAACTGCTAATATAAATGCGGGGTTGTTGGACTGGTAATGCAAATTAATTATACTGTTGTTTTTCCATGAGATTTAATGGGTTATCTTTTATTTTTTAGATTTCAAAGGTGAAGAAATGGAAAACAAGTAAGTTTATCTTAATGATATTCTTGGAGAATGTGATCATCTTTGCTTATGGATTACCTTCTTTTCAATAATACAAATGAGAGCTTCTCTGCTGTTATCTGCTTGCTCTTATTAAGCTTTCCTTAGTTGCAGACTATGGAGATACTTGCTTGTTGTATTAGTCATGATTTCACATGTTCCTCTAAACCAGGGGTCCTCAAACTTGGCAACTTTAAGACTTGTGGACTTCAACTCCCAGAATTCTCCAGCCAGCATAGCTGGCTGGAGAATTCTGGGAGTTGAAGTCCACAAGTCTTAAAGTTGCCAAGTTTGAAGACCTCTGCTCTAAACCATAATATAGTTGGTTTGCATTGGACAGTGTGTGAATGTAACTATTGTGGCTTATGAACCAAAATTTATAGGTTAGCATAATATGTAAAGCCAGCTATTGTGGCTTATTCAAATCCTGTTTAAAATTATGTTTTACTGGAATAAACTGACTCCAGTTAGGATAACATTAGAGGTTTTTTTAGAGTCAGACTTCACAGAAAGTATGAAAAAATAAAGAGGACGGAAAATGTCTGAAGGAAAGCAATGTCCAGCTACCAATATCTGGTAGAAGAACAAGAACTTGGAATGCAGCTTCCAGGTATAATTGATATCAATATTTGAAACTTATGAGGCAAACCCTTTGCCACACAACTGAGAAATGCCCAATTCATTCATTTCATTTAGATATTTTCTTCAGATTCTTCAGATACTGTATATTCTTCTTTCTCTGGTTTTATTTACAAGTATAAGGCTAGTAAGGCCAAGAAGCTGGCCTGGGTCACCAAATAATAATTATGACTGAGCAGGAATTTAATTTGCATCCCTTTGGATTTACTTCATCTAAGTAATTTAATTCACAAAGCTGAAATATAACAAAATTATGGAGGCCCCTTCCCATGCCCTCCCTGTTGCTCCTTCTCCCTGGACGAAGTCCCCCTTTTCTTGCAGGAGAAAGCAGGAACAATTATTCTTAAACTCCTCCTGTCTGGAGAATGTTCTCCTTTTTCTGGCTAGAGGGAGAAAGTAAGTGTAGAACAAGGGTGCTCTGCGTACAATGATGAAGGTTAGCTTCCCCAAACTTCCATTCCTTAAAGGGATGGGTAAATTACCCAAACTACTTCCCACAATGAAGCGGAGTGACAGTGAAAGCAAGGAAAAGGATTTTATTTTCATTGATTTATTTAGTCGTGACTTTCTTAGAGCAAATTTCACTTAATCCTGGATTTACCAAGATTAATCCAAGCCATTATTTCCAAATCCATTTCCAATGATGGTTTCACCTCCTGGTTTGCAGTTAATCCTTAGCAGCAGCAGCAGCCAGTCATTGGGCTTCCTGAGACTGAGGGAAACAAACCAAATTATATCAACCTCTGTTATCCAATGTTATGTTAACTTACTTGAATCAAACTCTATGGGAAGGAATGACGCACGTATATATTCAAATGTACACAAAGGTGCCCAGTTCACTGGTAATTGGAGGCTTAAGAGCATCGAATGGGCTGTGGGGACAGGTGCTGTTTATTTCCCAAAGCACCCAGTTCCAGGTGTTGGCCAGCTTCACTTGTGATCTATGGTTATTACTGGCTCCCAGCAAGCAGACAAGTAGTCTGAGCTAATCCCTAAGAGTGGCTGATCTGGAGAATGAGTCTTGGCATGAGGGACAACAACAGGAGACTTTATCATGAAAACCCTTGTTGGTTTGTTTAATTCACCAAACTGTATTTACTCAAAATAGCAACTCTGGCTGGGATTAATTTTCAGTTCCCTAAGGTCAAATTGTTTCCCTTCCACGATAAGAGGAAGGAAGAAGTAGGGAGGAATGGAGCTGAATGGTCTGCTCTGTTCTAATTCACCAAATATTCCCTGCTAAGAGAAGAGACATAGTTCATGGCACTTTGGTAATGGACCCTGAAACATACAAAATAAAGCTGATGACTTAAAAAAAAAAAAGAGCACATGCCCACCACCCAAAGCTGCAGGAAAATTACAACTGTGGAAGCCTGTTTCCTAATCTTATGAGGCCGACTCTTGTTTAGCATAAAAAAAAATATATTCTGCATACACTCAGGGGAACTAATTTTTATGATCAAGTTTGTGGACTAAATCTTTGTATTGAAAAAAAGCTTTGACTATTAAATTCAGAATAAATCACAGTGACTTTTAAGAGGGTGACAGCAAGTTATCTGATAATAAATCAAAACCTTGTCTGTTTTTATTTGCTCTCAGTTCTAACTTCAGCCATAGAAAATTTTATCTGAAGTAATAACAACTGTGTGGATTTTACAGAAGAAGTGGGACTTTTCTTGAATCAGGCAGTATTAAAAATGGCTGCTTTCACCCTCTAAAAACAAATCTGGTGTGATTCAGAACTTTTGTGTTAGTGTTGGGCTTTCCAAAACATCCTGGACTTGCTTCAGTAGATTGCCCAAAACAAATATACCTTTATCTGCTAACAGAAATAAACTTAATTACTGGTAGTTCTATTACATTATAATGCTTATTGTTACAGCATAATGGACAGTGAAATGGAATGAATTGCCATTTAACACTATTAACACTCCCTTTCACTTTCTCTAACTAAAAATGTGTACTGATCTTTTTGACCAAGAAAAGAAAACACTAAGCCATGCAAAGATTGGCCTTGGGAAAGCAAGCCATAGAGTGTAAATCCATGATCCAGCGTATGGTGGACTAAAACTCTTACGACATATCATACAATCCCCTACCTGTTCTTTTTCGGGGTGGGAGGAGTTGCAGCCTATTACATGTAGCTTCTTTATTCCAAATTCTTTAGTAAATTTCCCACAAAACTGCAAAGTTGGAAATGTTGCAAAATTCCAACCTGAAATATAAAAAATTACTTTAAATATTATAAGAACTTGGGTCTTATCAATGTATTAAGGCAACACTTAATTTTATTATGTTTTGGGAAGTATGTCTCAGTTTTCACTCAGTTCAATCAATTCCTTAGATGACTTTGAAAAAAATATTAAAGATTGTTGAGTCAAAATAGTTACTATTTTTCCACACTGTTTTAAAAAACAAATATATACTGCACATTGCTCACTTCCACCTACTGCCAGTAGTATCAGCTGTAGGCCAGTTGATTCATTTTTCGTCATAGCTTCCTCCATTTATTTATTTATTTATTTTATTTAATAAAATTTGTATGCCGCCCAACTCCTGAAGGACTCTGGGCGGCTCACAACATATGAATAAAAAGACACCAATAAAAAACATGATAAGTACAATTTAAAAATATATCAATAAAACATTTACACATACATACATGGGCCAATCCATCGGTTATTGGCCCCAGGCCTGCCAGAAAAGCCAGGTCTTAACGGCTTTATGGAAAGCCAGTAAGGTCCAGCCAACACTGATGGGACCTGAAGAAGGCCGACCCTGTGCGACCTCACTGGTCATTGGGAGGAGTGTGGGAGAAGGCGGTCACACAGATAAACTGGTCCTGAGACATGTAGGGCTTTAAAGGTAACAAGGTAACAAAAAAATTGTGACCGGAGCGCAATCGGCAACCAATGCAGCTCGCGAAG
>QLTV01002105.1:2116428-2132375 GCA_003457575.1 Thermophis baileyi
CAAAGAATGCAATAAGATTAGTCTGGCATGATCTGTTTTTGACAAACCCATGTTGGCTCTTGGTTATTACTTTGTTTGCTTCTATGTGTTTGTTGATTCATTTCTTGATTATCTTTTCCAGAATCTTCCCTATTATTGAGGTCAGGCTGATAGGTCTGTGTTTCCTTTATCTATTTTTTCCCCTTTTTTTAAGATGGGAACTACATCAGCTCTTTTCCAGTCCTCTGGCAGTTTCCCGGTGCTCCAGGATCTTTGAAAGATATAATTCAGTGGTTCTGAGATCTCGTCTGCCAGTTCCTTCAAAACCTTGGGGTGTAATCCATCTGGTTCTGGTGATTTGAATTCATCTAGGTTAGACAGGTGCTCACTTACCATTTTCTTCCCTATTTTAACTTGTGTTCCTAATCTGTTTTTTGTGGTGCTGTTTTTGATAGGTTGGACTGTTCTTTCCCTTTGTGTAAAGACAGATGCAAAAAAATGAGTTAAGTAGTTCTGCTTTCGCCCTGTTGTCACCTTCTTGCCACTTTATCCCAGCAATAGACCAATTGTTTCCTTGACTTTTTCCTTGTTTTTAACATGTTGGAAGAAGCTTTTTTTTGGGTTATTTTTTACTTTTGTTGCAAGCTTTTGTTCGTTGTGAGCCTTAGCTTTCCTCACTTCATCTTTGCAGCAAATAGCTTGGGCTATTTGCTGATATTCTGCCTTAGTTATGTGCCCCTATTTCCACTTTTTATACTTGTCCTTTTTGTCTTTCAATTTGTCAGAGAATTCTTTATGCAGCCATGCTGGTTTCTTTTGAGAGCTGTTATTTTTCTTCTTCATTGGTATTGTGCGAGACTGGGCTTTTATAATCTCACTTTTCAAAATTTACCAAGCTTCTTGAGTTGTTTTCCCCTTGAGGATTCTCATCCATGGAATCCTTCCCAAGCTCTCTATAAGTTTATTGAAATTAGCTCTCTTAAAGTCCAAGACTCTAGTTTGACTTTGTTCTATTGCTTGTGCTTGCATAATGTTGAATTCCAATATTGCATGATCACTCGCCCCCAAGGTTCCTGTAGCTTCAACACCTTCTATCATTTCATCTCTGTTAGTGAGAATTAAGTCCAATATGGCTGATACCCTTGTTCCCTTCTCTACTTTTTGGGAAACAAAGTTATCTGCTAGGTTTGTTAGGAACCTATTGGATCTTCCACTTGGGATAATAAATGATCTTCAAAACTACGGAGTCATCTTGATTGAGCAGAGCATAGATTGATGAGATACTACCAATTGATTTAAGAGGATAACTTCTATTCTTTTGTCTGTGGAGAGTCTTAGTCATTAGGTAATAGTTGTCTCAAAGGTGCTTCCCCCCCCCCCAAAGGCAACAGGACTGTTTTTTTCCTTGAGGAAGAAGAAAATGTTTCGCTTCTCATCCATCTCATTCTCATTCATCTCTAATGAAGCTTCTTGGATGAGAAGTGAAATGTTTTCTTCTACCTCAAGGGGGGAAAAAAGTCCAGTTGTCTTTTGAAGGAAAAAGCACCTTTGAGACATCTATTCTTTTGGGGTTCAGGTTTGCCTAAATTGCATATCCTTTATAAGTTCTATGAGTTCTAGATTGATGAGACTGAGCTGTGGCTTTTCAGGACTAATAAAAATTAAAACTGTACATAAATTGTCTCAAGCTACCCCCATCTATGATCATATAGCAGAAGGAAATTCAATGTAACAAGTTTTTACTATTAAAAATTTTACATTTTTCAGTGTTAAGTAGCTTCAATCACATGACAATGAAAAAGATCTAGTTCACAATTGTTTCAGCTTGGATGCCATGATTAACGCACCCACGTTAGATTTAACTAACAACTACTGATTTTACCAGTCAATCTAGCACGAATAATAAATAATATTAGAAATATGCCCCTATTGGTTATGCTAGACTTTTCAGCAGCGTTGATGGTATCAATAGTTATAACATCTTGACAACCTGATTGGTATAAGATTCAGGGAGATTTTTTTTCCCCCATGATTCCTACTACTCTTTAGTAAGTTAACTCTAGACAGTAATTTCAAGAGATTCCTTTATACAACTTTGACCATCATTCTTTTTGGACCAGTAGATGCACGTAGAATATTTGTTCTTTGTTAACAGCATGCACACAAAATGTTTGTCTATAAATCCATTTATGAGAAGACCAACTGGTAAGAGTTATCTCTACCAATTTTTTTAATATCTCTTGGATTCTCTCTACTACTTACCTTCTTTTTTTTTTGCACATTGGTGTACTTCCAAATAAAACTAGGCTGCAGCCACTCACATTTATTTTCTAAGAATGCTTTCACAATGTATGTAGAGCCTACAGGCATTTGTGGAAATACAGATTGTTCCTGAGGTTGTTTCTTTCATTTGCAGATGCTAGCTATTCATTAAAAAAAAAAAGACTCTAAAAGCAAACAACACCCAGAGAATACCAACAATCCCACAGTTCTACCTAGAGCTACAGATATTCTCTTCTATTGGATACACTAAAAAACAAAAAGATCTAGTGGGGCAGGAGGTCTGAAAGGTGCTAAAGGAGGTGTTGCCAGATGTGCTCACATTCATAGAGAGCATGTTGGGAAGCATGTCAAAGTCAATATTCTTCATTCTGTGTCACATGGTAATTAACATCTACTGTATATCATTGGTGGATAAAAGATCATATTCATGGTAGCAAAACTTCTGGAGGTTACATGGAAGGGCAGAACTTGCAATAGTTGGAGCAAGGAAAAGGCAAGATGGGACAAGGGTAGTGAGGATCAAGGTGATTGTTTTCCTATTGTTAATCACTAAGAAACAGTAGTCCTAATCTCCTGGCTCATGTTTAATAAGTTGAACAGTAGAGAAGAATGTAGGTAGGATACCCTAACAGGCAAGAATTATGTGTAGTCCACAAGCTTGGATGTTCCTAGAAAATCCATTGCTCCTTTACTTGTCAGCTGGAATACTGCATTGCAGGGCATTGCCTTTGAACAGCATTTAGAAATTTTAGCTATCCAGAACACTGTAGGTAAACTATTAGCCAAAGGTAGTTTTAGAAATATAACCCGACTTTAGTAAAACAGCTGCACTGGAATTCAGTGAATTTCCAAAGCCAGTATAAAATGCTGCTCTAGAGGCGTAATGTTTTCAGAAGAAAATACGTATCATCCTAATTATCTACTTACTAAGGTCTTCTAGAAGAACTCTCTTGTCAATGTAATTGTTGAGGTTACAGAACAGAAATCCCTCCTAATTATTCTGCTGCATACTCAACCTGATGACTATAAACTACTTTACTATAAACTTTTTGAAAGCTATTTGACCTGACAGTTGCTTTTCCATTTTATTTGAACTAGGTTGGGCTACAATTTTATTAACCTGTATTGAATGTATTTGTTTATTTAGTTGGTGTTGGAGAAAACTCCTGAGAATATTGTGGACAGTGGAGAAAAAAACCCCAAACCAATGACCAACGGATCATTGAACAAATCAACCCAGATTTCTCATTCAAGGCACAAATGACCAAAGTTAAATTATCCTATTTTGGGTACATTATGCAAAAACCCAGCTCCCTGGTAAAGATTGGCAGCACAAGATTTAGTTATTGTGGTGATGGGAGCACCATTAGGAGACCTGAAAAAACATGTTACGGATAGATTGTCACGTAGAAAATCATATTGATAATGACTTGATGACACATAATCAATAAAGTGAATTAATTAGGTAATCCATTCAAATAAACCAATTTGAGCACATCTTTGATGGAATTAATACTTTCAACAGAAATAATCCACAAGAGACTTTCCAGAAAAATATTAGCAGCTAATTATTAGTGAAGATTCAATAACGTCTACCAAGAAGTATCTATTGGGCATGTTAATCCAGATATAATGGGTATCTAACAGAATGCAAATAAAATAAAATAAAATAAAAAAGGATGGCTGAAACCAGTTTATGAAAATAGTCTAGACAAGGTATTTGTAATTTGTTGGTGAATATATATCTAGTATATGGACATAGCATTTGTTCATAAATCATACATTTAGAAAGGCTTCCTGAAAAATATAGTTTATCCATTAATTAGTATACAGATTTAGTAGGGAAGTTGACTTTTTTTTTTTTAAATAAAGGTTGACTGTATTTTTTTTTTAAATAAAGGAACTTCAGAACCAGGTGGCAATGTGAATCATTTATCCAGATTATCTTTTAGGAACTTGATTGTTATTACTGGGAAGACCCAGATTCAAGGCCGTATTCAGCTAAGAAAGCTCACAGGTGACTTTCAATTAGTAACTTTTCCTCAGCCAAGTTTACCTGAGAGATTATTGTTGGGAGGAATAACACAGGAAATGAAAATGCTATATATAGTCTGCCTTCTGCAGTTAAGGCAAAATACAAAGATGAAGAAAATAAAAATAAAGTGTTGCTTGTAAATCATGCCTCCATTATCATCGGTAGCAGTTCTGTGACTTGTTCCTTATATACAACTCACTGAGTAATTTTTGTAGTTCATTTCTATCTGAGTTAATTACTAATAATCCCATACTCCTTAAAAGATACAAATATAAGATTGTAAATAGCAATAGCACTTAGACTTACAGTATATACAGCTTCACAATCTTTACAGCCCTCTCTAAGCGATTTACAGAGTCAGCATATTGCCCCCAACAATCTGGGTCCTCATTTTACTGACCTTTTATCAACCTCGGAAGGATGAAAGGCTGAGTCAACCTTGAGCCGGTCAGAATCAAACTGCCAAACTGCTGGCAGCCAGCAATCAGCAGAAGTAGCCTGCAGTACTGCATTCTAACCACAGCTCTTAAATCAGCATAAGTAAGGCCTTTTTTTAAACCATTTAACATTTTTATTGAGTTATAAAATAAAATAAGATACAAAATACAAAATACAAAAGTAAATAGGAAAACGGTGTGGAGGAAGAGGGGGGAAGAGAAATGAGGAAGAATAAGAAAAAAGAAAGAAAAAGAAACATTGACTTCCGACTCTGTTGCAGTAAAATAAGGCATTAACATCAAATCACAACTTTTTGTTTTTTCATAATAATATGAGCAAGCCATTTTTATTAAGATCTATCAATCTAATCGGTAAACCCAAAATCAAAGTTTCATTCTTTTCCACTTCAAGCACAAAGTTCAGAAGCGGTCTCCATGTGGAAACAAAAGTACTTATATTCTTTTCTTTAATCAAAATAGTCAATTTTGCCATTTCAGCCAACTCCATCAACTTCTGCAGCCATTCGTCCATGTTAGAAATCGAAGTGTCCTTCCATTTTTGTGCATACAATAATCTTGCTGCTGTCAACATATATAGTAACAAAGTTCCAATTTTTTTCTCCAGGTCTTTTTCCATTAGACCCAAAAGGAAAAGTTCTGGTTTCAGCTTTATCGACATTTTCAAAATTTTTTGTATTAAAATATGAATCATATTCCAAATTTTTTTGCCTTATCACATGTCCACCATAGATGATTTATCATTTTCAAAATTTTCTGTATTAAAATATGAATCATACTCCAAATTTTTTTGCTTTATCACAGATGATAAAAAGTCCCTTCTTTACTTTTACACTTCCAACATTCATTTGACATACCTTTATACATCTTAGATAACTTATCTGGTGTTAAATACCAATGATACATCATTTTATAGAAATTTTCTTTTAGGTTATAATTTAATGTAAATTTTAAACTCTTCATCCACATATTTTTCTATTGTACAAGCATCACATTATATCTAAAATTCCTTGCCCACTGAATCTTACAATGTTTTACATGTTTATTTCCAAATTCAATTTCAATAACATTTTATAGATCTTAGCGATAATATGTTCATCGTTTCCACATAATAAAATTTCCAATTCATTTTTAACAAAGTCAAATCCATAGCACTTTTAATCCAGTTTAAATCTTTCAGTTGTTGATAAGTAAACCAATAGCAAATATAACCTTCTGATTCAAGTTCTTCCCTCGGCTTTAATATTGGGTCACCAGAGTTGAGAGATAAAATTTTACCATACATCAACCAGTCTGGTTTTGCCACCATTTCTTTTCTAAAAAAAGCTTCTTGGGGTGACACCCAAAGAGGCAACTTCATAGAGAGCCTTGTTTTATATTTATTCCAAACTCTTAGTATGGCACAAATCAACATAAAGCTTAATGCACTTGATGAAATAGATTCCAGGCCACAAAAGCAGATGCCTTAATAAATGTTTTTGGTTTTGAAGTGCTGCAATATCTTCTTTTTACATAGGTGAAGTTTAAATTTCTCTCTGTATCAATCACAGAATCTTGTCCAACTTATTTGTACTTTATTTTCCCATATATAATTTTAAGAAAGAAAACAGTGTACACAATATGTGTAGAAATATGCTTTGTAAAAGGCTTTGAATAGAGATATATTCTTCTCAGATTATTACAATGGCACATAATACTGTGCAGAATTTTAAGTTTTGAATAATTGTGAATAGTATTCTTATTCCATTGAAACTAATAATTATAGAAACTAGGCTTTTATATATTAAAATATAACAGGGTGAAATGAGATTATCCAACTTCAAGATTTTAAAAGGGTATGCCTTTAAAACTGAATTTCTTGAATTAAAATATGTTTGTTGTAGTAATAAAAATGTTTAAATGATTTCAAAATGATTTTAAATAAAATTCTTAACTAAACATACTTAGAAACTGGTTGAGTGAATATTTAATTAATATTATGAATATTTTTTAACTCTGCTGAAAATTCACATACAAGTAATTCTGCTGTAAAATTATAAAAATATCAATTGAAATATTTATTTATTGTACTGCGGTTAAAACTGCATTCTAGTGAGCCTCAAAATTACTTCAACGTTATTCAGTAGGAATAATAGCAATTACAACAAACTTCCTTGAAAATTTTCTTGCTCACCACGCCCAAAATCAATAAAAAAATATTGGACATCTTTTTGGATATCCCTCTAATTCCCAGGATTGTGACCATAAAGTATACCCTAAAATATATCTTGAAATCCTTTGCTTTGCACAGAATTCCACAGCCAATGAAGACCTACCTGATAAGCTTCTGGAGATCTGTAATTATATCTTTTTTTCTATACCTTTTAGCAAAGAATAATTGCAGATCCAGACTCAAATTGGAGCTGCATTTGGAACAAATTAGACCTATATGGGGAGTGGAGGGGATTGTATATTTTTCTTGGGTTTGAAGGTCCTCAACCTTCCACATGGGTTGCAGCCTTATATAACATAAAGCAACTCTGGGAGATAAATTGTGGATCCTGCATGAGGACACCACAGAAATGTGTTTCTTGGCATCAGGATACATGTAGTCAACTTTTTGAGGTTTGCCAGAACTAGTCATAAAAGTTGTTGTTAGAGAGGTACAAAACATGTTTTAGTCCGGAACGGTATAGGATCTCCTGCCACGGGCTGAGGGTTAGACTAGAAGACCTCTAAGTTCCCCTCCAACTCTATTATTCTATATTCTCTGTCCTACTCAGTGGGTTGCTAGTACAGATCCTCCTTTAGACCTGAAAATATGTGGTTAAGTGGACAATAAAAACAACTTAGTTGGAAAAAAGATACTCCTTAAATCAGGCTTGTTCTACCTGTGGGCCACATGCAGCCTGGACAGCTAGTAATGTGACCCCCAAGATCATAAAATTTTAACATTATATGTGATTTTATATACATTAATGTTATTATATATTTTATATGTGACCCAAGACAATTCTTCTTTACTCAATATGGCCCAGGCAAGCCAAAAGGTCAAACACCCATTCCCTAAATAATATTCCTTCTTCTAAGAACTCCACCCTGAGTTCTTTGTGTATAAATAGAGCCAAGGGATAGACTGGGTAGAAAAAGCTCCATCATATTCATGGACATTCTAATCTTAGGGATTAGAAGAGATCTTCCATCTGTTACTTCCATCCAGAACTGGATGCAGTATTCCAACTATCTCACCAGTACAGCATAAAGTACTATAATTTCACGTGATCTTGAAAGCATGCCTCTGTTGATGCAGCCCAGGACTGCACTGGCTTTTTTGACAGCTGTATCACACTGCTGGTTCATACTTATGTGATAGTCCACTAGGATACCTAGATTCCTCTCACAGTTACTGCTATTGAGCTAGGTACCACCTATTCTATATCTGTGCATTTGGTTTTCCTTGCCTACGTGTAACACCTTAATTTGCTCAGCACTGAATTTTGTTGAATAGGTGTTCATTCACCTATTCACCTGGTTTTCATGTTTATCAGGATCCTTCTGAATCTTAAGTCTATTTTTTAAAGTTTTAGCTATTACTCCAGCTTGATGTTATCTGCAAATTTGATAAGTTCCACTTCTGTCCCCTCATCTAGAACATTTATGAAGATGTTGAAGAGCACTAGGCTTAAGACAGAAGGCAGAAGACAGAAAGAAGCCATACTTTCTTCCATGTAGATGTAGTTCCATTGAGAACTACATATTGAGTGTGGTTGGTCAGCCAGTTCTGAACCCATATGATGGTGATGCTGTCTATCCCACATTTTTCTATCTTACAAAGAAGTAGGCTGTGGTCTACTTTGTCAAATGCCTTACTGAAACCTAAATAAATTATGTCCACTAATTTAGTTACTTTGTCAATGAAAGCAGTAAGTTTTGTCTGGAATGATCTGTTTTTTGACAAACCCATGCTGACTTCTAGTAATCATCTTGATTGTTTCTGTGCATTGCTTGATTATCTTTTTCAGAATTTTTCCAGGTATTGATATCGGGCTGATTGATCTGGATTTGTTAATGTTTAATGATAGATACAAGCTGCTTATAGTGTTTCAATATCTTGTCTAGTTCATGTGTATTTACCAGTAAAAGTAGAGAAGATTTCTTTAAGAACTGCTGCCTAAGCTATTTTGTATTTCTATATGCCCTCATAGTTTTCACTCCCTCTGAAAAGGATGCCAGAAACCACAGGCAAAAAACCCCCAAAACCAGATCCCTTTCTTCAGACTTCTGAAGTGAACAGGAGTCAATCTGTTTGAAGTGCAGAGACAGCCTCAAGGTAATGAGCCCATCCCATTTGCCTTTAAAATGGGACTGGCACTGTATTTTAGAGGAAATGTGGTGGTAACATATGCTAATAAATACCTTCTGGGCTTAATTTGAGTTCAATTCTAGAACTGGTTTCCAACAAAAATAGCCCTAGAACATGTGAATTATCCTTGTGCACATGCAGAACAGATTTCCTGGAGATTCCCCATCTTTGCAGATGCAGAATAAAAGGTTGGAGTCTAGAAGGATTTTTTTTCAGTGCATTGAACAGGAACAATGCCCTTTTCTCATTAATGGTACTCAATATTTAACTTCTCTAAACAAAGTAGTAAACTTTGTCCAGTAAGGCCAAGGAGAGGACCTCATCTGTAACTGCAGTTTTCCTCATAATGAAGGAACAGCACCTTGCCCTGCTGTCAAAATAGTGACAACTGATTTGACTAGAAACCTTATATAGATTTTTTGCTGAAAAAAGAAAGAAATGACATGATCATTTATAGATTTAAAGAATTAGAAAGATATGAGTTAAATGAGTGGCTGAAGGGACTTGTATAATATCTAAAGGGAGGCGATATTATAAGACTGTAACTATCTATTGAAAAGAAGGTCAGAAATCATTTACTTAACCTTAGCGTTTTCCTACTCTTTTTTTTCATTTCTTGCACTTTTTCCTTTCCTTCCTTTTTATTTGTCTTTTATTCTATGGAAAGTACTTACTAAGTATAAAACCACTTTTAAAACTTTAAAATTAAATAGCAATTTATTTATCTATGTCCAATCAATTAAATTTGGGGATGTAGGCATTTCTGAAGATGTAACTAAATGTGTATGTGACCTTTATATATTCTGGCTAGCTGACTGACTGGTGGGAATGATACAAATCTTCCTGGAGAAAATGTAGTTCCCAGAAGTTTTAAAGAGACTTCATATGTGCACCCAAATATACAGTACACACCAACTTTCCTTAATCCTACTTAACAGGGTAGAAGTTGGTGTGTTTGAGTACACATGTGAAGTTTTTTTAAAATATTAAACTAGTTTCTAATATGCCATTCTTTGACAAAATGCTAAGGAAACTTTGCAGATCTTTTTTTTTTTTTTTGGTAGAGGAAAGAGATGGTTTTAGACTCAAGTTTTAGGATCTAGACAGTTTTGGTGGATGAACTTTTTGAAGGCCTGAACAAATAAAGCATATCTCTATTCATATTTGAACCTCTCTGGCTTTTCATACTGTTCACTAACTAATCAACATCTTGATTACTGACATCCCTCAGACTTCCTTTCCTTTCCTTTCCTTTCCTTTCCTTTCCTTTCCTTTCCTTTCCTTTCCTTTCCTTTCCTTTCCTTTCCTTTCCTTTCCTTTCCTTTCCTTTCCTTTCCTTTCCTTTCCTTTCCTTTCCTTTCCTTTCCTTTCCTTCCCTTCCCTTCCCTTCCCTTCCCTTCCCTTCCCTTCCCTTCCCTCCCTTTATTTGCTGTCCACTCCTAATGACTGGGTAATTCACATATACCTATACTATCTAACATGAGAATGTTTATATATGAGATAAAACTTGATTGTGGAAAAATGTAACCTCATGTTGAAGTCTTAATATATACATGCAAATTTATTTCCCAGCTTGAGATAATTGCATTGTTTTCATGAAGTTAGGTTTTTTTTCAGTTACATCCCTTGTATTATTTAGGGAGGTAAGATGCTGCTCATAGATTGATACTTCAATCCTACCTGCGGAGATACTGCCTGCATAGAGCTAAAGATGATCATAAATTTAAATCCAACCAACACAGAATGGATAGTTTCTTAAAAACCCAGGCAACCAGTTCGGGGATTTTTCTGAAGCCAACATCTGATCTCAGCTGTAGCCAGCAGTGCCTTATAAATATCGTTAAATAAAAAACTCAAGTAACTTTGGCATTATCTACAGTCCTGTTGCATTAATTATATTCATTAATGGAAAGTAAATTCCACTTACATCAAGCCTGGATTAGGGTAATATACTTTACATGAAGCTGTCTTAAAAATATACGGAAGCTACAAATGTAGCAAAGAATTCCTTCACCAAAATCATTACACTGGTACCAGTTGTTTTTTGGCTCAGTTCAAAAAACTTATGGTGATGAAATTTTGAAAAAGTGAATCGGTTATAGCATAAAAACTTGAAGGAAACTTTTTCTCCCATACAGGGCTGCAAAGTAAATGAGTTAGTTTTTAGAGGCGGCCTTGGACCTTCCAACAATCTCAGATACTGGAAACTGAGATTAAGCAGAAAATCCTTGAATATCTTGGAACTTAAAGTTTCAATTCAATTCAGAATAGAGCTGGAAGGGAACTTGGAGGTCTTCTAGTCCAATCCAATCCCCTGATCAAGCAGGAGACCCTATACCATTTCAGACAAGTGGCTGTCCAGTCTCTTCTTAAAAACCTCCAGTGATGAAGCACCCACAACTGCTGAAGGCAAGCTGTGCCACTGGTTAATTGTCCTCACTGTTAGGAAGTTTCGCCTGAATTCCAGGTTGCTTCTCTCCTTGATTATTTTCCAACCATTGTTTCTTGTCCTGCCCTCTTGTGCTCTGGAAAATAAGTTGACCCATCAGATATGGCTCCGCGTGCCACCTGTGGCACGCGTGCCATAGGTTCGCCATCACGGCCCTATACCATTTCAAACAAGTGACTATCCAGTCTCTTCTTAAAAACATCCAGTGATGACATACCTACAACTTCTGAAGGCAAGCTGTTCCACTGATTGTTCTCTTAGTAAGTTTCTCCTTAATTCCAGGTTGCTTCTCTCCTTGATTAGTTTGCATCTATTGTTTCTTGTCCTGCCCTCTGGTGCTTTGGAAAATAAGTTGACTCTTTCTTCTTTGTGGCAGCCCCTCAAATACTGGAATACTGATATTATGTCACCCCTAGTCCTTTTTTTTCTAGACTAGCCATACTCAGTTCCTGCTGAGTTCCTACTCAGTTCTTAGTATGTTTTAGTCTCCGGGCTCTTAATCAACTTACTGGTAGTTGCTTTTCTCTGCACTTTTTCCAAAGTCTCAACATCTTTTTTGTAACGTGGTGACCAAAACTGGATGCAGTATTCCAGGTGTGGTCTATCCCACATTTTTATGGCTTACCGAAAAGTAGATGTTGGTCTACTTTGTTGAATGCCTTACTGAATGAAAGTATACTAGATCCACAGCATTTCGCTAGTCTACTAATTTAATTACTTTGTCAAAGAATGAAATAAGGTTGGTTTGGCATGATATGTTTTTAACAAACCTGTGGTGGCTTCTAGTTATAACTTCATTTGTGAGGACCTATCTCAATCATTTTGTCATTAATATCAGTTTGGGAAGGCATGCTTGCAATTTTATGATATTTTAAACATTTGTTTAGGGTTTTTCTCCCCTGGGGAGGTGAGATAGGGATATTTTGATTGCCATTATATCACGGGTTTCTTTGCTATTTCAGGTATGAGTTTTTAATATTAGTTTGTAAACTGGCACAAATATTAGTTTGTGAACTGTGCAAATATAAGGGGATAGGAATGTTTAAAATTATAATAGCAGAATGAAAAATAATACAGTAATAATATTTAATAAATCCTTGCTCAGAAGGACACAACATTTATGTCTTAACAGGAAAGTAGGATTTCCCAATTTAAAGTCACGCCAGAGCCATAAAGAGATTAGGAAAGTGTTAACCAAATACGGAAGGAATTAACACAGCTACTGTCAGACTGCCTTCATCATTTGTGCTGCAGTGTGCCACAATCTTGAAAGGGAGGGGAATGGGGGGGGGGCCTAAAAGTGCTGTTTGAAAAAAGGGGGGAAATGGGGAAAGACCAGCATGAACAGGAAGCAGAAGTGTGAACCAGTTTCATCCGGCCATTTGAAGGACTTTTGGGTGCCCAGGACCTGGGAATGGAATGTTACCACTTCTCAAAGTGTCCTATTCTCATAACATTCAGCTACCATCCTGATGAACACTGATGAACTGTTCAAAGGAGGGAAGGCTAAGGGTTCCAAATAATGTAACAATTTGTGCGGGTTTTCTTTAGATCTGGCCTTGTTTTCACTGCATCCAGTTGTCTCTAGTAAAAGAGTCTTGTAACCTGATGGAGCCAAGCATCTTTCTTTCCTGGGCTGACAGCTACATAGACTTGTAGAAAATCTAGAGTCACGCTTGATTCCTGTTACTATTGCGTAAAAGAAGTTTTTGTCCTCTGTAGAACCCTGTGACTCAGCATCTTGATGTACATCATAACTTTCCATGTATTTATTCTATAGCACTATATTGTTCTGGCAGTGGGAAAACTAGATCACATTCAGAGAGAATATTACAATAGTAAAAACAATAAAGATATAAAGTGCATTAATTAATACACCAATGGTTTCAAAAAATAAATTCAGGAGTCTTTTCTTTAGGAAACACATATTTATTTCAAATCACATGATCTCAGATTCAAGTGCTTGTGGGCCAATGTGGATCATTTTTATCCAGAAAAACTTTTTGACAATTCTGTCACTTAGTGAAAGGAAAACAGATATTTCAAGCAACAGATTTGGTTCATTTTAAAATCTATTTATTGACCAGTTTAAATCACACAGGCACAAATTCACAAATCATACAGGACAAATCCATGAAATAGGATACTTCTGAGTTTGAAACGCTAAGGAAATGTTGGCTAATCCTATCTTTCCCCTTTAGCACTATTTATCTCCTAAGAATTTGTTTCAAAAGATTAAATGGTCTAGTGGTGGAGGTGAACCGGGTATAATTGGCAAAAAATATTCTTCTCACATTCTGTCAGTAGAGACCTAGTTGGGATCAAAGATGCTCTTTCATTTATGGAAGAATAAGCCAGGATCTAAGATGTTATCGCTTTTCCCCTCATGAAGTGTATTTCCACACAAGGGGAAATGTGAATATTGCCTGTTGAAAATATCCTATCACGATAACACATCATTTTAAACTATGCATGTTCACACAGCAACATTCCACAAGAGATTTATTAATGATCCTTCTACTGAAAGCCCATACATAAAATCTAATGTGTTTAAAAAAAATCAAACATCTCTTAACTATATTAAAACTCTCAGTTAAATCCAGTATAAGCTAAGCCCTGAAAAAAATAAAGCAACAAAAAAGGAAAAAGTGACATACAATATCCTTGATATGTAACGGAGAAAGATGTTTCATAAACAACTTTCTCTATTGGGTCTTCAAGTTAATCTCATAATAATTGGAGCATCTTTAATTAGCCATAGTTTTTCTTTTGGTTCTTGGAATACTCTGCATACTTGCTTTATTGGTGTCTGAGATATATTATACCTTCTTCCAAAACCAGCCCCAGTCTGTTACTTCTGGCTAGAAGATTCTGAGATTCTGTTACAAAACAAAAGAAAGATTTTAACGCAGAGGAATTCTTATACAGGAAATCCTCATTTAGCAATCACAATTAGGGCAGGCAACTTGGTCATTAAACAAATAACTGCAAAGTAAAACAGCAATTGTATTTATGATCTTATTTCAGCTTTCCTTTGCTTTATAAATTTGCAAAGACCATAAATGTGAGATTGATTGTAAAGTTACTCTTTCATCACCATTGTAACTGTGAATGGTTGCTAAATGAATCGCTTGTTTTCTTTCCAACAAGTGAGGATTACCTGTACATATGTACAATGCATTCAGAAAGTATTCAGACCCCTTTAACTTTTGTCAATTTTGTTATGCTGCATCCTGCTTCTACAGTTGTTGAAAATAATTTTTTCCTCATTAATCTGCACTCAGTACCACATAATGACAGAAAACAGAATTTTAGAAATGTCTGTAAATTTATTAAAAAGAAAAAACTGAAATATCACATTGGCATAAGTATTCAGACCATTGTAAAAACACGTAAAATTTAGCTCTGGTGCCTTGATCATTGCTGACATGTTTCTAAACCTTGATTGGAGTCCACCTGTGGTAAATTAAATTGATTGGACATGATTTGGAAAGGCAGACACTTCTCTATAGAAGGCCTCACAGCTGACAATGCATACAATGAGTGTAGCAGAGCAAAAGCCATGAGGTCAAAGGAACTGCCTGCAGAGCTGAGACAGGATTATTTCTGCTGCACTGAAGGTTCCTAAGAGCACAGTGGCCTCCATAATTCTCAACTGGAGGAAGTTTGGCACAATCAGGACTCTTCCAAGAGCTGGTCAGCTGGTCAAACTGAGCAAGTGAGGGAGAAGGGCCTTAATAAGAGAGGTGACCAACAACCTGATGGTTACTCTGAGCTCCAGAGATCCTGTGTGGAGATGGGACAGATTTCCAGAAGGATAATCATCACTGCAGCTCTCCACCAATCTGGGCTTTATAGCAGAGTGGCTAGACGGAAGCCTCTCCTCAGTGCAAAACACACGTAAACCCACTTGGAGTTTGTTAGATAGTGGGTAGAGATGACAGGAGACAGACTTCCAAAGCAGCTCTTTATTTCAGCTCTTGTATCAGCAACCAGCAAAGAGCAGTCTGACAGCTTGCCCTTTTATAGGGAGCTGTCAGACAGACCAGCCAATAGCGTTTGAGCTTTTTCCCGCTCAAACGCTGGACCTGGTTGGAACCATGCAACACAGTTGAGACAGTTAGAACATAACACCCCTCCCCTCCTGGATGGAGCTGTCCAGCATACGTAATCACGCAGGTAGGCGGGGCGCGTTGGAGCCCTACTAGACCTGCGCAATTCAGTTGGTGGTGAGGCAGCGGCCTGTGCGGACAGGTCTGCTGTCGGTCCAGCATACGCAGGTAGGCGGGGCGTTTTGGAGCCCTACTAGACCTGCGCAATTCAGTTGGTGGTGAGGCAGCGGCCTGTGCGGACAGGTCTGCTGCCGCTCCGGGGCTCGAGCATGGAAGCTCCTGGGCTCCTGGA
>QLTV01002105.1:2138379-2149482 GCA_003457575.1 Thermophis baileyi
TAGAATAGAATAGAATAGAATAGAATAGAATAGAATAGAATAGAATAGAATAGAATTCTTTATTGGCCAAATGTGATTGGACACACAAGGAATTTGTCTTGGTGCATATGCTCTCAGTGTACATAAAAGAAAAGATACGTTCGTCAAGAATCATAAAGTACAACACTTAATGATAGTCATAGGGTACAAATAAGCAATCAAATCACATTAGGAAACAGTCAATATAAATCATAAGGATACAAGCAGCAAAGTTACAGTCATGCAGTCATTAGTGGGAGGAGATGGTGATGGGAATGATGAGAAGATTAATAGTAGTTCAGACTTAGTGAATAGTTTGACAGTGTTGAGGGAATTATTTGTTTAGCACAGTGATGGTGTTCGGGGAAAAACTGTCCTTGTGTCTAGTTGTTTTGGTGTGCAGTGCCCTATAGCTCTTTTTGAGGGTAGAAGTTGAAACAATTTATGTCCAGGATGTGAGGGGTCTGTAAATATTTTCACAGCCCTCTTTTTGACTCGTGCAGTGTACAGGTCCTCAATGGAAGGCAGGTTGGTAGCAATTGTTTTTTCTGCAGTGAAATGCAGTGAAGTGGCTGCAGGTTTAGCAAATATTTATTAAATGTACCTGGAAGGTTAAAAATAGAGGAATACTATCATTTATAGTAAATTGGAAGACTGAGAAAAAATAAACTTGTGGAACTCTCAAAATAGGAGGAGTAAACAGGATTGAAATAAAAGATGGTTGTGAGCCCCTTTATCTTATCCTCTATCAGCTGTTTCCTCATGAGGCAGGTTGTTTAATTAAGAATTAGAATTTCAGTCAAAGAGAGCAAGGGCAGATGGAGAAGGTGATTTTGGCAGGAATGCAAAGCCCAAAGGCAGGGCTAAGCCAGGGCGTGTTGGAAAGACACGCAAGGACCTTGAGTGCATGTTAAAGATTTACTGCTCAAGGTCAGTAAGATATGGAAGGAGGGAGCTCTAGCTTGGTAAAAAGAATAAGAAGACCCACTTCAAATGCTGCCCAAGGCAATGCTGTTCCCACAGTATAAGGGGAGGAACTAAACTTGAGGAAGAAACAGAGCCTAAGGGTCACAAGAACTTGGCTAGAAATTTGATTTCTATAGAAGCTTCAGCTATAGAAAGTCAAACATTTGAAGAATCTACTTCTGAACATCTGTATAGTTGGGTTAACTGCCTCCCTCTCCCACACCCCATACTTTAGCTCTAGGAAACGTCATCAAACTTCCAAGTTGTATTGTGGTAAGACATCCATCATACTACATACATACATACTACCAGAGGTGGGTTCCTCCCGGTTCGCACCGGTTCTATAGAACCGGTAGTAAACCGGTGGTGACGTCACGGAGCCGGTTCTGTTGGTGCCGGTCTGTGGAGTCGCCATCTTTTTTTTGGAATTTTTTGCTGGTTTTTGTTTCTGCACATGCGCAGAAGCTGAGTTTTCGGCACTGCGCATGCGCGCTGGCCAGCGCAGCCACATGGCGCGGGAGGAAGCGAACCAGCAGCGAAGTAAGTTAGAACCCACCTCTGCATACTACATACAGAGAAAAAAATAGCCAGTGGCAAGTATCATACTATATACAGTATTTTTTATTTTAACTTTGTTGTTTGAACTTAGCCATGTTATTTGTAAGCAATGGTTCATGGTTTATCATAAAGTATAATTCTCATAGTTTCACCACAAAACTATGACAATGTATGCAAAGGAGTAGCTAGTTCATAAGTGGAATCATTCAGAGAAAAAACATGGAACTGGTACTAATCACAATGCCTTGTCCCTCAAGCATGTGGTGATGCATTAAAAAGTGTATGTAAGATGTTTTTAATGTGCAAAATCTAATAAATTCTTTAAAAAAAAACACAAATTGGAAACTGCTAGGAAAGAGCCATTCTTCTCAAATTATCTATCCATATAGATAATTAAATCACTGCATCACTTTTCTGATCTGCTATTCTGTTTGTTTCCTTACTGTTTGTTTCATAGAGGCTGGTAACATACCAACCTGTCTGAACATAAATTTTGTAAGAAATGTCAACAATCATCATGTAATTAATTGGTTGCCTTTCCCCTGGGGATGAACAGTTGGGGCTTTAGAGGCTAGGTTGTACTTAAAAAGACAATGTAGAATTTCAATGGGCTGAAATGCAATAATTGAAAGAGGAAAGTGGATAGCATGTAGTCAGTAATGTCTATTGCCACTTTTACATCAGAGTGGGTCATAGTCCTTTCCTCTTTGGGCTTGAAATAATGATTTTATCTTGAATGTGTCTGTATCTATGTTTAAGTTTAATGTAATTAATTACTATGTGCCATCAAGTTGTTGTAGACATTTAGAGACCACAAAGATTATTTATTTACAGGTAGTCCTCGACTTACAACAGTTCATTTAGTGACAGTTCAAAGTTACAACAGCACTCAAAAAAAGTGACTTATGACTGTTTTTCATACAACCATTGTGGCATCCCCATGGTCTCATGATCAAAATTCACATGCTTGGCAATTGACTCACATTTGTAATGGTTGTTAGGGTCATGTGATCACCTTTTGCGGCCTTCTGACAAGCCAAGTCAATGGGGAAGCCAGGTTCACTTAACAACCATGTTACTAATTTAACAATTGCAGTTATTCACTTAACAAATTTGGCAAGAGTGGTCGTAAAATGGGGCAAAATTCACTTAACAAATGTCTCACTTAGCAACAGAAATGTTGGGCCCAATTGTGCATTGGATAATCCTAAGGATTATTTTGCTAGCATGTGAAATTAACAATACTGTTTGATAGTTTGTACACTCTATTTTCTTTTTTAGTACTGGAATTTAAATTTGCCTATTTCAATCTGTGGAACTATGTTGTTCATTAAATTTGCTGCCATAGTTTGATTATTGCCTCATGGTGAGATGGGTAGCAAACAGGCAGGCAGACAGACAATAGTTTACTTAGAAGCTTGACTGATTCTTTTTCTGTGACTTGCCATATTTCGGTGGGTATTCCACCATTTCTGTAGGGTTGTGACTTTGTAATTATTAGAGCGCTGGCCTAACTTTATCTTTTAGTACTACAGTTTCTTGTGTAGTGGGGGGGCGGGAGAAGGGAAGAGAGAAGGGGATAGGATAGGAGGGGCTTCTGTGGGGCAAGCCTGAGGGAAAGAAGGGATAGGATAGGAGGGGCTTCTGTGGGGCAAGCCTGAGGGAGAGAAGGGAATAGGATAGGATAGGATTCCGTGGGGCAAGCAGAGGAATCCACGAAGAAGCAGAGGTGGTGGAAGGAGAGCTCAGCAGGCAATTCAAGAGAGAGAGAGAAAGGAAGAAGGGCCGACCAGCCACATGAATACCATCTCATCACGTGACCTGCCAGCTGAGAAAAGACTAACCATCACCCCACCACATGACCTGCCTGCTGAGAGGAGACTAACCACTACGACACTACATGACCCAGGCCAGTAGAGGTGCCTGAGTGAGGGGCCAGTGTAGACCGGTGGCCATATCAAGAGGGCCAGGAGAATCCGGACTCCAGCGGCCCTTTCGGGGGTAGCACTACACTTGTAATAGGGAATATCCTTTATCTTGGATTTTAATATCTCTACCATACAGAATTTAGTTATACTCTTTTACCCCCTTTGAATCGGTTATTATCTGTCTAATGACATCCTTTGGCAAATCAATTTGAGGTTGGAACCTCATTCTGAATTCAGAGTTCTTTTGAAAGACTTTCCTTGTTTTTCTATGACTGTTTCTAATGCATTTACAGATGATGTTGAAATATTGTTTCTTATCTCTTCTAATAGTTGTCTAAAAAATTTTTCTTGAGATTTTTGTCCTTCTTAGTTTTGGCTTCTCTTCTCTTCTTGGAAATTTCCATGATTGTTCTGACACCCAGTTTGCTTTCTTCTCTTTCTTCATTTTTGGCAGTCTCTTTTCTCATTCATTCTTAATAACATCATGCCATAATTCCTCGGATTCTCTTATAGTGAGGTTCAGGACTTCAAAGTGATTCCTGATGTTCTCCTTGAAAAAATGATATGTATATGTTCAAGATGGTTTTGTGGAAATTGGCCTTCTTCTTTAGCTTACATTGGCGCTTGCACATGAGTAATTTCTGATCTGTTCCATAGTTAGCACCTGGCCATGTCTTTGATGCTATAATTGAACTCTTCTACCTCTAAGGCACCAGGCTAGAAACTAGGAAACTGTGAGTTGTAGTCCTGCCTTAGGCATTAAAACCATCTGAGTGACTTTGGGTCATCACTCTCTTTCAGCCCACCATACTTCATGGGATTGTTGTTGTGGGGAAAATAGGAGGAAGAAGTATTAGGTATAGTCACTGCCTTGAATTATTTATAAAAATAAAGACAAGATTAAATATAAATATGGCTATAAAAGATAAGGTAAAGGAGTCCCTGCAGATTTTACTCTGCTAGTTGTTGACAAATATGGGGACAGTGTTAATCTCCATTTCAAGGCCATTGAGCCAGCACTGTCTGAAGAAATTTCTTGTCATATGGCCATCATGGCATCACAGAACACTGTTACCTTCCCACTGAGGTGGTACCTATTTATTTACTTGCATTTGCATGCTTTTGAACTGCTTTGTGGGGAGGAGCTGATGCAAGGATGGGAGCTTATCCCTTTACATCTCAAATACACACACACAAACATATTCTGATGTATGTATGTATGTATGTACAATATATCACAAGTGAGTACACCCCCTCACATTTTGTAAATATTTAAGTATATCTTTTCATGTGACAACACTGAAGAAATGACACTTGGCTACAAGTAAATGTAAAGTAGTGAGTATACAGCTTGTATAACAGTGTAAATGTGCTGTCCCCTCAAAATAACGCAACACACAGCCATTAATGTCTAAACTGCTGGCAACAAAAGTGAGTACATCCCTAAGTGATAATGTCCAAATGGGGCCCAAGTAGCCATTTTCCCTCCCTGGTGTCATGTGACTCATTAGTGACTCATTACAAGGTCTCAGGTGTGAAGGGGAGCAGGTGTGTTAAATTTGGTGTTATCGCTCTCACTCTCTCATACTGGTCACTGGAATTTCAACATGGCACTTCATGGCAATGAACTATCTGAGGATCTGAAAAAACAAATTGTTGCTCTACATAAAGATGGCCTAGGCTATAAGAAGATTGCCAAGACCCTGAAACTGAGCTACAGCACGGTGGCCAAGACCGTACAGCGGTTTAACAGGACAGATTCCACTCAGAACAGGCCTCACCATGGTCGATCAAAAAAGTTGAGTGCCCATGCTCAGCATCATATCCAGAGGTTGGCTTTGGGAAATAGACGTATGAGTGCTGCCAGCATTGCTGCAGAGGTTGAAGGGGTGGGGTGTGGGGTCAGTCTGTCAGTGCTCAGACCATACGCCGCACGCTGCATCAAATAGGTCTGCAGGGCTATCGTCCCAGAAGGAAGCCTCTTCTAAAGATGATGCACAAGAAAGCCCGCAAACGGTTTGCTGCAGACAAGCAGACTAAGGACATGGATTTCTGGAACCATGTCCTGTGGTCCGATGAAACCAAGATAAACTTATTTGGTTCAGATGGTGTCAAGTGTGTGTGGCGGCAACCAGGTGAGGAGTACAAAGACAAATGTGTCTTGCCTACAGTCAAGCATGGTGGTGGGAATGTCATGGTCTGGGGCAGGGGTGGGTTCCAATTTTTTTTACTACCACTCTGTGGGCGTGGCTTAATTTTGTGGGAGTGGCTTAATTTTGTGGGAGTGGCTTGATGGTCAGGTGACGGGGTGGGAGGGGCTTGACGGCGATGTGACGGGGTGGGAGTGGCTTGAGGGCCATGTGACTGGGTGGGAGTGGCTTGATGGCCATGTGATTGGGTGGGAGTGGCCAACTTGTTGTTGCCAGCAGTTTAGACATTAATGGCTGTGTGTGGCATTATTTTGAGGGGACAGCACATTTACACTGTTATACAAGCAGTATACTCACTACTTTACATTGTAGCCAAGTGTCATTTCTTCAGTGTTGTCACATGAAAAGATATACTTAAATATTTACAAAATGTGAGGGGGTGTACTCACTTCTGTGATATACCGTATGCATGCATGCATGCATGCATGCATGTATGTATGCATGTATGTAGGTAGGTACAGTAGTGGACAAAATTGTGGAAACCTTTTGGGAAAAAAGTATTTTTGAGGTTTGTTGGCTAATAACACCATCTTTTTTGGAGTAGTACCATAAAATTATATATCAATGGAAAGATAATTTAATCAAGAATGTAATGCAACAAAGTTTGTTCAATTATCTGTATTCTATGAAAAGTTACAGCCAAATAACCAGAAAAAGGAAGCACAACTTGCTTAGGTTGATATCAGGTAGCTTTCCTTCATCTGATTGTAGCCAATGAGCATGAGTGTTTAGAGAGCCAATCAGGTGTCATCTTGTTTTGGCAATGAGCCAATCAGATCACAGTAGGATTCAGTTATTGATGTCATGTATTGAAGCCGAGAGGAGGACATTTGTCAGTGTGTTAATGTGATCGCTATCAAGTTAGCTTCGGTTTTTTTGTGTTCTTTCATTTAGTGAGCTTGTAAAACATAATAAAATTAAAGTAATGGTGCAAAGAGTTGACTGGTTGCCCAGAAAGCGATGTAAAATAGTATTGTTAAGTGAACAAGGTTACAGTTATAAAGAAATTAGAAGAAAAATTGGTGGAAATTTAACCAAAGGTGGCATTTCTAAGTTTTTGAAGAGGTATAAGGAGACATAATCACTACAAAACCACACTGGTAAAGGCAAGAAAAGGTGCACAACAGCAAGTGATGATAGAAGAATTAAGATGTCAGAGTTTTACAGCATGACTAGTATTATGAGATAAACCCAGGAGCAAAATACAGCACACAGCACACAGAGCCTTTAGATAATTAACAGTGGTTTATATACAACTAAATATATACATACATATACGTGGTAGATACCTTATCATACAGCTACGGACACAGGGAGAGCAATGAGATACATGACGAGAGAGATACGCCCTCTAATGGCCACCTATATATAGACACCTCTTAAAATGGAAACAGTCTTGTGTGGACCCCATCAGAGTCTTAAACCAGCGATGTCAATGCTGAATCATTCCTATTGCATCAGCTTACATCTGGTCAGCTCTTAAATCACAATACCTTAACACTCTTCCCATTTAAAGCTGAACAGTTAAATGCTGTAACATAATCCCAATGCTTTCTATTTATATTATATCCTCGCCTCCTGCTTCGGTTACTATTCTCATTGCTACACATGCTACTAGTACCATTACTACTATAGCTGCTGAACTTACTCCTCGGTTCTTTTTCACTGACTCTGTACACTCTGTCTCATTAATCTCCATTACAGCCTGTTTACCATCTCTTGGCTGGATACCTTTACTTTCTCTTTTCACTAGCTCAGTTTCCTCGGTTTGGTTTATCTGCCTGCCTATCATTCTCTTTAACTTCACTTCCTCTATTTATCTTGTCATTCCTTAGGCAATGACCATGACCATATCTCTTGATGATTATGGAGTTTGTTATGAATACCACCCACTCTAACCCCGCTTGCAGTGCACCGCTCAGGAGGTATAACTTTATTACACCATTCAGGTCTCCTAGATTTAACACAGTTTGCTTGCCTTTTACTATTATAGCTGCTGAACTTACTCCACGGTCATTATCTACTGACTCTGTACACTCTGTCTCATTAATCTCCATTACAGCCTGTTTACCATCTCTTGGCTGGATACCTTTACTTTCTCTTTTCACTAGCTCAGTTTCCTCGGTTTGGTTTATCTGCCTGCCTATCATTCTCTTTAACTTCACTTCCTCTATTTATCTTGTCATTCCTTAGGCAATGACCATGACCATATCTCTTGATGATTATGGAGTTTGTTATGAATACCACCCACTCTAACCCCGCTTGCAGTGCACCGCTCAGGAGGTATAACTTTATTACACCATTCAGGTCTCCTAGATTTAACACAGTTTGCTTGCCTTGCGTTTTTTCTACTCACAGGATACACCCTGTATTGTGTCTCATTACAAACAGCGCACTCTACATACCCCTTGCACTGCTTCAGCTTTTTCTGTGGCCTATGCATCTGGGTCTGGCATCTTCTGCAGCCCTCTAGGATGCTCCTCTCCTCTACGCAACAAATGGACACTGTTGCCATGTGTGGTAGCATTCGTACGTGCAAGTGCACAACTATTTTCCTGCCTTCCTAGAACATACAGGTCATCCTTCTTAACCCCTTCTGCATGTATCTGTCCATTTTTCTTAATGGTATATAGCAGTGATGGCGAACCTTTTTTGGTTCGCGTGCCAAAAGGTTGTGTGTGTGCGCGCTAGTGCATGCGCGCATGTCCACACCCATGCCCTCCCCCCTGTGCATGTGCACAACCCCCCCCGCTGCCCCGTGCATGCGCACAGGCCTCACTGAAGCCTGCGATGGTGAAAAACGATCCAACGGGCAAACCGGAAGTTTGGAAAAACGGACTTCCGGTTTGCCCGTTAGGCCGTTTTTCGCACTCCGGAGGCTTCAGGGAAGCCTCCTGAAGCCTCTGGAGTGCAAAAAATGGCCCAAAGGGCAAACCAGAAGTCCATTTTTCCAAACTTCCTGTTTACCTGTTGGGCCATTTTTCGCTCTCCAGAGGCTTCAGGGAAGCCTCCTGAAGCCTACGGAGGGCGAAAACGGCCTTCCCCAAGGCCGAACATCAGCTGGCCAGTGCGTGCATGTGCGCTGGAGCTGACATAGGGCAATGCCTTGCGTGCCCTCTGATATGGCTCCGCGTGCCACCTGTGGCACGTGTGCCATAGGTTCGCCATCACGGGTATATAGTCCCCCTGCAAACATTATTTCATACCCCTGCCTTTCTAACATGGATATACTTAATAAATTATTCTCTAATGCAGGTACATATAATACATTGTACAATATCGCATTTAGTTCTGGTACATACACATTACCTTCCCCTTTTACAGCAGCTCTTTGACCATTAGCCAAACTACTACATTTTTGCTTAGATGGTCTTAAACCTGAAAATGCTTGTGGATTATTAGCAATATGCTGGCTCGCACCACTGTCCAACAACCAAGTGTTCCTGGTGTTTTCAGTCGTTGACGCTGCCAGGGAAAACGATGCTGTAGAACCACTCCACTTTCGCTGCTGAGTTCTGCTCCCTTGTCTCGCTGCTCCTCTGTTCCTCCTCTCAGGACATCGTCTCTGCAGATGTTCAGTAGAACCACATGTGTAGCATCTCTTCACAAAGTTAACTCTTTCAGCTGCTCTGCCGGCATCCTGAACTGTTGCAGATGCTGGTCTGTGCTGAACGCTCTCTCCTCCCTTTCCTGGTCTCCTCTCCAGCTGTTTCTGTTCCTCCTCCAACAACCGACCAGTCAAATATGCCATAGTTAAATCCTGTTCTTGCATGGATTCTAGACTAGTCACAAGAACGTCCCATGAACTGTCCAAGGAACTAAGCACAACATACACCTTGTGTGCTTCAGTAAATTTCATTCCCCTTTCTTCCAACTTGAGGAATGTCTGTCTCATGTTCTGCAAATGGACATACACACTCCCGGCTTCAGCTGTGCCTTATACAGCCTCCTAGTCAGCAACACTTTACTGCCTGCAGTCTCTCTCACATACACGCTGCGCAACGTCTCCCAGCACTCTTTCGCAGAATGAAGACCCCTCACGTGTATCAGCTGACTATCTTCCAAGGCAAGGATTATGCTGGCTAATGCCTTTTCATTTTTCCTCTAGTACCATCATCCAGGACCGCTGGTGTATCAGAAACAATCGTCCACAACTCCTCCCTCTGCAGGTACATCTCCATCTTCACACTCCAGAAGAGGTAGTTTGTCTCATTCAGCCAAGACACCAAGAAACCTCCTCCCATTATACCGACGGAGGCCATGCTGCCTGCTAACCACGATTTAAACCACTTACTCTGGTGCAAGCTCACACTGGGATTCTCCTCTCTCTAGGCTCACTAGTCACTAGTCACTCTGGCCTTCTCTCTGGACTGGGCCCATAACTTGTCAGAGTTTTACAGCGTGACTAGTATTATGAGATAAACACAGCAGCAAAACACAGCACACAGCACACAGAGCCTTTAGATAATTAACAGTGGTTTATATACAACTAAATATATACATACATATACGTGGTAGATACCTTATCATACAGCTACGGACACAGGGAGAGCAATGAGATACATGACGAGAGAGATACGCCCTCTAATGGCCACCTATATATAGACACCTCTTAAAATGGAAACAGTCTTGTGTGGATCCCATCAGAGTCTTAAACCGGTGATGTCAATGCTGAATCCTATTGCATCAGCTTACATCTGGTCAGCTCTTAAATCACAATACCTTAACAATACCTTAGACTGTGCCTATGTGACAGAAGAAAATCATCTGGGTGTATACAAGATGAAACGGTGCAATGCAATATGAAGTTGAGTGCAAGGACTGTTTGGCGTAGACTGCGGGAATTTGGCCTAAAATCTAGAATCCCACGAAAAAAGCCACTTTTATCTCTCAAACAAAGGTTGAAAAGACTAAACTGGGCTAAAACCCATGTTACCTGGACAGACGATATATAATTTTATGGTACTACTCCCCCCCAAAAAATGATATTATTAGCCATCGAACCTCAAAAATACTGCACACTTTTCCCAAAAGGTTTCCACAATTTTGGCCACTACTGTATGTATGTATATACTTACATACTGTATTCTGCTATAGAGTAGCAGATACAGTTGCAAGAAAAAGTATGTGAACCCCTTGGGATTACGTGGAGTTTTGCATGAATTGGTCATAAAATGTGCTCTGAACGTCATCTAAGTGACAACAATAGAAAAACACAGTCTGCTTAAAATAATACTACACAAACATTAGATGTTGCCATGGTTTAATTGAACATAACATGTAAACATTCACAGTGCAGGGAGGAAAAAGTATGTGAGCCCCTAGCCTAATGACTTCTCCAAGAGCTAATTGGAGCCAGGAGTGATCCAACCTTGACTCCAATCAGTGTGATGATATTGGATGTGTTGCTGACAGCTGTCCTG
>QLTV01002105.1:2165364-2205064 GCA_003457575.1 Thermophis baileyi
TCTATCTATCTATCTATCTATCTATCTATATTATTCAATGATGTTCAAATGTGGCTGAAGAAAAAGAAGCAAACTGAACAGTCACCCCATGCCAGTTGAAATCTATACTTCTATTCCATGTCTCGTATCACAATTAAATTTTGAGCTTGTGATGGAAAATCTAATCAAGTAAACTTTTCTATACTTGCTTTGCTTTTAGATTTAAGCAATCTACATTCTTCTAAGACCAAAATGTAATTCGAACACAATCTATGTGACAATATACACTGTAATTTACCATTATTTATTTATTTATTTATTTATTAAATTTCTATGCTGTCCATCTCCCCTACAAGGTGACTCTGGGCGGCTTACAAATTATCCAACAGGTGAAAAATAATTAAAAGATTAAAATGAATCAACATAAAAATATTAAGAACTGTGCCTATAAGAGCCAAATGGGACAGGAATGAGATCTTCTTACTCCTCAGCCACCTCCTACAGTGAATGCCCCCACCCCCAAGCCAGCTGGCAAAAGCCAGGTTTTCATATCCTTCCGGAAGGCCAAAACGGAAGGGGCAGTTCTCCTCTCTGATGGAAGAATGTTCCACAGGGATGGGACCACAGCAGGAAAAGCGCTTCTCCTTGATCCTGCCTGCTTCAATGTTACCAGATGTGATCTGTAGCAGGCCTCCTCCACTGCCACAAGTGGAGCAGGCTCGTCCCATCAGGGAAAGACGACTCCTCAGATATCCTGGACCCATGCCGTGTAGGGCTTTAAAGGTAACGACCAAGACCTTGCTTTGTGAATTCATCTCTTTCCATTTGCATGAGCTCTGATTTCCTTACTGGAAAGTGATGCTTGATTAACTAATTCTCTAATTGACTAATTATCAATATTCTTCCTCATTTGGTGAGATGTCCTATCTGTCAACTGGACAACCTTCTAAGCCAAGGAAAGGTCCATGAAATTCAAATAATAATCTTTTGACAAATCCAGAGGTTTATCAAATACTACCTTCACTATAGTCTGTCAGTTAATTATTTTCCTAATGGCTACTTAATGCTGTTATCCATAGGCAGCCTAGGGAAAATACAACTGATTCAGTTTTGAGCATATCTAAAACAAATGAAAATAAGTTAATTTTGCAATCCTATCGATCCTTTGTATCATACCCTGATCTAAGCAACACATCAAATACATTCCTAAAAGTTGCAGCCACTGCAAAGTAAGTGATCCTATGAGTTGCACAAAAATATCTGAAGAACACAATTTCCCCCCATTTGACTTAGCAGAAGAAATAGTTTTTCAATACAGTTTTCTTGGCTTTTTTAATTTTATAAATGTGATTCAAATGAAAGATTTCATTTCATAATGAACTTGCAGGACATTGATGCTAAAAAATCTAGGGGAAATGCCCATCTTCTAGACAAGATGCTGAGTGTGGAAAGATGAAAACAGACTGAATACAGTTACTTCTGGATAATGGATTGCCCTCTCTTCTTCATAAATATCAAAAATGAAGAAATATAGTTCACTCAACTTTTTGTTTCTGGAAAAACATTGCTAAACTCCATGAGGAGGCAGCCAACCTCCACTTAGCCCCGACATGAAACTAACAATAATATGGGGGTGGGGGTGGGAGAGAAGAATTGAAGGTCCCCTTGGTGTGAGAAAAGCACACACAGAGATAAGCCAACACAGAGGACTTTTCTGTAAACGCAGTATAGTTTAATTTGTCCAAAGTCTTTTAACGCCCCATTCTGCTGTGGATAGCACAGTCTACATGGCTTTCTGCCCAACTGGAGAGAGTACTGCATTTTTGATCCCCCAAATTATCCCCAAATCATTGCTGCAAGCAGCAGGGTTTATTGTCTGCTTCAATTTGGAAGGCCAAACTCAAGAGCCAATAGTTATTTTGTGTCATATGAACACAAAGAACATTCTGATTCCTCCATAAATCTATTCAAATCATCATAGCGCAATAAGAGGCAGAAGCTGCAGAGAGAAGAAAATGGAGTCAAACGCTGAGCCATCAAGATACAATTTGCTGTTTCAGCCTTCAATGCAAGGAAACCAGAGCAGAGAGAAACTCTTTAACCCAGAACACCTTTGTACAGTCATACTAGGAAGCCAAAGCAGAATCTGCATTAGAAGAATTTGACGCCCCGCCCATCATTCAGAGTGAATATTTCAGCCTTATGCTCCTGTTGTAAAGCCTGCAGAGCTCGGAGAAGTACTAATTCTTCCAAACCATGGAATTCTAGAAGAGAATAAAAAACATCCTTGGTTGAGAGAAAGTCACCCATGATTTATATACAAGATAATACAAAAATTTGGTTGGGGACAGAACTGGTGGCAACTTACCTAGCAATACAGAGAATGAGAAAAAGGTATCTTGCTAGAGCTCTGAATTTGCATGTTATAAACCACAGGACCATGTTCCCTACATTTGCATGGAATGCAATATTCAAATAATTCTTTTAAATATCTAACATTATCAAGAAAGGCTTGATATTCTATGAGCAATGCCAGACAAAGTTCACAAAAGTTTTCTTCAGTCATGCTGAGATATTCTTGTCTAAGGCTCATCACCCCAACTTAGGACGGCATAACCAATTCAGTTATTTAATATTTAGGCCAAAGAATTTACTTTCCAACCACATATTATGAGATATTCACCACTATTGAAAATTTACTTTCCAACCAGAGTCTGTAGGCTTATTGCTTTGGCATAAGAATGTTTTATACCAAGTATAGAAAAGGAATACCTTTGGATGACCTGTGGCAAAAACAGCATGGGGGATACTATGTCCATTTATTTGTTTGAATTTATATGGCCACCCATCTCATAAGAAGTTATTCTGGGTGATGTACAGCAAAAAAAAAAAAAAAAAAGGTATGAAAACATACTTGTATTCTTAAAAAAAAAACCAGACATAGGAGATTCAATCGTATATTCATTCATCCATGTTCTTGACTTTCAGTGAATTCCGTATCATTGATCATGTATGGATCAGCCCTGGAAGTTGGGGATGGGTGGCATGGTTCTGTACTAGTTCTCCCCCTTCTTTTGGGGTTGGCTCCAGTCAGTGTTGATGGAGAATGAAAATCTAGCCCACTGTGAGGTGCTACAGGGTTTGGCACTCTCTCCTCCTGTTTAACATCTGCATGAAGCCATTGCAAACAGTTTTAGCTGAGATATCAGCGCTTAGCTTTATATTTCTACTCCTGGTCACCTGAGTGAAGCTATGGAAGTTCTTGTCTAAATGTCTAGAGGCCACGGGGGCCTGGATGGGAAAGCTCAACTCAAGCAAGTCTAAGCGGATTTGGGGTTTTGGACCAGTGGTGAAATCCAATTTTTTTTACTACTGGTTCTGTGGGCGTGGCTTGGTGGGCATGGTGTGGCTTGGAGGGCGTGGCTTGGTGGGCGTGGCAGGGGAAGGATACTGCAAAATCTCCATTCCCACCCCTCTGGGGCCAGCCAGAGGTGGTATTTGCCGGTTCTCCGAACTACTCAAAATTTCCGCTACTGGTTCTCCAGAACCTGTCAGAACCTGCTGGATTTCACCCCTGTTTTGGACCTTCTAGTCCCAAGACCCTCCATTTTTAGTTCTGGGTGGGATGGCACAGCTTCAGATAGAGCCACTGCCCGATCATCCTGAACTCTCAGGTCCTGCTCAAAAAAACAAGTGACAGTTACTGCTAGAACTTTTGCACACTGGGCATGGGCAATTAATGGTACTGATTATTTGAGCACATCTGACACTAATGTTCCGCAAGTTGCACTGGCTACAGTCTGGGTGCAATTCAAGGTGCTGGCTCTTACTTTAAAGCCCTGCATAGCTTAGGGCTGGGCTACTTACAGAATCATCTCTATCCAGTAGTTTCTATCTATCCTATCTATCTGGCAGAAGGGGTATGCTGTACTATTGGCCGAAGAATGTTGGCTGGTTGGGCCAATAGGGGAGCCTTTTCTGTTGTGACCCTTGTCCGCTGGAATATCACCCACCTGGAGATTAGGCTGGCCCTAATCCTGCTAGCCTATTATAAGACTTCGAAGATTTGATTCTGTGCTCAAGCCTGAGGCTTTGAGTGTGTGACGGAACCCATCCCCTGGTTATGTTGAGGGCTTTTAAAATGATTCTTCAGCTGCTGTGAGTTTTATTCTTTATTTTATTTTGTATCTGCATATATTTTCTATTTATTTAATACAAATATAAGTTGTGAGCTACCCAGAGTTTTGTACTTGATATGGACAGCCATATAAGTCAATTGAGACAAAAAAGTGAGTCCTCCTGGACTCTCATTTTCTGCTCTAAGAGCAGAAGGCCACTGTTGCCAGGAGAGCCTTTGCACAGCTTCATAAGTAATCCTACTTTTTAGGATTACATAAGTATATTGTTGCAAAACAAGCTTAGAAATTTCAGATAGTTCTCAAATTGTCTTTCTTTTTTCATTACTTAGCATAGCACAAATGGAACCAAATTAAAGGCATGCTCATTGATCTGGAACACAGTCAAAATAATGACCCCTTCGCCCTGACGTTTCATTGATAAATGGAAACAAATTAATCAGAGAAATATTCAGGGCATGAATCCAGTTTGTAAGAATTAAAATCCAATTACATTTAGAAAATATGAAGTATATATTCTGCTGTTGTGAAAACTGTTTATCTCTCTTCCATTTAATGTAAGAAACTTAAAATAACTTTTAAAAATTCAGCAGGGGAAGAATGTGAACAACAAGAAAGGTTCTCTGGATTAAAAATGAGACAAAGAAACACAAACAATTTATCTCTCTTTCAACACTGTCATATATCACTATAATGGGAAATGTACCAGATGAAAATTACCTTCTTCCTCTGTATCCTCGCCATTGGATAACTCATAGAGTGTGAAAACTGAGTTTGTCAAACCATTCTTCAAAACCTGGAAACGGGGAGGGGGCAGGTGGAGAAATGCAACACTTGATCTTTGATATCATTGAATTTTATATTCCAAACTTTTTTTTCCTGCTAAGGATATTCACAACAATTAAATATAAATAAAACATGAAAATATATAACAAACATTTGTAAGAAATAGATTATTACATCTTGCTAATAATAAAATATAGCCAAAAAAGCTGAAAAAACAAAGCAACTGAAAAGATCAAGTGCAAGGAAGCCTCCTGAGGAAACCATTGTAGAGTTGGGAACACCAATAAAAAAAGCCTTTTTGTCATCAGTCATCAGTCTAACTTCTGAAGACATGGCTTTGGGAGAAGAATTTCAGACATCAATCTCATCTAGACAGACTCAGGTTGATAAAAGCTATTGATCTACTTTTTGGATTCCTATCCATGTACTGTTTTAAAAGATAAACTTTAGCATTATGAAATAGAGACAAGTTTCCTATGAAATGATTAACAACTTGACAACTAGGTTTAACATTAAAAATGAGATAATATTCAAGATTTACAAAGCTATTCATGAAAAATAATATAAAGTTTGCTTGTTATGATTACAGGTATTTTGTACTTTCACAGTTGCACAAATTCCACACCCTGGTCATCTAAATTTTCATTTAAAAATATGACAAAAGGCAGAAGACGTTTGTGTTGTGATGGTGGAGATATGATAGAAAAGAACTGTGGGCTCCTGCTGAAATTCAGATTCTGGGAAGAGAGAAAGGAACTGTTTCAACGTATCTTTACAAAACTATTTTCTACCAAAGTTTAATTAATTTTGCATTGTTACCCCAAAAAGTATTGCTCTTACCCATTGGTAAATTAGCTTGCCCCATTCCTCTGGACATCGCCACAGGATAAGAAAGCTAGACTTATTCTTGTCAAGCCATTCAAGATTCCCTGGAATGAAACATAAAATATCTCTATTATTAATGTCTGTTAAAAACATTATTTTTTTTTACAGAAATAATGGATTCAGCCCTAGCTATCCCAGCAGCCTGACTTACTTCTAGATAAGTCTTATCCAGTCCCTTAAGGCTACATGTCTTGTCACACCTACTTCGATGTTAATCTTAATGAAATGAAGGAGATATACATATCTCCAGTTAATTATATTTACGATTAGAGAGGCATGTTACTCTCAAACCTACCTTTTTTCCTGAGCTCCTCTAACACAACAAGGATGGATTCCAGTGAGAGTTTTCCTGTTCCATAGTTAAGAAAATGCTAAGCACAGGATAAAATGTGATAAACTACTTAACTCAAAAGGAATTCAAGATTTGGGATTGCAACGTTCAAAATGTTAATGCAGCATTATGTAGTCTCAAACAATCAAATCACCATGCTTCTGAGGCAGCACATACTTTAATCCTCCCATCAATTGTACCATGCAGCTAATAACTGTATTTGGCCATAGAATGAGAAGGAATTAACAGAATATTTATGCAGCCCAGAATTTTGACTGTATAAGCACAGTAAGAAGCTGGCAGCAGCTGTAATTAAACTTCATGATATAAGATTTTGATAATAAAATTATTATCTAAAATTCTATGGAAAATTCCTATTAGAAAAAAAGTTTTTTAAAAATTGCAGGAACATCAGAAAATTTGGTAATCAATATCTTACAAAACCAAATCTAAAAGCACTGCAGTGGAAAATTATTTTCTAGTGAATATTGTAAAGCTGTTATAGCAATAGCAATAGCACTTAGACTTATATACCGCTTTATAGTGCTTTACAGCCCTCTCTAAGCGGTTCACAGAGTCAGCATATTGCCCCCAACAATCTGGGTCCTCATTTTACCCACCTCGGAAGGATGGAAGGCTGAGTCAACCTTGAGCCGGTGAGATTTGAACCGCTGAACTGCTGAACAGTCAGCTGAAGTAGCCTGCAGTACTGCACTCTAACCACTGCGCCACCTCGGCTCTTATACTTTTTACAGTGTCAGTTACACTAAAACTAAATTATAGAAAAATTGATATACAAAACTCTTCATCAAATGGAGATATTCTGTGTAATTGTGTAATGTTTTCTTTTCCAAGCCACCAATATCTTGCCAACAATAAGCATCACCTAAGTATTTTGTTTTTAACACAGCTTCAGAGAAATCAATATCAAGGCATTCTATGTGATTTCAGAGCAGAAAATTGCATTTTTAAATAGAGATTAAAATCAAAACATCTTTAGAAATCAAGAACTTATTTTACTCAGCAGAACTAAAAAAAACTTGTATTATCCTAACTTAAGGTAAAGTAAAGTGGTTTACCTAAAAAACAGAATTATTTTAGAAGGCAAATCTATTCTATGTACTTTTCACAAATCATGTAATCCTACATCTAGGACCACACCAATAGCATACTCGGTTAATGCTACAATCTCATATTGCTTCAAACTTGAAATTTTCACTGACAAAGAAGCCAACTCTTTTATCACCAGGAGTTAGATGAATTCCTTGTCACATCACCAAGGCTGCTCAGACAGACTCAGTAGAGGAAGGATACGCTGCAATTTCCAATTGTTGAACAGTGGACTCTCTTGAGCCTCTGGAACAGTCATAGTATAGAGCTTGTTGAGGCGGCAATATGAGAGCACTAAGGAACACCATGCTGTCAGCTGTTTTTGCCTTGTATCCACATTGGGCTGCAACCTAAAACACAAAAAGGAAACAGATGTACTATAAAAGAAACTGTCATCTCAGAAGCTCAATAATTTTAACTGCCAAATCGGAATCAAGAAGTAGATCTTCCAGAATCATACCCCAAGTCTTGACACTTTACTGAAGATAGCTAAAATTGACTAAAGATCTGAATAAAATACAAGAAATCATCCAAATTAGTCCTGTTATTTTAAATACCCCCAGAGTTGAAGTTTTCATAATTGCCAACAAAACTATACATTCTTTATGATTTTTCCAAACTTCCATAAAATAATTTATCAATTTGCTTTAAATTTTAGTGAGATTGTCCAGAGTCAAATAATTTAACCAACCCAGTTTTTATATGCACAGTTGCCAGTTTAATCTGCCTAAAATACTGACATTTTTGCAGCCATTATCACCCAAATATTATCATGGATCCAACAGTCTGACTGGAAATAGTACGTCAAAGCCATCTAGAAAATGTCCTTCAAATAAAATTAAAAAAAGTAAAATGGTGTCAGCAACCAGTTCAGATAAGGACTTGGTGAGCAAGTAGTATTTTATGTACTTCCTCTTGGCAGGTTTTTACTGTTTCCCTAACTGACTGTGGTTATCAAAGAATGGTGGCAAAAGGCCCAATTTAGCAACTATTTGAGGCAGGTGCTGAATCCAAAGACTTATAATTTTCATCTGTTTTTCTTCTGCTCTGAGAATATTCTTGTTCTCTGGATTTCCTGTTGTCTCGTTCCCTTTCCTTTATTTTTCAGTTTTGTTTTTAGCTTCAAAGCCCCAACTTCCTTTCCAAATCTTTTATTTTTTGTTACTTCATCAGTCCCTTTTTCTGTTTTTTTTTTCTTTTATGACAGCCTATCTTTGGTAATGAAATGTCTATTTAACTTAATCAGTGCCCAGGTAGCTTAATCTTTCTAATGCCATGATGTTCCCAGGTAGCTGATTCTTTCTCACAATTTCATGTTCTTCCCTTCTACTATTTGGCAGACGATTACAGCATCACACTATCCTATAATCTATATCCTGTAACAATTACCGGTATTTAATATTCTCCCTAGTTTATTGCCCCCTTTCCAGGTAGTATTTCTGTATCATTGTATCATTCAAATTCTATCTACTATGTGGAAGAAACAAGACAGTAGGGAAGTACTAGCAGGAGAGAGATCTGTTTTACTGGTATTTTTTCTCCTTAGAAAATATATGCTCCTTCCTCTCAACTAAAACTTTGGTTCTTGCTATATTCACCTCCATATCCCACACTGATTCTGAAACTCTCCTCTCTGAGTGCACCCCAATCTTCACTGCTGTATTCAAAGTTTTGCTATCAAACTTTCATCAATTGAGATCAGAGGCAGTCCCTCAAAATCCCAACGGGCTTCTTATTCAGATCCATTATTTGCTTTCATATTTAAAATTCCATAGCTTTCCTCCTATCTTATTTTATGCAGTTTTTCTCGCTATACAAACCATACTCTTCCATACTCTGTGATAGAGCATAAATCTCTTATGCTCTATCACAGTTCCATCCATTCTTTGTGATCTCCTATGTCTAAAATCCTCTTTAAAATCTTAGTGACACCATTCTATTTACTTAAATGTTTCCTTGAAATATAAATTTCTTCAAAATCTTTGACATAATCTAGTATTCTTACTCCCAACACTAGCCATGTTTTAAGTACCCACAGTTGCATTTCCCCAATATATCCTATACAATCTTTTGTCTTTTCATTCAACTGTTTTTCTACTTGACTATTTCAAGTTCAGATCCTTGGGGAAAGGAGTGTTGTTTTTTTTGGGGGGGGGGGGGAGAAGGATTTCGTATGAAATGCACTACACTGAAGACACTATTAACAACCATAGACAAGTCAGGTCATATATTCCATTTTGAATGCAATAATCCTAATTTTGTTTCAAACTAGATTACAGAAAAAGTGGATCGTGTTAATCAAATTAGTGTTTGTCCTTATGCATTTATTAATACATGGATGGGAAACCTAATACCTTGTAGCTATTGAACAACTTCCAATACCTCTCATCACTAGTCATGCTGGTTATGCTACTTTGAGTTATAGATCAGCCCCGGGGGTGGGGGAGTACCCTCGGTGAGCTGATTTATTATTACAATTAATGCAGGGATACAAAGTTTCCTCCAGAAATCTCGTAATTCAAACGCTCCTGGTAGTGGGGGGGGGGAATCACACACACAAACCACCATCCGGAGCGAAACCTGGTAATCTTTTTCTCGAGAGAAGATCAGAAGCAACAGTCGTGGATCGTCTCGCTCCGCTCAAAACAGGGCAAGAGGGAGACTTTCTACGGGAACCAGGGCTCCGACGGGGCACCTCCAACATGTGCACCCCACACTGTGCCTCGAAGAAAAGAACGAGCTCCTTAATCTCAGGGACATGTAGGATGGGGAAGACCCGGGACTCACGTAAAGAATGGCGGGAAACTGTACTGCCAGGGCCACTCGAAACTCATCATCGCCGCTGAGGCCGAACGGAACCTCCGCCTTGGAGGACTAACTTCTGGTCCGTCCTACAAATAATTCCACTTCACTTCCTGCTTGGAGGAAGCCCCTGTAAAGGGCTCCAAGAAAATGCAACCCCAGGACGAGTCAATAGATCTATACAATGTAGAAGCTTCCGGTTTGGGTTGTGTAAGGCTGAAATTTTTGTTTGCGACTTGTTTTGGAAGAGCAGTTGCAAGTCTGTGGAGCACACGGCCTGTCAGCTTGCAGTCAAGCGGCTGTTGAATTTAAATGGTTGGGAGCGCTGGAACGTTTTCTAAGTGTGATTTTTTTCGGTATACTCTGTTCTCTCTGTTCTGTAATTTGGCGAGAGGTTCCCCGCCTGCATTCAAAGAAAAAAAACACGACTTGATTGCACAGTGTGTATTAAGATTTCATTAAACCTTATTTGCAAAAAGCTCTATAGCAACGTTAGTCCCAGATTAGTTTGTTTGTTTGTTTGTTTTTGCACTCGCGCGGAGCTGAACATTTTTTTCCAATGGCGAAACTGTCGGGAGATGTCTGTGAACGCGTTCTGTATTAATCCTTCCTATCACAATCACAGTCCTCAAGTACAGACTCGTCTTTCTCTCTTTTAGACTCCACTTCCCGGGAGTCTAAAATAAAAAAAAGAAAAACACTGTCTACACATCAGTAAGAAATAATAGAAACTGGGAAGAGCAATTGAAATATCTGGGGTCCATTTAAATCAGCTTAGTCTACACAATGAGCTACAAGTAAATCGCGGACTGGATTCTGCAAGGAACAGGTCACGAACAGTATATAAGCAAACTTTCAACTGAACAGAATGTAAAAAGAATACATTTTAAAATTAATGTATAGCCTGTTACTCGAAGATGTCTGTATTACTGGTATGGCCAAAGTCCACTTTGTTGTACTGTACAATAGACTCAGGCAAAATAGAATATAGAGATTTCAAGTATGTTATTTATAATAAGTATTTCTGATACACAGTGACTAGGGTTGCCACAGAGTGATTTATTGGATTTACAGCGTGGATTGTAAATTATTTTTGTTCATTTGGCTTTCTCTAACTGGCTGCTCAGTTAGATATTAGCCTCTGCTACGAGAGTATACATATCAAATAGAAGAGCAGAGAAAATTTAGAATTTAGGGCATATTTTCATGATAAGCATGATAAGCATACTGTCATTTTTACATACTGTCATTTTATGTAACTAGAAATTGGATAGCTTTTATCTCTCTACATTAATATGACAGGCACAATTATCATGAATGGCCCTATTGTCTTGTGTGGAAAAAGCAAAAGGACTCAGATTCTATCATATTGATAATAGCAATTAGAAACCCTTAAGCTTAATTCCACTTCCCAATTGAAAATGTCATTTGATAGGCAAAATAAATGAATGGAAACTATTCTGTCTGTAGAAATACTTTCCCATCAAATTAGTTCAGTGGGAGTGGGAACTTAGTTCTCATCATTGGGATCAGAGATTTATAGCAATAGCAGAATAACAAAATAACAGTTGGAAAGGACCTTGGAGGTCTTCTAGTCCAACTTCCTGCTCAGACAGGAAATCCTATACCAGTGATGGCGAACCTTTTTGGCACCGAGTGCCCAAACTGGAACACGTGTGCATGCCAGCTGGTCTTTGCATGCGCTGGAGCGCCAGAAACCCGAAGACCAGGTGGCCGGTGCACACTGGCCAGCTTGTCTTCGGGTTTCCGGTGCTCTGGCGAGTGTGAAGACCAGGTGGTCGGTCGGCACGCATGCGCACGCCGGAAACCAGAAGACCAGCTGGCGCGTGTGCCCACAGAGAGGACTCTGCGTGCCACCTGTGGCACACATGCCATACAGTGTTGAAATCCAATTTTTTTTACTACCGGTTCTGTGGGCGTGGCTTGGTGGGCGTGGTGTGGCTTGGTGGGTGTGGCTTGGTGGGCGTGGCAAGGAAAGGGTACTGCAAAATCCCCATTCCCTCCCCACTCCTGGGGGAAGGATATTGCAAAATCTCCATTCCCACCCCACTCTGGGGCCAGCCAGAGGTGGTATTTGCCGGTTCTCTGAACTACTCAAAATTTCCGCTACCAGTTCTCCGAACTACTCAAAATTTCCGCTACCGGTTCTCCAGAACCTGTCAGAACCTGCTACTGCTGGATTTCACCCCTGGTGCCATAGGTTCGCCATCATGGCCCTATACCATTTCAGACAAATGGTTGTCCAATCACTTCTTAAAAACCTCCAGTGTTGGAGCACCCATAACTTCTGGAGGCAAGTCTTTGTCCTGATTAATTGTTTTAACTCTAAGGAAATTTCTCCTTAGTTCTAGGTTGCTTCTCTCCTTGATTAGTTTCCATTCATTGCTTCTTGTCCTGCCTTCAGGTGCTTTGGAGAATAGGTTGATTCCCTCTTCTTTATGGCAATCCCTTAGATGTTGGAACATTGCTATCATGTCACCCCTAGGCGTTCTTTTCATTAAAATGGACATACCCAATTTCATCAACCGTTCTTTATATGTTTCAACCTTCAGTCCCTTAATCATCTTTGTCTCAACATCTTTTTTACATTGTGGCGACTTAGCACTTAGACTTATATACCACCCCATAGTGTTTTACATTGCTTGCCTTTCCATCTAATTACACATTATATAGAAAATATTTTTAAAATGCAAATATGTTGTTTCTTTCACTTTAACTGAAATGCAGAACCCAGCTGTTATGGATTTTCAGACAGAAATCTTTCCAGTTTGATTTATTTAATTTGTTTACTATCCATCTCACTTCTGCTAACAAATTAATCTGGATGCTGTACCTGGGACATTCTGCATACACAACATTCTCTAGCACTGAGTTACACTTTCTTTTAAAAAGATACTGTACAGTGGTGGGTTTCAAATTTTTTTACTACCGGTTTTGTGGGCGTGGCTTGGTGGGCGTGGTGTGGCTTGGTGGGCATGGCAGGGTAAGGATACTGTAAAATCTCCATTCCCACCCCACTCCAGGAGAAGGATACTGCAAAATCCCCATTTCCTCCCGATCAGCTGGGACTCAGGAGGCAGAGAATAGATGGGGGCAGGGCCAGTCAGAGGTGGTATTTACCGGTTCTCCAAACTACTCAAAATTTCCGCTACCGGTTCTCCAGAACTGGTCAGAACCTGCTGAAATCCACTTCGATACTGTACCACAATACATTATGGAACAATGCATTTGAAAATGACTAGTAGATCTCTGAAATGCAATCTCTGAACAGAAGCAACCATTCAGAGTGATGTTGATTTACCCAAGGTGGAATTGTTAGTCATAAATCACAGTAAGGTTCTTAGGTCAGTGTGCCCTAGCCAAAATAGTAGTACCTTGAACCAGTTCTTATCAGATTATAGAGTCTTGCTATCAGAATCCACGTTCTTGCTTGTCTGTTTCAAAGAAATAGAAACATTAATCAAAGGCATGCCTTCTTACTGAAAACAGTTATTCAAAGAGATCCATCAGAATGGAGATATCTAATTTGCTTCCCCTATTATGACCTTTTGCCTTTGATATGTAATGCAGGAGCTCCAGGTGTAAAAGGCATAATGAATTGCTTTGAGATTTTATATATCTATATACAGTATATCTCTATCTCTATCTCTATCTCTATCTCTATCTCTATATCTATATATCTATATCTATATCTATATATCTATATCTATATCTATATCTATATATGTTACGTATTTTTACTGATAAATAAATAAATAAAGGAAGCAGTATGCTCCCTCCCATATTTGGGTATACCAGGTGATTTAACAGAGAAAAAAACTTATCTATATATCTATATGTTACATATTTTTACTGATAAATACATAAATAAAGGGAGACTAGTATAGATCTATTTCAAGCTATTTAGCTCTCATCAGCTAGCCACACCCCCTTTTTACTGGGATTTGAACCTGGGCAGTTTGCCTTGTTAGGCAAATGCTTAATCTCTTGAGCCACAGGATTCTCTTCCCTATGATCTTGGAAGCAGTATGGAAGTAGTATGCTCCCTCCCATATTTGGGTATACCAGGTGATTTATATGTATATATTTATTGTTTAGGATTGTTTTCTGTGCATTATGTTTTTTGTTACCAACTTTTTAAAATCATCATGCCTATTCATTAATTTATTAGTTAATCACATTTATATGACTGCCCATAAAATATACTCCTGGACTTGTCCTGACTTGCAACTTTGCAATCATAATCAAACCCAGGTAACACCAGTCAAATCTCTTGCTCCCCTTATTGATAGCCTATTGTTTAAAAAAACAGCTTGAATTCATAATTAGGCATAGCAATGTAGTATTTTTCCATTTTAGCTGCTATTGAAACACACCTTGAAAGTTTATCGAATCTGTAATATTTTGCTATATATTATCTTAGAGGATAAGTTTATTGGCTTTTTATGGCTGTTACTGATGATGTATTTGGAGGGTATTGGAAGCTGTAGGTGTGTTTCCCCTGTTCCATCAGCCATAGCTGATCATCGCTGCAGCCATTTTCTCCTTGCCTTTGCTCTCCCCATTAACACACTATTTCCTGAATCCCTTTCATATCATCTCTCTTGTCTCTTGTTTATAGCAACAACATCTTTCCCAATTTCCAACAAAAGAAATAATTGTCCATTATTTTATTTGAAACAATTTTTTTTGTTTTGTGTTATAACAAAGGCTTACAATGTATCTTTAACTTTAGATGTAGTTCTTCCATAACTTTCATCCTTCTCAAGTATGAGAGTGATTGAACTGATACTCCTAAGTGTGGAAAATCATGAAAAAGGCAGTGCTTCAGTAGTAACACTCAAGCTTAAGGTGCGTGTGATTTAGAATGAATTATCATGTCAGAGGATTAGGAAAGGCTTGTTGGTCTAAGGCGGGGCTGTCAAACTCGCGGCCCGTGGGCCGGATGCGTCACGTGCTGGCCATGCCCACACACGGTTTAGCAAAGGGGAAAAAAGTCCTGATACGTCACGTGACGCTGCCGTGACGACGTGAGTTCGACACCCCTGGTCTAAGGCAATGAAGTATCACAGAAAGGTATTATTTTAACTGAGAAAAATGATCTAGTACAGACACTTAATTTATCATAAATACCATTAAATAACAGTGTTCTGGAAACAACATTCTACGATTTTTCATCATATAAGAAAAAGAGAAAGAAAGCAGTGAAGGAGAATGTCTGGGAACCAGAAAGGGCATACAAATCTGAATTGGCCAAAAGGCATGATCTCACCCCTTATGTATGATTTGACTGAATTACTGAAAGAGTGGTTTGTGAAATGTATCAGATTTTACATAACATGAATGCTGTGAACTGCTATCAGCTTGAAGGGAAAATATAATTTAAGAGTGATATAGTTAAGCATGGTTTCAACCTATCTTACACATGAGTTACAATGTCATGAGAACATGGTAGAATAAAGATGTTGTTATGAGATGTTTGTATAGTTAGATATAATAAGAACTGATTAGATTCATCTTGAATTTTGTGTTGGAGCAGATCACACATATTGGCAGCCAATTGTTCATATGGCTTCATTTTTTTAGCTTGAAGATATGGGAAAGGTTTATGGAGAGATGTGGGCCATCACTTGCTTTCTTTTGCTCCTCTGGCTGATTAAATCAGCCATGGCAGGACTGGATCCATGTTTATAAATGATTTCTTCAATGCAGTATGTGACTCAATATTAAGGAGAAAATTACAATAACTTTTATTTTTTTTAAAAAAAATTCTTGACTTGGAATAATTGTGACACTATAGCCCTCTTTCAAATATCTCATTCCCAAGTAAGATGACTGAGAAGGTGATGGTCTCATACTTCCAGATAGCAATAGCTTGACAGTGCTTTACAGTCCTATCTAAGTGGTGTAGAAAGTCAACACCCACCCACCCTTCTAGAGAATGAAATATTTTGGGGAATATTAAAAAGGCAGAATATTTTCCCTAAAGGAAATATGGGGGGAAATCTTAAGGGAGGCAGAAATCAGCTCCAGCCTCCCTGCCCCAAGCAGAAACTGAGGAGGTTAGCTTTTAGAAATGCAGATTTGGTAATCCATTCAGAAAGACTGGGTCAGACAGAAACTCCAGATAAGCAACACAATTAGGCAAGCCAAATATTAGCTCAGACAAACACCTAGGATTTGCATTTCCCCTTTTGCCTATAGAGCCAGTCATGACCCCATAGGAATCTGACAGCAGCCATTAGAATATTAAAGGACATGTTCTTGCACAGGAACAGGAAGCTCAAATACAAAGCCCAAAGAAGGTATAAAAACCCACCCACTCTCAACTCCATTTTGTCAGCTGTCCCAGAACCGCATGCTGTGTGTGTGTGTTGGTTCTCTTCACCAATAAGCACAATCTGTTTTTCCAATCAGCCTCCATTTTATTCCCGGCTTGGAACTGGAACTGGATTTTTTCCTTCCAACAGGTTTACAGAGTCAGATGAACTATGACATGAAGCACTTGGATGAAACTGATATCTACAGTCATTTGAATTAGGGGTTTGCCCAGGTTCTAGTATTGAGATTGCTTTGGCTGCCTTGGTGAATGACCAACCTTGAAAACTAGGTTGGTAGAGTGTGAACATCCTAATTCTCTTGGATCTCTCAGTGGCCTTCAATGCTATCTACATGGTATCATTCTGAGTAGTAGAGTTGAGCTGGAAGCATTCATGTCATTGTTTCAGGCCTTTCTGTCCAAATTGTCCAGAAGGTGGTGCTATGACACTGCAATTGTAATACAAATATTACAACAGTTAAACAAATATTAGATATTAGACCAATAATTGAAATCATAATCTCCTCTGCCCTGTCCCAGCAGGTAGTACAGGATTATCTTAATTTCAGGCTCAAAATTTATAAACTTTTAAGAGTTTCTTATTAATGTAAAACTCACTCAAACTTTATCATTTAACAGAATAACAGAACAGGTTCACCTCCTCTTCTTTGTGACAGCCCCTTACATATTGGAATACTGCTGTCATGTCACCCCTAGTCCTTTTTTTCATTAGACTTCTTCTTGTGCCATATCCGTCATTGGACGTCGGCGATCATGTTGGCAATCCTATTTTTATCAGCAGCCGCACAAAAAAGTGCTGCTGAGTTTTGTCCAAACCAGTCCCTTAGATTTTGAAGCCATGATGTTCTTCTTCTGCCTGGACTCGTTTGCCTTCAATCTTTCCCTGGAGGATTAAGTGAAGTATGGCGTATTTTTCTGGGTGTCGCATCACATGTCCGAAATATTCCAACTTTCGCTTTTTAATGGTTTTGATGATTTCCCTTGGCTTTCCCACGTGGCTTATCACCTCCTCATTTCTGATTTTGTCAACCCATCTTATACGTAACAGCCGTCTGTAAATCCACATTTCAAATGCTTCTAGTCTCTTCAAGTGGCTTTTTGTCAGAAACCAACTCTCTACTCCGTAGAGCAGGATAGGAAAGATGTAACATCTGACAAGCCTCATTTTCAGTCTTAGGCTTATGTTGTGACTGCAGAAGATCTTTTTCATTTTGAAGAATGCTGTTCGAGCTTTCTCTATCCTTGTCTTTACTTCAGTGGTCATGTCCCAGCTTTCATGTAAATTAGAACCGAGATACGTGATCCTTTCAACTTTTTCTAGTGGTATTCCTTCCGAAATTATCGGTGGTAAATTAATGGGTTGTTTGCTGATGACCATGATCTTGGTTTTTGAGGTATTAAGCTTCACGCCATATTTTTCAGATATTTCTGTGACTCTGTTGATGAGGAGCTGAAGGTCTTCATGCTTACTGGTGAGCTGTATCATCAGCATATCTTAAATTGTTGATCCGAACACCGTTTACTTTGAGGCCAGTATCAATGTTTTCCAGTGCTTCATTGAAAATTGACTCAGAGTAGATATTAAACAACAGCGGAAACAGAATACAGCCCTGTCTGACCCCTCTTTGTACTTCTGCATCACCTGAGTATTTTTGGCCTAATCTCACATTTGCTACCTGATGCCAATATAGATTCTTTATGATTCGGATGTCTTTGTCATCTAATCCCACTTGTTTCAGGACTTGTAATAGGTTTGTTGTGTCTTATTTTATCAAATGCTTTTTCAAAATCAGTGAAGCACATGTAAACACTGTGATTGACTTCTCTACAATGCTGTACAAGAACGTGAATGCTAAATAGGGCATCTCGTGTACCAAGGTTGTTTCTGAAACCAAATTGTGTGTTACTTAGATGCTCTTCAATTTTGTTGTATATTCTTGTGTGAATTATTCTCAGGAATATTTTCAGGGCATGACTCATTAAGCTTATTGTTCTGTATTCGGCACACTTTTTTGTATTTATTTTTTGGGGGATTGTCACAAAGGTTGACTTTAGCCAATAATTTGGTATCTTTCCTGTTTCATATATTTGATTGAAGAGCTGCAGTAAAAATTTCTTCCCATTGTCTTCCAACAATTTTAAAATTTCTACTGGGATATCATCAGGTCCTGTGACTTTTCTTGTTTTTGCTATTTTTATTGCATATTCAACCTCCTCCATAGTGATGTTTGGTCCAGTTGTTATACTTCCCATAACAATCCCTAGTGTCCTCAAAAAGTTATATATATTCCTGCCATCTTTATATTCCTGCCATCTTTTTAGTTTTTCATCCTCATCCAAGATAATTTTCCTCTCCTTGTCAACTAAGTTGTTGGTTTTCTTTTTATAGAGGCCTGCTGCTTCTTTCACTTTTTTGTGTAAATTGAAATGATCATGAATACGTTCTGTCTCTTCTATTTCTTTGCATCTCTTTGCAAACCACTTTTCTTTTGCCAGTCTAATTTTTCTTCTAATTGTTTTCTGCAATTCATTGTATTTTTCTTTGTTTTTGTTTTTATAAGAGCTTCTTTCATCCATGAGATGAAGAATTTCATCTGTCATCCACTATTGTTTCTTGTGGTACCCCTCTCTCTGTTTTGAGTTTGTTACCTCTACTATTGCATTTTTAAATTTATTCCATTTGACTTCTACATCTTATTATTTAGGTTGTTGGTTTCTCTTAAATGAATTTATAGTTCTTCTTTTATCTTATCTTTAGGGTTATTTTATCTTATCATTAGGCTAGACATTCCCAATTCCTATAAGGTACTCTCCTTCATCAAAAGAATTTACTCTTGCTTGCAGAAATAGCCTTAAAATTCCTGTTTATCTTTCAGAAGGGCTAAAATACTAAAATCATGCACTCTAATCAAAGAGTTTTAGCCAGACAGTACCTACTTGAAGGATCATTACACATGGATAGAACTAATACTTTCCAATTTCTGCTTCACTGAATTTCCAATAATTTTCTTTTCCTTCTTAATCATGGAAAAATTACATATTTTTCTGATTTGGAAGTTGACTTCATGGACCACAATAATGCTGCCTTTCCTAAGAGAACAATGAAGGAAGTATCATATCTACTGAGCCACCAATTTGTTTATTGATGAGAATTTAGAACATAAGCTTCTAACCTTCCTTCCTCCAACAAGCTCATGGCATATGTGGCTTTCTCCCAATCAACTTTTTTTTAAAGCCAGAGCCACTAACTAAGCCTTATCCAATGGTGGGATTCAAATAATTTAACAACCGGTTCTCTGTGTAAGTGTGGCTGGGTGGTCATGTGACTGGGTGGGCGTGGCCAACTCTACTCGCATGGGTGGTGACTGTATAGGCTAGACGGGGTTGGGGAGGGAATCCAGGGGTCTCCGATGGATGGGGTGGGAGGAAAGAAAGATCCAACCTCTGTTTGTGTGGAATGCAATAAAGCTCACCCACTCACCTCCTACTGGCAGGCTGGCTAATGGGGTGAGAGGAGAGGCGGAGAAGGAGGAGGGGAGCCCTCCAAAAGAAAGGGTCTGAGGTAAAGTGCATGTGCTATGGGATGCTGCAGATGCCCTTGCTCGCCCCTTTGCCTGGCTTCCCTCATCCTGCTGCTTGCACTCTCCCTCCCCAGTCTAGCTTGATGCAAGCGGAGCCACATTGCCCTTTGCAAGCCCGCTGTCGGTGAAGCTGGGCGCTGGTGAGGGCTGGCTTTTTGCCTACATTTCTCTGGCTGTCAGGGGGAAAATGGCTTCCTCCCCAGGCCCCCGTCCATTTCGGCCCCCAACAACTGGACAAACCTAGGCAAAAAGCCAGCCCTCACTGGCACCCAGCTTCACCGACAGCGGGCTTGCAAAGGGCAATGTGAGCTGCCGCCTGCATCAAACTAGACTGGGAAGGGAGAGTGCGAGCGAGCCAGCTAGCCTTCGCCCAAAGCCCCGCCCCGCACCACACCAGGAGGCTGAAGTCAGAATTTCTTCCCCCCCTCCGACCCGCGCATACCTTGGCAATGGGATTGTTTCTCTCCACCCCCTTTTCCTGTTTTGTCTGCTGGATCAGCACAGGGGGACGAATCTAGCTTTGCTGCCCATTGCAGCTAGGAATCTCAAAGCCGAGAATGAACGTTTGTGTTGTAGCCAGCCCGGGTGCTAGATCGGCCCCCCACAAACTCCATCTCTCGAGGAGTCCGGCCAAAGTTTTGAGCACCACTCACTGAGGCGGAGGGAGGGGCTGGAGCTAATAGGTGGCCAAGCTAAGTGCCTGAAGGACCCAATCCTGTCGTCAGGACTCCTGCCGCCTCAGCAAGTGAAACTTCGGCCGGGCTTCTCAGAAGATTATGGAGTTTGCAGGGGGGCTGCCTATCTAGTGCCTGGATTGGCTACAACACAAGCGCTCATTCTTGGCTTTATTTGAGATTCCTAGCTGTGATGGACAGAAAAGTTAGGACTGACCCCGGCCACGGCTTCCAGCTCCAAGCTGAAGTGGTGGGAACCGAGGGCTGCCTTGGGTGCCACCAGCTGGTGCAAATGTACCGTGATGAAGGCGGAATCGGCTGCGCAAAGGCAAGTTGCCCTTTGCTCCTGCACACTAAGGCTTCAGCCATCACTATCACTGCTTTTGCCCGCCTGCGCTGCCCCCCCCCTTGCCACCACAGCACCATTACCTTTAAGGAGCTGCAGTCTCAAAGATCGCGCGGCAAGAGAAAAGGCAGCCGCATGTGCTGCCGCTGCCTTTCCAGATGAATGCCTCGGGAGCGAGGGGGAATAAAGAGGCCAGAAGTTTAACTTGCTTGCTTTGCTCTCCTGCCTCTGCTGCCTTTTCTCTTCCCGGCTCCCCTCATCTCGCAGACAGCTTTCTCATTTAGGGAGCTGCTACAGTCTCAAAGATTGGGAGGGCTGTGCGGCTAGAGAAAAGGCAGTGAAACTTCCAAGAGCGGAGGCGGGACAGCAAAGCAAGTGATGCTTTGGGCTGCCGGCTGGCCTCTTTATTCCCCCTCACTCCCGAGGCAGCAGGGTAGCACAACACCATGGAGGCTTTATAGTGTTTCTGGGACAACGGGAATGTGCTGCTGCTGCCGTTCTAGAGGGCAGGGGGGCAGCTGGGAGGCCAGGCACTCCCACAACCTGATTGGGCGGGCGGGCTCAGGCTGGCTGCAGAGGGCGATCGTTCCTTTGCTCGCAGTCCCCGGGGGACTGGCCAGGAGTGCCCAGTGGGCTTGGGCTGGGCTGGCTGGCTGATGCAGCGGCAGCAGGGATCACCACTAGAGGAGGTGCCACTGGGCCTGGATGTGGTGGGCTGCCCTCGCCTGGGCGGCTGCAAAATTATTTGCGGAAAGCGGCATACTGCAGGAGGGAGACCTGCTCCGGACCAACCTGTTCGGCCGGGGGCAACATGGCAAGTCTTGACCTCCTTTAGGGCCTGGCTCTTGGCTGCCACCCGCTCACCCTCCCATCCACCTCGGGTCCCGCATCCAACCCACAACAGGGCAACTCGCTGCTTCCGGGCAACGGGCGAGCAGGTGGGCGACCCACAGAGGAGAGCGCCATGCTAGGGCGCTGTGTGCCCGGACCAGGTGCTTTCTCTTGGGCCTCCCTCTCAGAGCCAGGCCCGAAAGACAGCCGAGCCCGCAGCCCTTTGGCCGAGTGCAGCAAGTCCCCTCCCCCACTGTCGGCCTTACCTTCTCAGGCCAGGTAAAGAGTGGCCCCATGGGAGGTAGCTGGCCGAGGAGCAGAGATTGGCGAAGGAAGGCTCACCAGGCAGAAATCAGCTGGGTTGCATGGTCGAGGCAAGCGAGGGAACCAGAGAGCAGCAGCAGCTATGCCAAAGGTGTGAGTCTAGGCATCGGCCAAGGTGGGCGAGGCAAGATAAGGAGTGAGTGGGAGGGGTGAGAAGGGCCAGCCAGTGGTGCGATTTGCCGGTTCTCCGAACTGTGCAAAAATTTAACAGCCAGTTTGCCCGAACCGGCTGAATCCCACCTCTGAGTGCACCCCAAAAATGGGAGATTAGATTGGAAAATAAAACCAGCAAGTTGAGATCAGATGCAAGCAAGCTAGAACAGATGAAAGAAAAGAATCTAAAGAACAAGAAGACCAAAGAATACCTAATCAAGAAATATCACCTAGAAACACGGAAGAGCAAGGAAGCACTGGAAATAATAAAGCAGCAAATAACTCAGTGGCTTCTGTGTTTCTTTTCCTGACTTCAGATAATTTTCTGTGATTGGGGAGGGGTATGAAGGGGAGATGGGGGGGATGATCTTACTACAAAAGCTTTATTCAGATGATCCTGACATGTGAAGTGAGGAAAATAGAATGTTTTCACTGAAAAAGGAGAATAGTCTTATACAGCTGATTTTGTTATTTTGCTATCAAATGAGTATTGTTTTATTCCCGTCTTTTTTAATATGTTATTTTGAACTGCAAATGTGAAATCTCAGTCACACTGTGAGTCTTATTTCACTTCCTGCTACTTTTTTATATTACAGTTTATAGTCATAATTTTAGTTACAGATATAAAAAGACCTGATACTGTATTCTGCATTGGGAATCTGAAAGTATTATTGAAGATTTTACAGAAATGCAATAAATAAATGAATACATACATACATACGAGGGTAATTCTGCCGCTACACACATGTCATGTGAATGTTCTACACATTTGTAAAACATCATTCTGGCACCAGGAAACCTATAGATTTTATCATTGGTAGCCACTAGGGCCATGAGTAATAAGAACCTTAGCCCAACCCAATTGCAGTTGCTCCAGAAGGGAGATTAGCTATTCTGAAATGTTTTTAAGCCTCAGGATAAGGATAACAATAAAAAAGGTACAAGTCAAATAACATATTTAATATATTTAATAATAAACAGTGCTCTAATTAATGTACAAATTATATCCAATTTATATGCAAAGTATGGTTAGTATTCATCTTCCTCTTCCTCTCCCTCTTCTGAACTTCTGTAGATACAAAAGGAATAAAAGATGGTATTACAATGTGTTTATAAAACTACATATTCTAGCAAGTAGAATGGACATGTTGCTGCTAAGAAGCAGAGAATCAGCAATGTTGTCACTGTTTGCTTTTCCTACCAGCTTTTCCTACTGGTGCCTATCTTGCTAAGAGCTTTGTTGGTACAAAACATTACCTCATGGGAAGTGAACTCATTTACTGAATTAGCCCAGTTTGCTGGGTGGGCACAACACATGGAGCCATAAACTAGCCAACCACATTTTGACCTAGTATCTCAAGCGAACCCAGTTTAAATATGGTTGTTAAGAGAACAATTTGGATCCTGAGAATATTAACAGTTCTAGGAGTTATTCTAAGAGGATTCTAACACAGAACACAGGATGAGAAGCAATTTCAACAGCACTCTGGTAGCCCACCTCTCTAAGAGAAGAGGGCTCAATAACCACCCATAGAATCTTCTCACAACAGCTACTTTTAGTCTGGCAGCATCACTTTCTATCTATGATAGGGATAGGGTAAGGGATAAGTGAAGCCCTAAAGCCGTGATGGCGAACCTATGGCACGCGTGCCAGAGGTGGCACGCAGAGCTCTCTCTGTGGGCATGTGCACCATCACCAGCTGCTCTTCTGGTTTCTGGCGCGCACATGTGTGCTGGCCAGTGGTAGGATTCAAATTTTTTTACTACCAGTTCTGTTGGTGTGGCTTGGTGGGCGTGGCTATGTGGTCATGTGACTGGGTGGGCATGGCCAATTTAGCAGTCCATTTTGCCAGGGAGCAGGGGGTTGGACTAGATGACCTCGAGGTCCCTTCCAGCCCTGGATTGCTGTGCTGTTTCAAAGCATCCTCTGAAGCTGTGTCTAGTGCCAGCCAGGTTTGTGGTCCTTCCTTTCTCTCCTTTTTCTCTCTCTCCCTCCCTCCCTCCCTCTTTCTTTCTCCCTTCTTTCTTTCTTTCTTTCTTTCTTTCTTTCTTTCTTTCTTTCTTTCTTTCTTTCTTTCTTTCTTTCTTTCTTTCTTTCTTTCTTTCCACCCCCACCTCCCGTTTTTGGCCTAGCAGGCTTCAGGGAAAAAAAGTTCCAAAGATCAGCTGTGCGACGCGCGATCGTTGGAACTTCTCCCCCCCCTTTTTTTTAGTACCCCTGCGGACCATTTTTGCTCCCACGGGGCTGCAGGGAGGCTTGCTAGGCCCCCCCGTGCCCCGTTTTGGGCCTAGCAACCTCCTGGGAGCCAAAACGGGGCGTGGGGGGGCCGACGCACCCCCATGCCCCATTTTGGGCCTAGCAGGCCACCCTGCAGCCTCCTGGAAGCAAAAACGGGGTGTGTGGGGGCCACCGCATCCCCCATGCCCTGTTTTGGGCTTAACAAGCCTCCCTGCACTTACCTGGGAGCCAAAATGGGGCATGGGGGGGCTGCCGCAACCCTGCGCCCTGTTTTGGGCCTAGCAAGCCTCCCTGCAGCCTCCCGGGAGCCAAAATGGGATGCGGGGGGGCACCGCACCCCAACCCTGCGCCCTGTTTTGGGCCTAGCAAGCCTCCCTGCACTTACCTGGGAGCCAAAATGATGCACTTGGGGACTCATGGAAGGGGCGGGGTGGGGTGGGCGTGGCCAGCTAGAGGTGGTATTTACCAGTTCTCCGAACCAGGCAAAATTTCTCCTACCGGTCCGCAAGAACTGGTTAGAACTGAATACCACCTCTGGTGCCAGCCAGCTGTTCTTCGTGTGCACCAGAGTGCCGGAAACCCGAAGACCAGCTGGCCGGTACGCATCCATGTGCTGGAAATCCGAAGACCAGCTGGCCGGCACACGCATATGCACCGGCCAGTTGATCTTCGGGTTTCCAGCGCTCCAGTGTGCACATGTGCACGCGTGTTCCGGTTTGGGCACTCATTGCTGAAAAGTTTCACCATTACTGCCCTAAAGTGAGCAGTAAAACAAGATTCCAGAGGCCTCACACTGGACTTCCAACAAGACTGGGAAAAGAACTACCATGCTCCAATTTCTCTTTCTTGACAAACTTGAATGAAATTAATTGTTTACAACATTAATAAATGTTGTAAGCCACCTGAAATTATCTATATGTAAGTTGGGCAGCTATAAAAATTTGTTTAATAAATAATAAATAAATAAATAAATGAAATGTATGACTATTTCTATGTCCCAGCAAAGAAGTATCTGTCTAAATAAACGTTATTTCAATAGGTAGGAAGAATAAAATGGATGCAACTAATAAACAGAGTACTGTTTATTCCTAATAAACCTGTGTGTCAGTTCTGGAAGCCATTATATCTGTTTGCTTCAACTGCCAAATATTTTAGCCTGGGAAATTGGGAGGGGTTTTTTTGTTGGAGCGGTAGACACTTAGTCATAACAAAATTCTTTACTCAAGGATGAGAGCGCCTGCACCTGCATGGAGACAGTATCCAGTTGAGCATGACGATTTGATTGGACCTTGTGATGAGCTTGTGGGTGTGGGGCAGGGTTCTGAACTTTCAACTGGGTGGGGAAACCCTGGAAGCTTCCAGATTCAGGTTTCCCCAGATGTTGCCAACATGACATTTCTAATAAATTGGAACTTTGAGGAACTTCTAGCCTCGGAGTTTTCTTTCGTTGGGGGTGTTTATTGGAATGCTGACACTGTGTTTGGAAGGATTCTTTCTCTGGCATCCAATTGTAAATTTACTTAGGAGTAAAATACACTATATTCCCAGGGGTTTATCCGTGAATTGGTTATAAAAGTCAGGATATGTATTTTTGTGTCAAACCCAGAATTGTAGCAGGCAGAACATAATACTATATTACATACTGAGATATTTTAACGAGTCCTTTGAGTTTCTGTTTGTTTGTTTTTCACTTCCTACCCTTTTTCAACAGCCCTGGCATCTTTTTCTTTAGTTTGCCAACTCAGCCTCATTTCGCACCTTGCAGTACTTTCTCTCCTGAGTAGTACGGCTAATTAGTAGGATGCAGTATTGCAGGCTAACTCTGCCCACAGCCAGGAGCTACCGTACATCCTGATCGGCTCAAGGTTGACTCATCCTTCCAAGGTCAGTATTGCCCCAACAATATTGCCCCCATATTGTTGGGGGTGTTATTCTGACACTATAGACAGCTTAGAGACTGCTGTAAAGCACTGTAGGGTCGTATAGAAATCTACTGTAAGTGCCATTGCTTTTGCTAAATCTGTTGCAAGATACTAGCTTCTTTGCCAGAAAGCAGCAACTGACTTCTAAATCTACATTTCCAGATTCTATTAAGCCAAGCTGATATAAAAACATCATTACCAGTATATATTTTAACATACATTGGAAAATATGATCCCCTGAACTGGATATATTAAGAAAATCTGGAATGTCAGGTATTCATGTGCAAATTCTTACATTCCCTTCCCAAATTGCAGTGTTGCTAGGCTAGATTTTTCAGAAAGGACTTATATTTGGTCTGAGGAGATCTAGATCTAATGTTTCATATCCACAAGATATTCCTTTGCTTTGCATGTCCTGAATTCTAGCAAAGAATTATAGGGGAAAAAACTCCATTCCTTCTTCATACAGTTTATCCAATTGAATTAGAGAGGAATATTAGTTTTATTGTTTTATGTTTTATTTTAGATTTCATGCTATTTTAATTATATCATGCTCTAGCAGAGGGCTTTATTAATTTATCAAGCATTTCCATTTCTAAAAAAAGCCATTTGTCCATAAGTTACTGCAGGTTTTCTGACTATTCTTCAAAGAATAAATATAGGATCCAATTTAAATACAAATGCAAAAGCAAAACTGAAAAAGCCTCCAATCTATTAGAATCAGATAGATAGAAAAATGATGGGAAATTTCATCCACATATATGCAATAGAAACATACAATGAATATACACCGAAAGGAGCATCTGCGCCCTTTTGTAATAGGTGTTCAGTACTCCAGAACTGGAAAAGGTAAAAAGTTTTTGCTCTTTTCTAGTTTTTCTCCTTCCTTTTCCTATTTCCTACTAGAACTATTTCTTTCTACTATTGAACAATGAAATAAGATGATGAGTGTTATGTACTGCCGTACGGAGTACAAATTTGCATGGCCGCCGCTGATTAGCTAATCCAGTGGCGGGAGAATTAAACTGCTGTCAGTGGCCGGCTAGGCTACAGGGAAGCCCTTAAAAGCGGCTTCCCTGCAGCCTGCCGGCAGTTCGTGTTGCATTCAGCTAAGGAGAAATAAAGGTGCTGAACTGTTCCTACGTCTCGCCTCTTCTTTCCCGCGTGAATCTAACACTGGCGACGAAGGTGGTGGAAGAAGGACAACAGGACAAAGGCACCTCGTGGCATCTGCGGCCATCTTAGAAGCAGGCATCGACTGCTCCGGCCAAACTTGAGGATGGCTACTCAAACCTCTCCAGCTCCAGCGATCTTCGACCCAAAGGCGGAAGAATGGCCAACCTACATGAGCCGGTTCCGCATGTTCCTGGAAGCCAACAACTTCCAGGATTTACCAGACAACAGGAAGAGGGCTCTCTTCCTAACCTACTGTGGGCTGAAGATCTATAAAATGGCTCAGAATCTGGTGGCACCAAAAGACATCGAGTCTATTTCGTGGACAACGCTCCAGACAACCCTGATTGGACCACTATGCTCCTGCAGCAACCCCAATGGTCAGCAGAAATTAATTTTACCATCGCCGCCAATGCGATCGTGAATCCATCAATGACTTTGTCACCAAACTCCGGGAAATCGCAACCAAATGCGAATTCATAAACCCAGAGGAAATGATGAAGGATCGGATCATTCTAAGAATGAGAGATCTGAATTTGCAAAAAAACCTGCTGATCAGAAGGGGAGCAACTTTCAAGGATGTCGTGGAGGAAGCTCGAGCCGCCGAATCGTTGGACAACTCGGCGGCAGACATCTGAAAGACGGGCACAGTCCATCGCACACACAGGGAGCCTGACTGGATGACCGAAGTCCCCGAATACAACGATGAGTCAGAGGAGGATGAACTGGTGCACCATATCCACACAGAGAAAAGGGTAAGCCCCAGGGACTTTGAGAACAGGCAGACCCGATGCTCAGGTTGCCTAGGGGGCCATACGCAGGCGATTTGTAAATTCAAAGATGCCATTTGCTGCCGCTGCCAGAAAAGAGGGCACATCACCGAAGCTTGCCGAGCCACCCAAACGGCCCCCTACCAGCCAGCCCAATACCAACCCAGACCACCAATGGGAATGGGGAGACAAGGGCAGAGCTGCTCTGGGGGGGGCAATGAAGTAGATGCAAGGACGATTCCCAATACCAAGACAACAGGGGGATTTACAACACCATTGTGGGGCACTCCGATGCCAGTCAAGGGGAAAAGTTCCAAATAACCGTGTCCATTGAGGGAACACCGTGCAAGATGGAGCTAGACACAGGTTCCATATTCACGATAATGTCCTGGGGGAACCTGAAGCAAGTCCTGCCCTCCATCACAAGGCACAAACTCAAGCCACAGCACATTCGGCTCAATGATTTCCAGGGCAACCCTATACGAGTCCTAGGTCAGGCAGAAGTACCTCTAAAATTCAAAGACTTCAACGGCAACCCCTAACCATCGTCGAGGGAAACAGACTGACTCTGCTCGGAGTAGAATGGCTAAAACCTTTCGGCATTGGCATCACCATAAGAGCCGAGGTGGCGCAGTGGTTAGAGTGCAGTACTGCAGGCTACTTCAGCTGATTGCTAGCTGCAGTTCAGCAGTTCAAATCTCACTGGCTCAAGGTTGACTCAGCCTTCCATCCTTCCGAGGTGGGTAAAATGATTGTTGGGGGCAATATGCAATATGCTGACTCTGTGAACTGCTTAGAGAGGGCTGTAAAGCACTATAAAGCGGTATATAAGTCTAAGTGCTATTGCTATTGCTATCACCGGGCTGCATCAAATTAATGGGGACGAGCTGGATAAACTACTGGCGGACTTCCAAGCCATGTTCGACAGGAGTCTAGGTAAATATAAGGGCAAGCCCATATCGTTTAACCTAGACCCCAGGGTCACCCCCATTAGATTAAAGCCCAGAAGAGTTCCCTTTGCACTTCAGCCAAAAGTGGACAAACAACTGGACAAGTTAATAGCCCAAGGGGTCCTAGAGCCAGTTGACCATGCCACGTGGGAGACCCCCATCGTCACCCCAATGAAGCCAGATGGCTCGATTCGCATGTGCGTGGACTATAAGGGCACCATTAACAAGGCTCTGCAGCCAAACACTTACCCAGTGCCCGTGGTGCAACACCTATTGCACTCACTGGGAAGCGGAATTTTTTTTGCCAAATTGGACCTGGCCCAAGCATACCAGCAATTGCCAGTAGACGCAGCCACCGCAGAAGCCCAGACGATTGTCACACACAGGGTGGCATTTAAGTGCAATCGCCTCCAATTTGGGGTAAGCGTGGCCCCAGGTCTGTTCCAGAGCATGATGGAACGGCTGTTACATAGCATCCCTGGAGTGGTTCCCTATTTTGATGACGTCCTCATCTCGGGTGAATCGAAGGAACAACTTATGGGCAGGCTGCGTGAAGTGCTAAGTCGGTTTCAGCAAAGGGGCCTCAAAGTGAAACGGGACAAATGCAAAATAGGGGTCACCAAAGTAGAATTCCTGGGGTTCCTAATCGACGGGTCCGGCATTCGTCCCACAGATGTGAAAATAAAAGCCATAAAAGAGGCACCGACCCCAAAAAATAAGACGGAGTTGCAAGCATTCTTAGGCTTACTCAATTTTTATGCCATCTTTTTAAAGCAGAGCCTCTCCACAGGCTCCTGGGAAAGACGGCCACGTGGACATGGGGACCGAGAGAGGCCAATGCTTTTGCCACCGTAAACAACTTACTCTCATCAAGCAGCATCCTCATGCAATACAGTGAGACCCTCCCCCTATTGTTAACGTGCAATGCATCACCTTTTGGAGTGGGGGCCGTCCTCAGCCATCAACTTCCTAATGGCTCGGAAGCCCCCATCGCATATTATTCAAAGACACTATCTCCAGCTGAGCATAACTACAGCCAATTGGACAAAGAAGGGCTTGCTGCAGTGGCCGACATCAAGCGTTTCCATGAATACCTCTAAGGCTGCAAATTCGAACATGTGACAGACCACAAACCATTACTGGGTCTACTCACAGGCAACCAACAAACACTCCAATACATGTCACCCAGGATGACACGCTGGTCCATCTTCCTGTCAACTGACCCACTGACCAGGGAAGAGCATCGGACACGCCGACGCACTCAGCCGCTGCCCCACACCCAAACTCGTGAATGACTCCGCTCGTGTGGCCGAAATCTTGCTGGTTAACATTGAACGAATCAGCCCTGTCACATCTCGAGACATTGCAGAACATACAGCAAAGGACACTGTTTTGTCCAAAGTCATGAACTGGGTGTTAAGGGGGTGGCCACAGGAAGAGGACAGGGAAGAATTTAAACCGTTTAAAAGCAAACAAATTGAACTGTCCATTCTGAAGGGGTGTTTACTATGGGGGGAGTGAGTGGTCATACCCAAGAGTCTACAGAAGAGGGTGATGGGAACCCTGCATATAGGACGCCCGGGGATAGTGTGCATGAAAGCACTAGCAAGGATCTGTGGTGGCCGAAATTGGACCAGGACATTACTGAGTGGGTGGCGACCTGCCTGCCATGCCAAGAAACGCGGCCGGCTCCACCACGGTCCAACCCACTTGAATGGGAGATACCCAAGGCTCTGTGGTCAAGAATCCACATTGACTTTGCGGGACCGATGGCAGGACAAACATTTTTGATTATTGTGGATGCTTATTCTAAGTGGCTGGAGGTGGTGACCATGCACACCTCAACTACAGAAGCCACTATACGAGCTCTAAGGAGGATTTTCACAACCCACGGCCTGCCATATGTCCTAGTGTCGGACAACGGTCCCCAGCTGACAGCCAAGCACATGGAGTCATTCCTGGCCGATCTGGGAATAAGTCATGTGCTAGTTTCATCATTCAGTCCGGCTAGCTAAGTCCGGAAAGAATGGTGAGAATGACAAAAGAGACTCTGACCAGAATGGGCCCAGGAAACTGGCAAGAACGGATCGACCAATTCCTGCTGGCCCAACACATCACACCATGTGCAGCCACTAACCGGAGCCTGGCCAAAATGTTGATGGGATGAAAGTTGAGGTCCCAACTGGACAGGCTGAACCCCAATTATCATCCAGAAACACCCCTGGATTCAAGCAAGCTCACCCGGACACTAGCAGTAGACAAGCTAGTGTTCGCGCAAAACTATGCAGGGGATCCCAAGTGGATGAAGGCCACAGTCATAGCAGTCACCGGGCCGAAATCCTATCAAGTTAAGCTGGACGATGGCCAAGTGTGGCGAAGACACATCGACCACCTGAGGGGTAGGTTGGGAGACAACTGGAGGCCTGCCAACAACAAGACAATCCAGCACAACGCAAGTCTCTGCCCCGAAGACCATACAGAGCAAACTACCATGACGACCACGCCGGGAGCCGGGCCCTAACTACAAGAAACCAGGAGGACCTGTTCTCAAACCCGGAGGAGGAGCGCGGACCCCTACCTGCAGACGCCGGAGTCCAGCGGAGTCAACCGGGACCGGAGGATGAAGACACGGAGACTTCAGCCGCCATACCTGGAGGCCGGTTCCAGACTATTCCACAAGCAGGTACCAGAGCAACAACAGGCATGTCCACAACAGTTGAAGACTCCCGAGGAACTGAATCGCGCAGGCCCAGTAGGCCTCCTGTGTACTTACGTGATTACGTGACTTACGTTGACTCCTGATTGGACATTCCACGAACTAAGAGGGGAGGGGTGTTACGTACTGCTGTACGGAGTACAAATTTGCATAGCCGCCGCTGATTGGCTAATCCAGTGGCGGGAGAATTAAACTGCTGTCAGTGGCCGGCTAGGCTACAGGGAAGCCCTTAAAAGCGGCTTCCCTGCAGCCTGCCGGCAGATCGTGTTGCATTCAGCTAAGGAGAATAAAACGTGCTGAATTGTTCCTGTTTACACATTAAATATCCTATAAATGTGGATCTTCAAATGCATTCTGAACCGCTTCAAAAATTCTTAAAGAGAAATACTCCTGACTTGCACACTGAAGCTACTTACGTTTTCTTTGAAGTACCTTCAGTTCCTTCTTCTGCTTCTCAAGCCCTGGTTAAAAGAAAAATTAAAAGCAGAATTTAAGTATTGTTCTGGCAGCAGTTGAATATTTTATCTTTACCTGGTCAGCTTGATCTAGTCATTTATCTGTTTATTTATTCGATTTAATTACCACCCATCTTCCTAAGCAACCCTGGGAGGCTTACAGTATAAAAGATAAATATTTCTAAGATTATAAAAACAGCTATAATCAAAGACAAAGTTAATAAATAAAAGATAACTAAAAGATAAAAGATGGGGAGAGATGGAGGAGAATGTACAGTGGGAGAGATGTGGGATTGTCTCTTAATTCATCAACCACCTCCAGTGAGATGCTCTCCTGTTGGGGCCCCTAGCCATCGGCCAGAGCCAGGTCTTCAGGTCCTTATGGAAGGTCAGAAAGGTGGGAGCTGATCTCACCTCAGGAGATAAGATGTTCCAAGGGGGAGGAGCCACAACAGAGGTGGTCCTTCTCCTGTACTCTGCCAGCCAAAATTCCTTGACTGACGGGGCTTGCAGCTTGCCTCTTTTGCTGGCATGGGTGGGGTGGGCTAGCCTCAATGGGGTGACACTGTTCCTCAAGTAACCTGGAGCTATACCATGTACGTAACTGCATCTATACCATGTAGGTAACTGCATCCCCAAGCAAACCAGCAACCAGTGCAGTTCATAGAGCAGTGGTATAACAGGGCCCCAAAGAACTGTGTGTGTTGCAGCAGCACTTGCACCAGTAGACACTTGTATGTAAGCTTGCTTTTTATATGGTCCTCCATGCACTAGATCTATCATTTTAGTCATTTCTTTTCAGATACTACTGCCGTTAGACTTGCAAAAAGATGTCTTTAATCTCACCGTGTGGTCTTTTCTGTTGGGTTTGGAGGACAGTCAACCCCATATTTAAGTCTTCTTATCCAAGTCCCAGTCAGGTTGGAAAAGAGTATGCAGGTAAATAAATTTGTGGCAGAAGAGGTCAATCCTCTTTTGTGCCCAGCATCACAAGCTGTCATGCCCCCGTCGGAGTCTGACTCTGAGATGGAAGACGAACAGCTGACAGAGAGCGAGAGAGTGGCTCCATTGGCTGTGGAGGAAACTGGGGAAGAGCAAAGTCAGGCTGGGCAGAGCAGAGGAGAGGTAGAACAAGGGAGAGGGGGTTCTGATGAAGACCAAGGCCCACCCCCTCCTCATCCTAGGGCACGCAGGGAAGAATGCAGAAGAGAGCAATGTGGGTGTCGTGGTTTACGAGGAAGGAAAGGGCCCCGATTCCCTTCACAAGGCACACCTGAGGATGGAGTTTAAAGGAAAGGCAGTTGGGAGTTTGTCGGGAACAAACGCTGAATTACCGTATTTTTCGGAGTATAAGACGCACCTTTCCCCCCCCTAAAAGAAGCTGAAAATTTGGGTGCGTCTTATACTCAGAATGTAGCTTTTTAGAAGCTTTTTTTTCAGCCCTAATGAGGTGCTAACAATCTTCCCGGCTCTTCCCGGCTTGCAGGCTTTTTTCATTGCTACTCCCTTGAAGAAAGTTTTTTCCAGCCCTAAGTCTTTGCAGGCTTTTTTCATTGCTACTCCCTCTGAAGGTTTTTTCCAGCCCTAAGTTTTTGCAGGCTTTTTTCATTGCTACTCCCTCCGAAGAAGGTTTTTTTAAGTCCTAACCAGGGGATAAAATAATGTGCTGAAGCTGACCAGACTAAGGACGCTAGCCAGATGAATACCTGGTAGGCAGATTTCCCCTCCCCCCTATTTTCCTCCCCAAAAACTTGTACTCCGGTGCGTCTTATACTCCGAAAAATCTGGTGTAGAGAGAGTTGTGGCCTGCATTCCTGGCAGTCCCTCCTGACTGTGTGAATTACTGCCATGCTACTGTGTGCCTAGGTTGTCTTGCTGGGATATTCTTCCCATCTGGAAAGGAAAGAAAAGGAAAGGAAAGGAAAGAAGGAAAGGAAAGGAAAGGAAAGGAAAGGAAAGGAAAGGAAAGGAAAGGAAAGGAAAGAAGGAAAGGAAAGGAAAGGAAAGGAAAGGAAAAGAAAAGAAAAGAAAAGAAAGGAAAAGAAAGGAAAAGAAAGGAAAAGAAAGGAAAAGAAAGGAAAAGAAAGGAAAAGAAAAGAAAAATAAAGAGAAGAGAAAACAAAAGAGAAGAAACAATACCTTGTGCTAGCCCAATTTTTCTCTTCTGAGGACTCTTCATGTGATTTATCAATTATCTCTTTTTTCTTTATTTCCTTTATACGTTGATACATCTATTTAAGCAAAAGAGACTTTTCAAATGATGCTGAAGTCTGAGCATGAGGAAAGGATATTAAAAATGATCATAAAATTTCAGCCCTCTCTTAGTATAGCAACTATGAAGCACAGCCATTTTATATAAATAAGATTTATAAATTCAATAGCACTAAGACTTATATACCGCTTTATAGTGTTTTACAGTTTTCTCTAAGCAGTTTATAGAGTCAGTATATTGCCCCCAGCAATTGGAATTCTCATTTTACTGACATCAGTAGGACAGAAGGCGAAGTCAATCTTGAGCCAGTCAGGCTCGAACTCATGGCACTGAGCAGTGAGCTAGCCTGCAATACTGCTTTTTAACCACTGCGCTACCACGGCTCTTTCATAAATTCAATGAATTAGTGGATGTATCTTCAAGTAAATAAATAATATCCCACACATATAATCCTACAGGTACTCACAGTTTCTTTGAACTGGCCTTTATAACAGGCTGTGGAGCAGGAGTGGGAGCCGTAGCCGTAGCCGTAGCCGTAGCCGTAGCCATAGCTGGAGCTTCAGCTGCTGCTGGTGCTGGTGCTGGCATTAGGTCCCTAGAAAAACAAAATAGAAACAGAGATTAATCCAAGTTTGAATGGGTTTATAAAGATCAAAGTTGTACTCTTTTGTTTCCTTATGTGAACCCATCATTTCACATTTTCTCTAAAGGGAGAAAATCACGTAATTGCTCATGAGCATCCTAAGATGGCTTTGCTGCAAAACCCAGGTGTCGCCTGCATGTTAGAGAATGCATGTGTGTACCCCGGGTCTCACCTTTATTGCATCTCAAGTCCAGCTTTTCCAAAATGCCTAAGCAGACTCTTCTTCCTTCCCCACCCCCCCAAGCCTTTGATTTTTATACACATTTATTTGTTTTATGTATTCTCATTCTGCTTCATATTCTCATTCTGCTTCACCTCATTCTGCTTAATTCATAGTTGAGAGTGGGAATTAAAGGATAACTGGGTTAAACTATTGGACCAGGTGTGGGGAGACCCAAGTTCAAATCTCCACAAATGTCATGGAGTCCTCCGAGTGATTTGGCGCCAGTCACTTCCTGGGATAAACCTACCTCACAGGACTCTCCTATATGCCATCTTGAGTTCACAATAAAAAAATGGTAAAACATATATCGAACAAATAAAAACATAAACAAATATTTCCCTAGCATTGGTACCAGAAGCGGATTAGCTGAAAAACATTCCTGTCTCTTCTACATCTCGAGAGACTGTTAACAATGCTACAGGAGAAGATGCAATAAAATAATAAACTCATTTTAGCCAAAATGAAGTCAGTATTTGTCACTGAACAAAATAGGGTCTTTTTTGTTTTGGTTTTGTTGCTGATTCAAACATAAAGGTTTTCTAATGCAGTTCCTTTAGGACTGATGCTGAGCCTCAAAGCTTTTACTAGTTAAAGGCACATCTGTTCACCCAGGTGTTTATTTAATTGATTCTGCACCCTTGCTGCTCTAGGTTAAAGGTTTTGGGGGATTTAAATAAAGATTTGGGGCAGATTTATTGATTTAACAATCTTTATTTGCGTGTGTGTCTTCATATTGATGCTCACTTCTGAGAACTGCCTGGACTCGTCCCTGCAGTTTTTTTGGAAAGATTTCAGAAGTGGTTTGCCATTCCCTCCTTCCCAGAGAGTGACTGATCAAAGGTCACCCAGCCGGCATAATGCCCAAGGTGAGAGTAGAAATCACCATCTCTTGGTTTCTCTCCTGGTGCTTAAACCATGGCACCAATCTGGATCTCTATCAATTGTGGCTGTTTCTAAAATGTTAATTTAATTTTATGCTTGCTAAAATATGAGGAAGATATAGTTATATTTAAACATAAAATACTTTATTTAAGGGGATAAGCCCCTATAGACAGTATAAAATCTATATATATAAAAGTGAAATCCACTCACTCATCACGAAATCTCCAGAACAGTAAAGCCTACAAACTTGAAATTTGGCACATACGTTCCTCTTGGCTGCTAGGTGTCGCTAAGAAAGGATTTTTCGAAATGACCATCAGATCATTAGTATTTCATATACGGTATATTCATATACAGTATATTAACATGCTCTGATGCTAAGGAGTTAAATGTTCTACTCCCCCTCCCCACCTGAAAAATTCCAACTGCCACTTGCCTCACATTCCGTTACCTCAGGTCAAAGTGGCAGACGTTCCACTCCTTCACTCAGGAGCGGTCTGGGGCTCCTTACAGTACTAAACGTCGCTACCTCACCAAAATGTCTACGCCTTCCACCTATGGTACTGCTTCCGAACTGAAGGCAGCAGGAGAGATATTCCCTTATGAGTTTCAATTACCAACCACCACTGAGCCAACGGATTGTGAACTGAATTTCTCCTGCATAGTGTCCCACCCCAAATCACTTCTTACACTGACCTCCTCAGTTCAGACAAATCTGTTCCTTCTACTGTAACACCAGTTAAAGGGAAAAGAGGGAAAAATGCAGGAAAACATTTACAGATGCGATTAGGAAAACACAAGCAAGTGAAGCTGCAAAAAAGTATCATCAAAGTCATCCTGAAGTCAATAGAGAGGCTGTAAAAAAGTATGCATCTAATAACCCCTACGTTAATCAGGCAGCTACAGCTAAATACAATGAAAAGATACCACAAATCAGATCAATGCCTTGGACTAATAAGTATTTGTCTGGTTTTAAATATGAACCTCAGATTGATTACTCCAGGGAAAAGGTTGTTGATCTCGGACCTCAGTTACCCTGTGCCTGGTGCAGTGCCCTGAAGTGGCAGGATGAGACTCCCGGGATGTGCTGCAGTGGCGGTAAAGTCCAGCTCCCTCCCCTTGAGCCCTCCCCTGAACCCTTACACAGGCTTCTCACCCACCAGTATCCAATGGCAAAGCACTTTCTTTCTGCTGCCCGGAAGTACAATGGATGCTTCCAAATGACGTCTTCTGGAGCCAGAGAGGTGAAGGAGAGAAATTTTATGCCAACATTCGAAGTGCAGCGGCAGGTCTACCACAGGATAGGGAGTATCATGGCGGGGCCTCAGCAGCAGCCTTGATTTCTCCAGATATACTTTGTTGGTGATGATGACAATGAGAGGGACATCCATTGTAGAATCTACCCGGGTGTTAATCCAGAACTGGTTAGTTCAATTTATCAAGCCCAATCACATAGTTTCGTAGCGAAGGACGGGTATCCAGCTAGCATCTAATATATTCAAAATTACGAAATTCAATGAAGTACCATAATTTATTCTTACAATATCTTTAACTCTGCTCAGTTACTCAGTTAGGTTGGAAAAAACACTCGAAGAACTTCTAATAATTTCATCTCAACAAAAATGCTGAAGGCTTGCTATGGTGCTTGAAAGTTTAAACAGGAAAACAATAGTAACCCTTTTGTAGCACATGTAGTTACTTACAGTTTTTCCACAGGAAGAAGCTCAGGGATTTGTGGAGGTCTGATAAATAAAGAAAAACAGAAAAAACAATAACTATAGGACCACAAAACAAGCACCAGAACCAGTCTTCTCAGTCATCCCCCTGGGAAAATAAAGAGAAGACAAGAGAAAAGAGAAGAGAAGAAACAATACCTTGCGCTAACCCAATTTTCCTCTTCTGAGGACTCTTCATAATGTGTCTTCATCCCGGTTCCCTTCACAAGGCACACCTGGGGATGGAGTTTAAAAGAGAGGCAGTTGGGAGGGGCATTTGTCGGGAACAAATGCTGAATTAATCTGGTGTAGAGAGAGTTGTGGCCTGCATTCCTGGCAGTCCCTCCTGACTGTGAATTACTGCTGTGCTACTGTGTGCCTAGCTTGTCTTGCTGGGATTATCCTTCCCATCTGGAACTTCTTATCTTGCCTTGCTGGAGTGATTGATTGCAGTCAATCTGTTTACAGCTTGGGAAAAGGAAAGGAAAGGAAAGGAAAGGAAAGGAAAGGAAAGGAAAGGAAAGGAAAGGAAAGGAAAGGAAAGGAAAGGAAAGGAGGAAAGGAAAGGAAAGAAGAAGAAAAGGAAAGGAAAGAAGGAAAGAAGGAAAGGAAAGGAGGAAAGGAAAGGAAAGGAAAGGAAAGAAGGAAAGGAAAGAAGGAAAGGAAAAATAAAGAGAAGAGAAGAGAAAACAAAAGAGAAGAAACAATACCTTTGTTATTGTTGTTAGTTGTGAAGTCATGTCCGACCCATCGCGACCCCATGGACAACGTTCTTCCAGGCCTTCCTGTCCTCTACCATCTTCTGGAGTCCATTTAAGCTCACACCTACTGCTTCAGTGACTCCATCCAGCCACCTCATTCTCTGTCGTCCCCTTCTTCTTTTGCCCTCAATCTTTCCCAGCATTAGGCTCTTCTCCAGTGAGTCCTTCCTTCTCATTAGGTGGCCAAAGTATTTGAGTTTCATCTTCAAGATCTGGCCTTCTAAAGAGCAGTCAGGGTTTATCTCCTCTAGGACTGACCAGTTTGAGCTACATGCAGTCATATAGGATTATAAAAGAAAGATTGATTCTTTGAAGGCACGAAGATTGCTCCACTTTATCAGCCAAGAATGAGAGGTACCAAAGAACAATACAGGTGAACAAATACATTTTATCTATTCTTTTTGGGTTTAGTACATACCCACAATCCTATTTCTAAACTCTGGAAATGATCCTCACCAACATTAAAAGTATGGTAAAGAGAGTAATCTCTAACTTAATTTGAAATAGATGGCAATGAACCTATGGCACTTCTAGGACAAAGATCTCCACTAGCCCAGAATGATTTGATTCTCCAAGGATGGTGCCCACTGTCGGTTAGATAAATGTGATGTATTAACTGTCTGCATGATAGTGTCTGTTCCAGAGTGGTTAATGTTTCCTCTTTGGAAGACATCCCCTTTTTGCAAGGGTTAGGACAAGTTTATTTCTTTTTAGCTCTTTCTGTGACTTTTTTGAATGCA
>QLTV01002106.1:4288-9288 GCA_003457575.1 Thermophis baileyi
CAGTTCGGTGGGCGTGGCTTGGGGGGCGTGGTGTGGCTTGGTGGGCGTGGCAGGGGAAGGATACTGTAAAATCTCCATTCCCTCCCCGCTCCAGGGGAAGGATACTGCAAAATCCCCATTTCCTCCCGATCAGCTGGGACTCGGGAGGCAGAGAATAGATGGGGGCGGGGCCAGTCAAAGGTGGTATTTACGGGTTCTCTGAGCTACTCAAAATTTACGCTACCGGTTCTCCAGAACTGGTCAGAACCTGCAGAAACCCACCTCTGCTGTATTCAAAATATTTATGAATAACATTTAAATAAATGGCCTTTTCATTAAAGAACTTCCCAGCAGGGGCTTCAGATCCAAGGTGCTATCCATAAGAAAGTGTAATAAAAGAAAAGAAAACAATTTCCTAGCGTGAGCTCTTTGGGGCTGAAGAGCTGAGGTTTTTTCCCCCTCATCGGCTAGAGTACAGAGGTGTTGTTGTTTTTTAAATGAAGTTCAGTAATCTTCTCCCAGCATATCACTCTTCCCAGAGCAGGGGAGGAAGAGAGGAAAAGAGATTAGATCTACTCAGGGCGTTCTATCTGAAAGACAGACGTAGGCATGATAGCTTTGATTCATATCAGCCCAAAAATGATGCAATGCACCATCTGAAGGTAAAGAGAGGACGTGATCTGACTGACCAAGACAATTTACATCCCGTCACAATACTTTTATTCAGGGGTGGGCTTCAAAAATTTTAGCAAGGGGTTCTCTGCCTGGTTGCTGGGTGGGCATGGCCATGGTGGGCGTGGCCTAGTCAGCCTCCTGCACCACGGCGGGGCCCCCGTTTTCGCCCTCCCCGGGCTCCGGAGGCTCTCTCGAGGCCCCGGGAGGACGAAAACAGCCTCCTCAGGCTCTGGAGGCCCTCTGAAGTTTCCGGCCTTCCCAAACTTCTGGTAGGCCCGTTTTCTGCCCTCCCCGAGCCTCCGTGCGCGCCCCGCACTTACCTGCATCCAAAATGGGCTGCGTGGGGACTCCTGGGAGGGGGGGGGGGGGGTGGGGGGGGCCAGCCAGGAGTAGGATTTGGGGGTTCTCTAAACTGCACAGAATCTTAGCTAGAGGTTCTCCTGAACCCCTGCGAACCCCCAGCAGCCCACCCCTGCTTTTATTACATTTTTATAAAGGCGTACATGTTTAAAAAAAAACAAGACAAACTAACCATCACCAAAAAAAAAAAAAGTTAAAAGAGAATAGGATTAAGCGTGCAGAGTGACACGAAGGAAAAGAAAGGAAAACAAAAATATATACAGTACAAAGAATTAATTCCAACTTCTTCTTCCAATATAATAAAAAGCACATATTTGACTCTCGGTCCTGGTGGCCGACCCAGAATGGATCCTGCAACATTATCCTGGGACACATATATTGGCTTTTATTCGTGATGAATGAATCTTGGGGATTTTCAGTCTGGATTGCCTCCAGAAGCTGTGGGTGCTCCATCACTGGAGGTTTTCAAGAAGAGATCAGACAGCCATTTGTCCAGAATGCTATAGGGTCTTTTGTTTGAGCAGAGGGTTGGACTAGAAGACCTCCAAGGTCCATAACTCTGTTATTCTGTATTCAGATGCTTCACCCCACTTCCCCCTGTCTTGCAACAGCCCTTATACAATGGTGCGTTTTCGCCACCAACGGAGTTTGATGTGTCAATGGCTCCAGTGAGCAGAACTAATAGGAACAGATGAGGTGCCATTTTCATTCGCGGAACTCAGCTTGTTCTTCAGGACAATTAGGCCGAAGGCAATCTCGGGAGATAAAAATCTGTGCAGAAGGGGAGGCAGTGGATGTTGGGATCGGAGGACATGGCTGAAATAATCCCACTCTATAAAGCTTTAGTAAGACCATACCTAGCGTACTGCACCCAGTTTTGGTCACCACACTATAAAGAAAGAGGTTGAGACTCTAGAAAGAGTACAGAGAAGAGCAACCAAGATGATTAGGGGACTGGAGGCTAAAACATAGGAAGAATGCTTGCAGGAACTGGGCATGGCTAGTCTAGTGAAGAGAAGAGAAGGACCAGGGGAGACAGGATAGCAGTCTTCCAATATTTGAGGGGCTGCCACAGAGAAGAGGGGGTCAACTTATTTTCCAAAGCACCCGAAGGCCAGAAAAGGAATAATGGATGGAAATTGATCAAGAAGAGATTCAACCTGGAAATAAGGAGAAATTTTCTGACAGGGAGAGCCATCAACCAATGGAACAGAAGTTGACTTAGGAAGTTGTGGGAGATTCATCAATGGAGGCTTCAAGAAGAGATTGGACTGCCATCTGTCAGAAATGGTGTAGGGTCTGCTTGGGCGGGGGGTTGGACTAGATGACCTACAAGGTCCCTTCCAACTCTGTTAAATCTCTATCTGAAATCAGGGAGTTTCCGGCAGCAGGAGCTGAGCTGGGCCAAGACTGGTGTTAGAACTGTTATGAAACACTAGAGTAGGCCAGATTTGGAAATCCATCCTTCAGGTTTACTTCTGTAAAGAGCAACAAAGATGATTGGAGGTCTGGAGGCTAAACCTATACAATGAACGGTTGCAGGAACTCAGAATGTGTAGTCTAACAAAGAGGAGGACTGGTGTGTGTGTGTGTGTGTGTGTGTGTGTGTGTGTGTGTGTGTGTGTGTGTGTGTGTGTGTGTGTGTGTGTGTGTGTGTGTGAGGAAAACAGAGGGGCAGTCACAGAGAAGATGGGTGTCAACCTATTCTCCAAAGCATCTGGTCTTACTGGTCATACACCCAGAGAGAACCCAAGCAGTGGTTTTAGCTCGGCTCAGCACCTTGGTTTAAGTGTCAAGCAGATGCCAAGAAAACGGCATCTTTTAAGTGCCTCAGCTCAAGATGATTCAGCAAAGAATAGGCATTGGCCATCAATAGCTATTGAAGCAAGCCACTTCAAACCTTCAGAGAGTGCAGAGAAGAGCAACAAAGATGATGAAAGATCTGGAGGCTAAAACATACGACGAAGGGTCGAGGGAACTAGGTATGTCTAGTCTAATGAAGAGAAGGACATGATAGCAGTCTTCCAGTACTTGAGGGGCTATCACAGAGAAGATAGGGTCAACCTCTTCTCCAAAGCACCTGAGGGCAGGACCAGAAGTAACGGGTGGAAGATCAGCAAAGAGAGATCCAACCTAGAACTAAGGAGAAATTTCCTAACAGTGAGAACAATTAATCAGTGGAACGAGTTGCCTCCAGAGGTTGTGGGTGCTCCACGGTGGAGGTTTTTAAGATGAGATTAGACAGCCATTTGTCTGGGATGGTTTAAGGTCTCCTGCTTGGACTAGAAGACCTTCAAGGTCCCTTCCAATACTATTATTCTAGGCAGGGGTGGGCTTCAAAATTTTTAGCAAGGGGTTCTCTGCCCAGTTGCTGGGTGGGCGTGGCCATGGTGGGCATGGCCTAGTCGGCCTCCTGCACCACAGTGGAGGGGGGGCGTTTTTGTCCTCCCCCGGGCTCTGGAGGCTTTCCTTGAGCCTCTGGGAGGGCAAAAATGGCCTCCCCAGGCTCCGGAGGCCCTCTGGAGGCCAGAAATGGGCCCGTTTCTGGACTTCCTGAACTTCCAGTAGGCCCGTTTTTCGCCCTCCCTGAGCCTCCATGCGCACCCTGCACTTACCTGCATCCAAAACGGGCCGCGTGGGGACTCCTGTGAGGGGTGGGGTGGGCGGGGCCAGCCAGGAGTGGGATTTGGGGGTTCTCCGAACTGCACAGAATCTTAGCTAGAGGTTCTCCCGAACCCCTGCGAACCCCCAGCAGCCCACCCCTGATTCTAGTTTCTACGTTCTAACTTCAGCCACCACGACAAAGGTGGCCTCTCTTGTTTTGCTGCGATAACATTTGTGCCGGTTGAGGAAAACTTGGCAATATTTGTCTTTAATCCAAATTGGCTCTCTGCTCACAGCCCAGTCTAAATATTCTTATCGCTGTTATTTCCTTCGGGGTAGAAAAATCTTGAGAGGAGACACCTCGAATCGCAACAACTTAATCTTGGGAGCATCGCCTGTTTGTCATTCAGTTATTCCACATCTCATTTCTCGTGGGCTGCAGCGTCCCGTCCCTGCAATATATTAACCATCAAACAAATAAATAGAGAACACCCAGCAAGTCAGCTGCACCAGGAACATTGATTTCATATAATGCACCATTTATTTTCAATTATCGTGGCGCTTTCTGCTCCTTCCCCTGCCTCTCCTCTCTGCCTTCCCTCGCCTTCCCTTCCAACACCCTTGCCAGCTCGGTGCCAGAAACTTTGCAAAATTAAACAACCAACCTCCACTGCAGAAGCTCTCTATGTTGTGGCCCGCCAGCGGCCAGCAGAACTGGCAGCAGATTCAGACAGTGAGGAGGTTGGGGAGGAACATGGGCCAGTCCTGGAGTCTGGGGAAGGCTCTGTGTTGGAGGCAGAGATGGGGCCAGGGCAGTCTGACAGTTATCAGTTGTCTTTGGAGTCAGACAGCAGTGAGGCATATGAACAGCTGGAGCCTGTTCCCAGTGTGCGCATGCGCAGAGTTGCCAGATGGAACAGCTGAGGAACAAGGGTCGACTTGGGAATAAGGCCACAGGTGGACGATGAATGGCCCCTCCCATAGAGAATAAAAGAGGAGCGAATGGGGAGGGGAGTTTGCAGGAGACAATTAGTTTGCTTAATTGGTTCATGACTCTCAGAAAATCCTTGCCAAGTTTTGAAGATATCAGCCTGGCAGCTCTCCAAGCTAGATAAGGTCTGTGACTGTAAATACTCTCTTGAAAGACTTTGTTGGAGGTGAATGTGAGAAATTCACAGTAACTGAATAAAAAGGGATTTGCTGTGGTTTGGGAACGCCTAGGTCAGAACACTCTAGGGGTAACAGGCGCCTTCTGAAGTTGAAATAGAGGAACAGAGATTTTAGGTGACGTGAACTTCCCTGCCTTAAAGAATTTATTTATCCCAATATTTCAATATCACGGGCAAAACAGAGTCTAAATGGCAGTCGTAGCAATAGCAATA
>QLTV01002106.1:11788-14517 GCA_003457575.1 Thermophis baileyi
CTTAGCTTTTAATATTATTGTTTTGTATTCCACGCCTTTTACGAAGTCTATAACTGTAACAATAAAGCTTTAACTGACAGAAGTTTTGTTGTTTCTAAAGAACTGTATCAAGAGCTTTTGTGTTGTTTTTTTGAAGTCACCTGTGTTATTATCTTGAGTTTACAAGACCTGAAAAATGGGCACAGATGGCAAACGGCTTGGGGCAGCAAGAGCAGAGAAGGTTCACAAGCCTCTCAGAAGCAAGTAGGATACTTCATAACTAATTATTTCTCCTTAATTGTCAGGGAAAGCCTGGACTAATGAAACACAGCTGCACAGTAACGTTTAGTTTTGCAAAGAAAAAAGAAAAGAAGAAACTTCGGGACTGAATGTATCGCCCTTTTCTTTCATAAACCACAGGCTGTTAATTATCTAAATACAGGCCCCTCCAAGCTGGCCAATGAAGATTAATTAGTTTTTGAAATAATCACTACATTGATGCTGGGGGAAAAAATGTGGGCTGGACTTTAGAATAATGGCTAAAAATTAGCCCCTTTGTTATTATTTTTCTTTGATTCTCTTTGTAGAAGTCCAGATGAAATTTGTCTCTGTTGCATTGGCAGAGAAAGGCCATTAATCAGCCAGGCAGATGGTCCTTCGTGAAGTCAGAAACGCAGGGGAGAGCATGACAAAATTTTGCTCGTGGAGAAATGCAGTGGATTCTTCTGCTTGGACACACTCCAGATTTGATGCCTGAAAGTCCGTACAGCGTATTTATTAAGTCTGAGAAGCAGAAGTCAAATTTTAGAAGTGCTAGAGAAAGTCTCTGAACTTAGAGTGGAATAGAAGGAGGAGGAACCATAGAATCATAGGGCTGGAAGGGGCCTTGGAGGTCTTCTAGTCCAACCCCCTGCTTAGGCAGGAAGCCCTACACCACTTCAGACAAATGGTTATCTAATCTCTTCTTAAAAACTTCCAGTGTTGGAGCATTCACAACTTCTGGAGGCAAGTCGTTCCGCTGATGAATCATTCTCACAGGAAATTTCTCCTGAGTTCTAGGTTGCTTCTCTCCTTGATTAGTTTCCATCCGTTGCTTCTTGTCCTGCCCTCAGGTGTTATGGAGACTAGCTTGACTCCCTCTTCTTTGTGGCAACCCCTGAGATATCGGAACACGTCTATCATGTCACCCCTAGACATACCCAGTTCCTCCACCAACCGTTCTGCATCTGTTTTAGCCTCGAGTCCCCTAATCATCTTTGTTGCTCTTCTCTGCACTCTTTCTAGAGTCTCAACATCTTGAGACTCTAGAACAGCGGTTCTCAACCTGTGGGTCGCGACCCCTTTGGGGGTCGAACGACCCTTTCACAGGGGTCGCCTAAGCGCGCGCTAGCTCGCCACGCCCCCTTTGTCACCTCATCGCGCGCGGGGAGGGACGGGGGTCGCAGCGGCGGGGGTCGCGGCATTAGGAAGGTTGAGAACCACTGCTCTAGAAAGTCTCAAGAAAGTCTCTCAACTTAAAGTTGAATAGAAGGAGGAGGAACCATAGAATTGAATGACTGGAAGGGAGATTAGAGGTCTTCTAATCCAACCCTCTGCTCAAGCAGGAGACCCTATACCAGGTGTCAGCAACCTGCAGCTCTGGAGCCGCATGCGGCTTTTTGGGGCCCTCTGCTGTGGCTCCCTGTCGGGTGATCCCACCACTGGCTGGCCCCGCCCTTCGCCCTCCCTTCCTGGTCACTCCTCGCCTGGCCTGAGAAGGTAAGGGCGACGGTGGGGGATGGAGAAGCGGCCAGGGCAGAGACAGACAGCTAAAGAGAGAGGGGGGGAGAGAGAGAGACATAGAGAGATACAGAGAGAGGGGGGGAGAGAGAGATGTCAAAAGGGTTTTGTGGTTCCTGGTGTTTTTTAACAACCGGTTGTCTGCCCTAATGACTGGCTGGGTAAGCATGGCTTGGGGGGTCATGTGACTGGTGGAAGTGAGTGATGTTGAGTTGGCCACGCCCACCCAGGTTTTGTGGCTCCCGGTGTTTTCTTTTCTGGGGGAAACGGGTCCAAATGGCTCTTTGAGTGTTTAAGGTTGCAGACCCCTGCCCTATACCATTTCAGACAAATGGTTGTCCAATGTCTCCTTCAAAACCTCCGGTGTTGGAGCACCCGCAACATCTGGAGGCGATTCGTTCCACTGATTAATTGTTCTCACAATTTCCAAACCTTTCAGGATATCAAGAAATAAAACGGTAAGGCTCTCTTCCCCTGTCCTTCAGTGGGTTGCTTAAGAGGGAGATTTTGCCCTCTTGTGGTGGTTGTGCCAAAACAATTCAACTTTATTGGAAAGGAATCCATTAAAAAAAAACAAAAAAACACCACCCAAAATGTTCTAAAAATAAACCTGGTGATTATATGTTGAATAATATAATAGATTTCCTTTCTCATATTTTCTTTTATTATTCCTAACAGAAACAATTCTGGTCTTAGCTCCAATTTCTGTTCCGTTATCCCCTCGATCCATTTTTTAATTTTACCCCAGTACTTCTTTGTATGTGGACATGTCCACCATATGTGGTAGAATGTCCCCTGTGTATGTTTACATTTCCAGCAATTGGGTGCCACAGATGGATACATTTTGGCCAATCTCGCTGGTGATAGATGCCACCTATAAAACATTTTATATATATTTTCTTTATACATGGCCGACATAGTCAATTTATAGTTTTTTTTTTTATTTTTGTTCTCAATACACTAATAAAATG
>QLTV01002106.1:22512-36428 GCA_003457575.1 Thermophis baileyi
TGATGCTGTTAATATGGCTCTGCACTACATCCTACAACATCTTGAATCTCCAAAGACCTACGCAAGGGTCCTCTTTGTAGACTTTAGTTCAGCATTCAATACCATCATTCCAGACACTCTTCTAACTAAGCTGAACCAGTTAGCGGTACCTGAACACACTTGTAAGTGGATCATAAGCTTCCTAACAAACAGGAAGCAGCAGGTGAAGTTAAGCAGAATCACATCAGATACCTGTACAATTAGCACAGGGGCCCCCCAAGGCTGTGTGCTCTCTCCACTTCTCTTCTCTCACTATACCAATGACTGCATCTCTAACGATCCATCTGTTAAACTACTGAAGTTCGCAGATGACACAACAGTGATCGGCGTCATTCGAGACAATGATGAATCCGCATACAGACGGGAGGTTGAACAACTAACCTTGTGGTGCGACCGGAACAATCTGGAACTGAATACACTCAAAACCGTAGAAATGGTGGTAGACTTTAGGAGAAACCCTCCCATACTTCCACCTCTTACAATACTAGACAACACAGTATCAACAGTAGAGACCTTCAAATTTCTAGGTTCTACCATATCGCAAGATCTAAAATGGTCACCTGACATCAAAAACGTCATCAAAAAAGCAAACAAAGAATGTTCTTTCTGCGCCAACTCAGAAAGCTCAAACTGCCCAAGGAGCTGCTGATACAGTTAGTTCTACAGAGGAATTATTGAGTCTGTCATCTGCACCTCTATAACTGTCTGGTTTGGTTCTGCAACCCAACAAGACAGACACAGACTTCAGAGGATAATCAGAACTGCAGAAAAAACAATTGCTACCAACCTGCCTTCCATTGAGGACCTGTACACTGCACAGGTCAAAAAGAGGGCCGTGAAAATATCCACAGACCCCTCACATCCTGGACACAAACTGTTTCAACTCCTACCCTCAAAACGACGCTATAGAGCACTGCACACCAGAACAACTAGACACGAGAACAGTTTTTCCCTGAACGCCATCACTCTGCTAAACAAATAATTTTTATTTGTCAACTATTTACTAAGTCTGCACTACTATTAATCTTCTCATCATTCCCTATACACAAGAACAGTTTTTTCCTGAATGCCATCACTGTGCTAAACAAATAATTTTTATTGTCAACTATTTACTAAGTCTGCACTACTATTAATCTTCTCATCATTCCCATCACCCATCTCCTCCCACAAATGACTGTAACTTTGTTGCTTGTATCCTTACAATTTATATTGACTGGTTCCTACTATGACTTGATTGCTTATTTGTACCCGGACTATCATTAAGTGTTGTACCTTATGATTCTTGACGAACTTATCTTTTCTTTTATGTACACTGAGAGCATATGCACCAAGACAAATTCCTTGTGTGTCCAATCACACTTGGCCAATAAAAAATTCTATTCTATTCTATTAAATTAAGATAAAACCATAACAAAATCACTATAAAATGGAGCCATAGAATTGCAATGGGACAGATGATATAATTTGATATAATTCAGTGGATGAAATTCAGCATGTATGACAATCCCACTATTATTTTAACCCTTCTTTCCTTCCTTCCTTCCCTTCCTTCATTTCATTATGCCACAGTTTGGGATGGACTAGCAACCAACCTTTTAAGCTCCCTGAAATTCAGTGTATGACAACTCCACCATTATTTTTTATCATTTCCTTCTGCCTTCCCATTAAATTATATCTCAGGTGGGTCTCTTAGGAGCCCTGTAGCAAGGCTATGATTGAAAGGTTAAGACAATGTTGGCCTTCCCCATCATACGGATGTTCACCTCAATGGTAGGAAGACACTCAAGCTGGACCCATGTTGCTAAGCAGCTCATCCTTACCCAATTTGTACTCAATTCCAAGCCACGGTTTCTGGGGGGGGGGGGTAACCATCAATCAATGACAATTAAATTAACGGTAAAAAGCATCCTGTTTTAGCAATGGCACCTTCGTCTTTGACAGACTGAAGCTCCCCCAGAAAATAATGCCTGGTATCAGTAAAGGGTAAATGTGCAATTTATCCTGTAATTGCTGTCACGATGATCAAACATTTATTCTGCAAATAAGGAGATAATTAAGATGTGACATGGAGTACCAGAGAGCTGAAGATTTCAGTCTTGGAGACTTTCTCTTTTTAAAGAATCAATGTTTGCTGAATCCGGGGCTCTATTTGCCAATGCATATATGCATATCTATCTATCTATCTATCTATCTATCTATCTATCTATCTATCTATCTATCTATCTATCTATCTTTCATCTGTCTAGTCCATCTTTTATCTATCATTATCTATCTATTTATCATCTATCCATCTTTTATCTATCATTATCTATCATCCATCTATCATTATCATCTATCATTATCTATCTATCATCTATCTTTTATCTATCATTATCTATCTATCATCTATCATCTATCAATCTATCATCTACCTATCTATCTATCTTTTATCTATCATTATGTCTATCTATCTATCTATCTATCTATCATCTATCTCTAATCTATCTCTATCATCCATCTCTTTTGTCTATCATTATCTATCTTATCTTATCATTATAATCTATATCATTATCAATCTACCATCTCTAATCTATCATTCTATTATCTATCATCTACTATCACTATCATCTATCTTTTATCTATCATTATCATCTATCTTTATCATCTATCAATCTAATCTATTTATCATATATCATTCTCTCTCTTTCATTATCTATCATCTATCTACTATCATTATCTATCATCTTCATCATCATCTAATAATTAAATATCATTAAACTTGCGATTTGCCAAGTGTGAGACCACATTTGGAATACAGGTAGTCCTCGACCTACGACCACAATTGAGGCCAACATTTCTACTGTTAAGCGAGACATTGGTTACAGTGAGTTTTGTCCCATGTTACGAATTTTCTTGCCACTGTTGTTAAGTGAATCACTGCAGTTGATAAGTGAGTAACCCGGTTGTGAAGTGAATCTGGCTATTCCACCGAGTTTGCTTGTCAGGTCAGAAAAAGTGATCACACGACCCCGGAACGCAGCGACGGTCATAAATATGAACCAGTTGCAAGCATCTTGAATTTTGATCACACGATTACGGGGATTCTAACCGAGCTGCGCTCACCGTGTGTGAATACATCTGCTAGGTACCTCTTCACCTGACTCAGCATATTGTGTGAACGTTTCTCCTTCATGCACACCTGGAAGCAAAGGCCCTCCAAATAAATTTGCACAAAATGGAGGCCTTTCCCGTTACGTATGTCAAGCATGATTCTCTCTCCCTGTGCTCATCTACCCCGTTATACTAATGAGGTTATGCTAAAGCAACCTTTTAATTAGAGATTAACGCGAACAGATTAACCTCTGATTAGATCTAATGAGCCAGGTTGGCTTGTCTTACTGGGGGGGAGGGGGGGGAAAGGATCACAAAACATTTTTTTTACAAGGATGAGCAGTGGAACTAAACCTGCCTTTAGTTTACAGTCTTTTTTTTTTTTTTTTAAGGAACTTGAAGGAAAAGGGACGAGGGGGAAAAAAAGCAAACACAATTTTTTTTTTATTGATAACCGTTTGGGTGAAATCGCTTTGTTCAATGCTTTTCAAACTTGGCAACTCCAGATGTGTGGAATTCACAGGCAGCGTAGGCAATGACAAGCGTTGAGTGGCGCGGTGGCCTAGCGGTGGAGCTCTCGCCTCACAATCAGGAGTCTGAGAGTTCGATCCTAGGTAGAGGCTGATATTTCTGTCTCTGGGCACAATGAGAATGTATCTGCTGAATATAACTCGGCATTGGCAACAGGAAGGGCATCCGGCCAGTAAACACTCAGCTCCATTCCGTTGCCCCGACTCCACCCAGCAAGGGATTACGGGGGTCATTAAATGATGAACAACATAGGCAATGAGAAGTGTACAGTATGAGTTGAAACCCACAGATCTTTAAAAGCTGCCAGATCTGAAGTTTAGATGCTCTCCCAGCAAAGGTGATGGAACCAACCTGCTTCTCTTCATCCTGATTTTGGAGCACAGCTGCAAAGGGAAGTGGGGTGTGTGTGTGTGTGGGGGGGGGGAAGAGGTCGGCTAGCTGCCTTCCAGATGTATTGAGCTCAATTCCTACAATTTTCCATCGTCTACACTGCTTGTGAATTCCACACATCTGGAAGGCAACAGTTGGGGAAAGGTAGGGAAGGAATGGCTTATATATACATCCTCTGGAAATACGGATGATTCCCAACAATTCAACTGGGCTACATGTGGAGTGCATCCAGCTTGGAAAAAGCAGACTTGGGATACTCTTAAGCCAATCCTTAGAAAAACAATTCTTGATGAGTAGGGCACGCAATATTTTTTGCACAAGGCTCACTATAGGTTTACTTGGAGCCAGTAAGATGCTGTCTTAGAAATCATGAGATGGTGAGTTCTAGGCCTTGGCATGAAAGCTGACTGGGCGACTTTGGAACAATCACTGGGCGACTTTGGAACAATCACTAGTCCCATCTTAGGCACAAAAGCCAGCTGGGCAACTGGGCCAGTCAACCAAGAGACCGTGAGTTCTAGACCTTGCCTGTGCCATGAAAGCCGACTGGGAGCCTTTGGAGCTGGGCAACTGGGCCAGTCAACCAAGAGACCATGAGTTCTAGTCCTGCCTTAGGAATGAAAGCTGTCTTGGTAACTTTGGACCAATCACCAGGAGACTGGGAGTTCTAGTCCTGAGTTCTTAGGCATGAAAATCAGCTAGGGGGACTTTTGGGCCAATTGCCAGGATCTCCGTGAAGACTCAGGTATTCCACCCAACCTTAAGGACACAGGCGGATATGATCATTACCCTTTTTCACTGCATTTCTGGAATATTTAATCTTGGCGTATATGCCCGTGTGATGCATCATCTTGGTTTAACTGTGCTAGATTATTCAGTGTTTATTTTCAAACCCAATTTCTCGATTCGTTCCACCCGTAACCATCAGCCGAGCGATCTGGAATAATGAAAGACCTTCGCTCTTCAAAGGAGGTCGATGGCGGAGCCAGTAAGAGAAGCCACACAACCTGCGCAGCGTTTGTGAAGCCGGGAGAAATAAAGCCAACGCTACACATTAAGACCGGAGAGATAAAAAATATTCGGGGAGCAACGTGTCATAAAAACAGGACAATGCTGGGAAACTCAGGCTGTGCTTTCAGTCTGGATCCAAGCTCTACTCTCTTAGTATTTACATTTGGGGAAGGTGGGGAGTCAAAGGAGGAATCAACTTGCATGCAGAAAGTCAAGGCCCCTCAAACCATGTGACCAAAGTGGGGGTTTTTTTTGGCTTTGGAGAAGGCCAGCCTGAAGAAGGGGAAGGTACCCAGGCAAAGGTGGTACCTTTGCTGACACCATCAGCCTCGCCCCTCAGCCGAAGAGCTTTCCTGGTGACCTCAGTGCTGCTTTGAGCAGGGAAAGGGGATCGGGAGAGGGGGGAAACCCCCCCCTCCCCCACAAAGAAGAGACTCCCTCTGTGTTTGTCCATCTTCGCCTGCAAAACCAAGAACGGAAAAACCACGTCAAGCTCTGAACGGAGCTTGGGCTTAAATCAAGAAAAATCGTGAAACTCCTTTCCGTATAAATAATGCGAAATCCAGGGCGCCAAGGTGGGTTCTGAAAGTTCCCAATCACTTCCCGGCACGCCGACGCCGTCCTTTTTATTCATTTCAATGCTGTCGCTTTCTCCTCCGGTGACGTTTGGCGTCACTCTGCTTCGCCGGAGGGTTGGCTGAGCTTCTTCCAGCCTGCTGCACCACAGGCCTTTTTCCTCGACGGAAACCATTTACAACAGAATGAAATAATGGGAAGACGAAAACCCGGAGGTCCTTCGGAACTTTGGAGACCACGAGACGGCGAAAACAAAATCGTCAGTCCGGGTGGCGGGGTGTTCCACAAGAGGAACACTCAGCTGGTGGAGATGTACTTCCAAAGAAGGGAAGAATTATTATTTTGTTTTTTTGCCTAATCACACCTAAGGGGCGCAAGCACACATCTCGCAGATGGCCAATTGTCCTCAATACGAGGGTCTGCCAGGGGGAAAAATGACAGTCAAGCTGCGGATCGCCGGCGGATCACGAAAGCGCCCCTCTGGAGCTGTCCAAGGTAGATTCTCATTTTGGTGCTGTCGCTGGTTTTCCTCACCCAGATCTGTCAAGGGTTGGGAGGAGAGAGAGGGAGAGGGAGAGGGGGGGAGAGAGAGAGAGAGAGAGAGAGAGAGAGAAGAGAAATTGTGATGCTGGAGAGAGTTGTTCCGTTATGGAGCAGTTTTAGAACTGGACTGGCTTGATACGACATTATGGCAGCCGGAGGTCCACTTGGATTCTTACCTGCAATTCCACCCACTTTAGTTAAACTAGAACATAGAATAATAGGGTTGGAAGAGACCTTGGAGGTCTTCTAGTCCAACCCCCTGCTCAAGTAGGAGACCCTATAGCAGCCGTGGTGGCGCAGTGGTTAGAGTGCAGTACTGCAGGCTACTTCTGCTGGCTGCCAGCTGCCTGCAGTTTGGCAATTCGATTCTCACCAGGCTCAAGATTGACTCAGCCTTCCGTCCTTCCGAGGTAGGTAAAAGGAGGACCCCGATTGTTGGGGGCAATATGCTGACTCTGTAATCCGCTTAGAGAGGGCTGTAAAAGCACTGTGAAGCGAAATATTAGTCTAAGTGCTATTCTGTTCTGTTCTGTTCTGTTCTATTGCCCTAGTGGCACAGTGGTTAGAATGCAGAATTGCAGGCTAATTCTGCCGACTGCCAGGAGTTCAATCCTGACTAGCTCAAGGTTGTCTCAGCCTTCCCTCCTTCCGAGGTGGGTAAAATGAGGACCCAGATTGTTGGGGGCAAGAGGCTGACTCTGTAAACCACTTAGAGAGGGCTGTAAAGCACTGTGAAGCGGTGTATAAGTCTGAGTGCTATTGCTATTCTGGATAAAGGGCTGTCCAGTCTCTTCTTGAAAATCTCCGGTGATGGAGCACCCACAACTTCTGGAGGCAAGCCGTCTTATTGTTTAACTGTTCTCACTGTCAGGAAATTTCTCCTTAGTTCCAGGTTGGATCTTTCTTTAATGATCTTTTCCACCTGTTACTTCTTGTCCTGCCTTGCCCTCGGGTGGTTTGGAGAATAAGTCAATCCCCTCTTTTCTGTGACAGCCCCCCCCCGCCCCAAGTACCGAAAGACTGGTATCAGGCATTAAGTTGCGGTTCAGAAGAGGTTCAGAAGATGTATTGTTCGAGTCTATACACAAGACTCTAGTCAACTAAAGTTCAGTACTAAACTGGCGCTAGATAAGACTCAACAGAATTCAAGAGAAGATAGACTTGGAACATTTGTGGCAACGTAACGATTCCAAGCTGATGACATGCTTAACTCCGCCCTCCATCTCTGCCTGCTCTTCTCCTACAGAAGCAGGAAAGATGATAGCCTTCCACTGAAGAGCCCATCATAATCTAGCTAGAAATCAATCACAGTCAGGTTACTTCTCCATTTTAGCGACACATCTAAGGGCAAGAAGGAGATGAAGTCACAGGAGCACATGGATTTAAAAGCAATGCCGGCTAAAAGCACGGAGCAGTTAGGGTATCTGTTTCTGATCCACCGCCAGAAAAGCTAGACGAGAGTTCTGATTAAGTTTCAAAAGGAGAGCGGTGGTAAGATCAGAAGTGTAATCCAAAGAAATAATTGCTTGATGAAACTCTCCCTTCCTGCTCTGAAGGATCCTTCCCCGAAGCTCTCCAGCGGACGGTTGCCATGCAACTGAAGCAAGAACAATACCGTTTATCGCACGGCAAAGTTATGGGGAAGGCTGCTCCTGATTCGCAACTCCTGGATGAAAAGGAGACGTTGTCTTACCTCGTTGGCTCCCACCGAGCTGATCACACAACTGATTTTGGTGTTCTCTTTTGATTCCAGATAAATAGCCTGGCTCTTGTGATACCTGGAAAAGAAAATATTGATTGATTGATTGATTGTAGGGCACATTCATATCATATTTCAGGGAAAAAAAGGAACACGGGAGTAAAATACAAAACATAGAATGCAAAATCTGAAATCTTAACAGGAAGATTGGTTTTCAAACTACATACTTATATATACGCTGAATCAAGTTTAATTCTAATCGAGCTGCCTTCGCTGTGTGAATATATCTGCTAGGTACCTCTGGACCTGACTCAGCATATTGTGTGAACACGCGGCCTCCGTCTCTCCTTCCTGCACATCTGTCTCCCTTTTTTCAGCGCCCTTGTAACTTTGGTCACTAAACAAACTGTTGTAAATCGGGGACTACCTGTACTCCAGCCATGCATATTTAAAAGAAATTAGATCTGAAATAAAGCAACGATTGCTTGGCAGTTATCCTTAGCTTGCAGCCCAGAACTCTTAATGGAAATTTTACATTCCTGTAACCTTTTATATTCTACATTCCTGTAACTTTTTTAAAATTCTACATTCCTGTAACCTTTTTTTTTATTCTACATGCCTGTAACCTTTCTTTCTGATCAGTTTCTTACTTTGATGTGAAAGCCTCTTCTCTTTTCCCTTGTTTTATTCACAGCCGTCTTGGCTTTTGGAAAAGGTTTTGGAAAACCTACCTCTCTACTTCCTTCCTTTCCATTCCTTGACCCTTGAATCTACCTCCTGGCTCTTCCACTCTCGTTACCTCATCCGGATAACCGTTTGTCTGAAGTGGTGTAGGGTTTCCTTCTGGTTGGACTAGAAGACCTCCAAGGTCCCTTCCAACTCTGCTATGCTATGCTATGCTATGCTATGCTATGCTATGCTATTCCATTCCATTCCATGTATATATGTATGTATATGTATGGTGCAGGTACATATTTATGTATGTATATAGCATGTGTATATGTGTGTTATGTATGTGTTTGAGTAGATATACACTCTCTTGCCAGCGGGCAACAGAATTTCATTTTTAATGTGGGCGGGTGTGCTCGCAGTAAAAAAAATGACAATAAAATTATCTTATCTTCTTCCAATGCATCGTTTTTTTAACCGGATCTTCTTTCTCCCCAGTGGGGAGGAGAGATTAAGCGTCTCAGGTAGAGCTCAACTAAGATTAACCACCCCCTAATCGCAAGCCTAAATTGTTTGACATGCTTCCTGTTTACACTGCTCCACTTGGGTATCTAGGTAAGTACAGAGAATCGTTGTGCCTCTCCCCATTTCTGATTGCTCTTAATAGCTCAATCTCCTGCCCAACAACGTTCAAGATGCTGCTTCCATCGTGGTTTGTGTAATTTCCTCTCCACTGTTTGTATTACCGTATTGATTGGGAACTTCACCTGCCTGCAAGAAACGTAAAAAAAAAAAAACCAAAAACCTGCAACCGTACGCAGGAGGGAAGAGGACAGGTAATGAGAGAGATGCTGTTTTACGCTTCTCCCAATTTCTGGCATTTAGAATTTGAGTATCGTTGCTTTTTTACCCTGCCTGCCAATTTTAACGGAAATGACCACAGGATTTACTAGAGCAAGGGAAACCTTTTTGCTTTCTGATATGATCTAAAATGTTAGGCACGGGTTTGAATGTATGTGTGTGTCAAATCCAGCAGCTTTGATTTCTGGGAGCGACTCATTGTTCTGACCCAGCCTTAGCAGAAGCAAGAAACAGACTCCTGGTCATGAAAACCCCCTCTTTATTTACCTCTTGTGAATTAATGGCATTCACCCACTGAAAAGTCCAGGCAAGAGGAGTTAACTGCAGTAACAGACCTTATCAGTTCCTTGCGATAATTGCAAGGCCGTGAGCTCCCAGCCGAAAGGCTGCAAATTAAGTTCTGGCAAGCAGTCTTTGTGGCATGAAACGCAATGAGCAAAATCTTCAGAAATACGAATTGTTGTCTCCTACGACCACCACTCCCCTTTCCTTCTATTTATTCCCCAGCCAGGGAGGGGTCATTCAGCGTCTACGTGTGCTTTGCTTCCTGAGTCAACTCCTTGTCCTCAGTTGTTCTCCTCTCCTAACAGCTCTGTGCATACATGCATCTGCAACAGGCCCCAGCTGTTCTTCCTCCTCACTCATCTCAGCCTCCAAAGGCAGCTGCCTCTCCAGTGGCTGGGAAATGTCGGACAGCCCTGGCTCTATCTCTGCGTCCGACACAGAGCATCCATCAGAGCCTTCCCCAGGCTCCAGAACTGGCCCAAGTTCCTCCCCAACCTCCTCATCGTCCGAGTCTGCCGCCAGCTCTGCTGGCAGCTGGCGGGCCACAACATTCATTTACAATAAGAACCACTCTGCTTAGCAATGGAAATTCTCGTCCCAATTGTGCCCCTAAATCGAGGGCTACCTACGTAGATGTTACAGTCGTCTTTTCGCTCCCGCACGCAATTGTCGTAACCAAGCCACTGTCTATCACACCTGATTCCATAAATGAGGGTATATTTCCACTAAAAACCAGGTTTCACTCAACACTTTGCGCAGATTCTGGGTTCCAGCCTGAAAACCACTATTTTTGTAAGTCTAAATACCATTAAAGCTCTTTAGATATTCCATTCCTAGCCATAATCATTTGTTCTTTCGAGATAATGATCCTTTTACATGTTGCCTATCAAGAAAAGGGTGTGTGTGGGAGGGAGGAATATATTTTTGCAGCAGCCAGAAGATTCATTTTTTTAAAGACATGTGATAGCTGGGGAATTTTAATTTGCATGTCAAAATTGTCCTCCTACACGTGGGAGCTATTTTAAAAGTATCAACTTTCTGCCAAACTATTGCAATTAATCTTTTTTTTTAAAAAAAAATATTACAATACACATTTCTAACCGTAAAAGGGGATGGCTACGCTGAGCATAGGAAAACCTGTGAAAGGAGAACAAAAATAACCAGAAACATTCTGAAATTAAACAAAATGTTTAGCCTACATGTAACAAATATTCTATTGAATGCAGAAAATACCAAACCAATGAATACCAGTGCCAGAAGGGAGTGGGGTTTGTAGAGAAGAGAGGGGGAGGGAGGGAGGGAAGGAAGGAAAGAAGGAAGGAAGGAAGATAGATAGTTAATGACAGGGAAGGGACCTTAGTGCTCTCTGAACTTGGTGGTTTTCTTGCAGACATTTCATTACCAAACTGGGTAACATCATCAGTGCTAGAAGGGAGTGGGGTTTGCAGAGAGGAAGAGGAAGAGGAGGAGGAGGAAGAGGACTGTAGGGTCCTTGGTGCTCTCTGAGCTTGGTTGTTTTCTTGTAGATGTTTCACTACAACCTCACCGGTGCCAGCCCAGTAGCACTGATGATGTTACCTAGTTTGGGTAACCGGTCATTAAGCAAGGACTGTAGATGGGATCTTTTTAAAGATATGGCAGGTATGGAAAAAGAGGGGGGGAAAGGCATTTTCTCAGAGAAAGAGACCACTTCTGATGGTCTCCTGCCACCTAGTGGTATAAAACGTTCACAACAACCTCGATTTCCTTTTCCATCTCCTCCTCAATTTGGTTACATGGACCTAGACGGGATAATTCCTCTTACTGCTCTCCGTACTTAGCTTCCGGCCAAGCAAACCCTCCACAATTTTGACAAACAAACGTGACTTTCTGAGCGTTCTTAAATGTTGCTCTTCAAAAGCCCCTCGTTCTACCCGCGCCCCTTACCATCGTTTATCGTAGTAAAGCTTCCCGTCTTCTATCCGTGCCTCAAATCGTTGGGCGGGGGACTCTGCAGGCGTCGTTGGAAGATGCTCGGGCGAGGAAGGAGACGCTGGAACAGAAAAGAGGACCAGGCGATAAGCATCAGTTTAAAAATCTGTCGAGATTCTCAGTCATCCAGGCCATGGTTGTCCCAAGAGGCAACTTTTGGACTTTCTTGTTTCTTCTTTGAAGACGTTTCGCTTCTCATCCGAGAAGCTTCTTCAGCTCTGACCGGATAGTGGGGAATGCAAGGATTTCTACTCCTTGCAGACAGCTGGTCATCTGCATCCTTTTAGAGGGTCATTGAGGCCGCTTGGAGGTTTTATCCGTGTCCTCAGTTGTCCCAAAGGTGCTTTTTTTTCAAGAGGCAACTGGGCTTTCTGGGTTTTCTTTGAAGACGTATCGCTTCTCATCCGAGAAGCTTCTTCAACTCTGGACTGGATGCTGGGGAACGGAAGGATTGGTACTCCTTGCAGACAGCTGGTCATTTGCGTTAACAAACCCATCAGGACTAAATTCAGCAGTCCATCTGCATTTTAAAGACAAAGGCCGCTCTTTTGAAGACAGGAAAGTCCACATTTTGGACAGAGAGGCTCGCTGGTTTGAAAGAGGGGTCAAAGAGGCCATCTGTGTCAAAATTGAACAGCCCTCTCTCAACAGAGGGGGAGGGATACGACATCATCTATCTCCAGTCTACAACACAACAGTTCCAAGAAGGCTCCACGCCCATTTGCACCACTCAGGTGACCCTGAGGACACAGACAAAACCTCCAAGTGGCCTCAACGGCTCTCTAAAAGGATGAAAATGACCAGCTGCCTGCAAGGAGTATAAATCCTTCCATTCCCCACCATCCAGTCAGAGTTGAAGAAGCTTCTTGGATGAGAAGTGAAACGTCTTCAAAAAAAAACCCACCAGAAAATCCAGTTGCCTCTTGAAAAAAAGCACCTTTGGGACAACTGAGGACACAGACAAACCTCCAAGCGGCCTCAATGACTCTCTAAAAGGATGCAAATGACCAGCTGTCTGCAAGGGAGCTTTGTTCCTTAGGCCATCCATCTGGTAAAGTCGCAAGATTCGTTTTTCTCGCCATGTACATTTATACATCCGAATTAGACTGTATTGTTTCTCTGTGTCATATATGCGAGTATGTGGGTATATGCATTTTTACTTACTTACTTATTTATTTATATTTTTGACATGTTTATGTACTGTATATTGGAGGTGGAGAGCTGCAACAAAATTTCATTTTAATGTATGCCGATTGGTGTACATTTAAAGTGACAATAAAGTTATTCTAATATACCAACGGGACGGAGGTCAGATGCCGAATCTGGGATTTTACGTATGGCAAGAAGGGCACTAAGGTGCAGTCCTTCCCTCCGTTCCAAGCCAAGAGAGGCAAAATAACTAATTAAATTAAAACAATTGCTCGTGGTCATACTACTCACCTGGTCTTTTAGGTGATTTAAGCTAGAAAAGAAAGAAGAGGAAAACTGTTGAAGGAATAATCACAAAAATAAGACCAAGAAAATGGAGAAATTCATTTTTAGCTGTTAAGTTTTCAGTTGTATGAAGAGGGACCAACTAAGGTTGCAATCCAGATGTGCTGGACTCCAAGTCCCATCGTTTCCTTGGGCAGCATAGCCACTGGCCACATCAGCTGGGAAGGGAAGCTATTACTGGAACCCCACATCTGGAGAACCCCAGATCTCAGCTAAAGCTTTGAATTAAGTCAAATCCATAATGAAATGAATATCAAGATATTCTTCGATTAACTCTCTACAGGTAGCCCTTGACTTATGACCATCTGTTTAGTGATAGTGTGAAGTTATGAAGGGACTGAGAAAAGACTTATAAACAGTGCACTTAATGCTTAGTATCAAATTTTAGTATAGAATCAAGATCACGTGAAGTGTTAATACCACTTTATAATGCCTTGGTAAGGCCACACTTGGAATACTGCATTCAGTTTTGGTCACCACAATGTAAAAAAGATGTTGAGACTCTAGAAAGAGTGCAGAGAAGAGCAACAAAGATGATTAGGGGCCTGAAGGCTAAAACATACGAAGAACGGTTGCAGGAACTGGGTAGGTCTAGTTTAATGAAAAGAAGGACTAGGGGAGACATGATAGTGTTCCAATATCTCTGGGGCTGCCACAAAGAAGAGGGAGTCAAGCTATTCTCCAAAGCACCTGAGGGTAGGACAAAAAGCAATGGGTGGAAACTACCGGTAATCGAGGAGAGAAGCAACTTAGAACG
>QLTV01002106.1:36482-47412 GCA_003457575.1 Thermophis baileyi
TATTCTATTCTATTCTATTCTATTCTTCTATTCTATTTCTAATTCTTATTCTTATTCTTATTCTATTCTATATTCTATTCTACTTGTTGCAGTGTCCCTGATGTGATTGTGTTTAGGGCATTTGGCAACTGTCACACGTTTACAACAGGTGCAGTGTCCCAGTGTCACGTGGTTGGGAGACCTTACCTGTCTACACAATAAAGAACTTTTGCTGGCTATGAATCCATCCCCTTTTTTCCTTATACATTTATAATAGAAGAGAATATCTATGAAGACTCTCACTGACCAAGATCATAATTGTCCCAAAGGTCCTTTTTCCAAAAGGCAAATGGACTAACTGCGAGAACTGAAGAAGCTTCTTGGATGAGCAGCGAAATGTTTTCAAAGAAAAAAAAAAGCAAGTCCATTTGACTTTTGGAAAAACCATCTTTGGGACAATAGAAGAGAATCTTTGTAACTCGGGGTTGAACTGTGGAGCCCTCGGTGCTCTCTGAGCTTGGTGGTTTTCTTGCAGACATTTCATTACCCAACTAGGTAACATCATCAGTGCTAGAAGGGAGTGGGGTTTGTGGAGAGGAGGCGAAGTAGGACTGTGGGGCCCTCGGTGCTCTCTGACCTTGGTGGTTTTCTTGCAGACGTTTCATTACCCAACTAGGTAACATCATCAATGCTACTGTTTTAACTTTTTGCAATGTTTGGATGTGATAGTTGGATGTAATGCTGAATAATATAGAACAGGGGTGTCAAACTCAAGGGGTGCTTAGATCTGGCCCACGAGGCGACCCTGGGAACAGCGAAGGATCGGCCCGCGGTGCCAATGCCAGCGAAAACAGAGCTCGGGAGTCAGTTTTCACTGGCCGAGTGCTCAGGCCTCCACAGGCGACCCCAACATGAGTGATGTCAAGGGGGCCACTCCAAGGGGTGAAATGCTACCAGTTCGGCCCGGTGCGGGCATACCGGTAGCAGCGGCTGCCGGTGGTTCGGAGAACCGGTAGCGGCGGCAGCGCGAGGCTCCGCCCACCCGCTGCCATTTTCTTGTTTATAACCCTCATGCGCAGAGGGTGAAAAAGCGTGTGTGATGGTGGCGTGCGCGCACGCTTCCGAACCGGTAGGGAAAGTAAGTAGATTTCACCGCTGGGCCACTCCCACCCTGGCCCCCCAAGGTCAAACACAATCCTGATGCAGCCCTCATTGAAATGGAGTTTGACACCCCTGATACAGAAAATAAAGAGGAAGGGTCTGCCCCCTTTCACATCAACACCTGCCTTCAGAAGACACACGTAAAACCAGTTCTTCCTAACAAAAACAGGATACTCACTCAAATCCAGAGAAAATAAAATTGGGGTGATTAGACAGAAAACTAAGGGTTTTTTTTTCCTGCTTCTTCTCCTAGCCGCACTTACCTTATTGAGAGTCCTCAAATCTTCCATTATCTGCTCATCTGTTAGGAGATAATTGAGCTGAGGTAATCCACATTAAGGGTCATCCAAAAACACTGGTGGAACTGCTTAGGCCTTGCCAAAACAACAAAATGGCCTCTCTCATTTTTCTATGCCATACTGAGAGGTGTGCTGGAGTTTGTTTTTAAGCCAATGTTGATTGAATACAAATGAATATCCTGATTTTTGGGAAAAGAGGGGAAGGCGGTGGGAAACACGATCTTTAATACTGGAGGTCAGTTTTCCCCGATTCGAGGCCATCTTAAAAAGTCAGCTGGCTCTGGAAAAAATAGCTTGGAAAGTGCTAAACGGGTTTTTCAGGTAAGGGCTAAAAAGCAGGGGGTGTCTAAGCTTGGCAACTTTTAAGACTTGTTTTCAATGCCATTGTGACTTTGAGCAGCCGCTAAAGGAATCGTTGTAAGTCGAGGACTACCTATACTGGCCAGCCTTGGTTTTTAGGGCAAGGTTTCATTGTAGAAAGGATATCTGGAGCTGGTTTCCTCCTTTTGTCAGGAATAGGCACCGGATCGTTTGGCCTCCTCCGCAATTTCCTGGTCATGATCGGCTTCACTTCCATGGAATCTGAAGAGAACAACAAAGCAATTGGATTGTAAGGTCCACACATTTCTTTAAAGGCACAGGGAAAAAAAAAAAACCACCTGAGTACTTAGGCATAATAAAAAAAAAACTATTTCTTTACTCCCCACTCCACCCCCAGATATATTTTTCACATCTGTAGAACGTAGAGTCAAACTCTGTTATCCCAACTCTGTTGTTCAATTTCATTGAATCTCCAAACCAGGTTGAATTTCTGTTGTGGCCTGTCAGCCGCCGGCCCCTCCAGCAGCCAAATCAGAGGAGGAGGAGTGGGAGTCAGGGTCAGCATCAGGGCAACCTGGGAGCTCCAAGGGGGAAGAGGGAATGGAGCTGGCAGAGAGAGAGAGATGGAGGCGTCCGTCAGCCCTCGGATGGAGAGTCAACAGCCCCCAGGTCTGGAGGTGGCTGATGAGGAAGAGGAGGAACAGCTGGGTCCAGTGCCTGACGCGTGGATGCGCAGAAGGCAGAGGAGAGGAGAGCAGTGGAAATCTATGGGCCGGTCCTTGGGACGGAAGAGCCACCGCTGCTAGCGAAGCCCCACCCTAGCTCTGGGGATAAAAGACAGGGGGCGGCGATGAATAGGTGTGGCAGACAACTATTCATCTTCCGGCCGGATGGACTTGTTAGCCTGCGAGATAATTTTTTTGCTGGGACTACCGGCATTCCTAATAAAGGAATCTTTTGAGTTCACGTCAGAGGGTTTGTCGTGTTTGGGGAGCTGGGTCAGAACACTTTCGTAAACGTTGCATTGAGTCTGTGTATTGAGTCAGGTGCTTCCAAAGCGATTTGTCTCAACGGTTTGGAAAAGTTTTAGTCTCTGCTTTACCTCCTGTCAGTTCCATGGTGAGCTTCTCACTCTCAATCATCTTCTTCTTCTCTTCCAATTCAGCGATCAAGCTCTCTTTCAGCTCGATTTTTTTATCCTCAAACTCCTTCACTGCTGCTTTTTTCTCTTTGATGTAGTTACGTTCCACCTGTTCTGTCTAATCCACACCCAAAAGAAAAGGAGAGCATTTTCAAGGTAAGGCGAAATGTAGGTTGCTCTTCATTAAGCATTAGGTTGAATTCATTAAGCGGCTGCCTGACTCCCATCCTGGATGGGGTTCTAGTAAGTTGGGTCCAAAATGATGCTCAGAGTGTCCCATAGGTGCAGCAAAAGGAAGGTGAATGTGGATTGATCAGGGTGAATAAAAATCAATGATTTTTTTTAAATCGGATTTTTTTTTTATTTTTATCAAATTTGTTTTAATAAAATGCTTTTGGAGTAAAAAATCTATTTAAAGATAGTTTTCTATTTAAGATACATTCATAATTTAGTTTATTCAGCATGAAATGGAGCTTAGTTATGTAGCATGAGGCTGCATATTCTGCAATATTGGGCCTGTCGGTGAGTCAACAGCAGGTCAGAGGAGGAACCGCTACGGGACAGAGATGACAGTTGCTCTTTAAAAATTATGATTTAAATCGAGTCAATTTAAATCAAGCCTTTTTACTAGTGATTTAAGTCATGATTTAACTCGTGATTTAAATCATGATTGAACTCGTGATTTAAATCGACTTGATTTAAATCAAATCCACCGTGGGATTGATGGATGGAAGAGACTGGCCAGGTTAAATGGAAATATATAAATATGGTCTGTCAGGAAAACCAATTCTTGGATGAGGGGGAACCTGTTTGCAAAATAAAAACACAGAAGGAATGGATGCTAATTGGGGCAACCTGAAGTACCTGGTTTTCAATAAGCTTTTACAAAATTTCTATGGCAACATAAATGGTGGATTTCTTTTATTAAGGCAACAATTCTTTCTTGAAGACAGTAACAGTAGAAGGGAACTAACCTGCTAATTACAAATATCTCTGCTTATATCACTTAGGTGATACGTATGACTTTTTATTATTTTCTCCTCCTCTTCTGAAATGTACGACTGCAACCTTTTGTATGTAGGAATCCCTCCCATTATTTTCTGGAGGGAATTCCTTCAGTGCGCACTGTTAAATAGACGCAGCAAGGGAGCCTCGATTATTGGTTTTAGGGATTTGATTCCACAGGTCCCACCACTTGGTAAAAAAGGAGTCCCTGCAGATTTTACTCCGCTGGTCATTGGCGACTATAGTGGGCAGTGGAATGGGACAACTCGCCACAGCCAACTTGCCATGGCCAACTCATGACCAAGGTGGGACTAGAATTCTCAGTCTCCAGGTGATTGGTTCAAAGTCACCCAGCCAGCTTTCATGCCCAAGGCAGGACTAGAACTCATCATCTCCTGGTGATTGGCCCAATGTCACCTAGCTGGCTTTCATGGCTAAGGCAGGACTAGAACTCACCATCTCCTGGTGATTGGTTCAAAGTCACCCAGCCAGCTTTCATGCCCAAGGCAGGACTAGAACTCACCATCTCCTGGTGATTGGCCCAAAGTCACCTAGCTGGCTTTCATGGCTAAGGCAGGACTAGAACTCACGGCCTCCTGCTTTCTAGCCTGGTGCCTTTATCACTAGACAAATTGGTCTGTCTTTATGTGTACCTGAGGGGCAAAACTACCAGCCACTCACCCCACCAAAAGTAGTTCAGTGTATACTAAATCGTTTGTTTGTTTTTTGTACAAGATTCATTAAAATCAGTTAACAGCAACTTTGTTTAAATTTTGGTGAATCTATTCCAAATCTGCCTAGGCTGGAATCCAATGCAGGAAACAGAAATAATCCTGAAGTCCTAACATAAGATAGTTTTTGTAAGATATACTTACTTCCAAGTGAAGAAAAAGCTCTGGAAGGAAACAGACATGACAATTATTAGAGGGAAGATACAAGCATGTTTAATATTAGTAGAATACTGGAGGAGTTGTTCTGGGATAGGTTTGTGAATGACAAAGGAGTTAAGAGTAAGTTTTAAGGTCTTTCACGCTAATATGGCAAGTGAGCTTCGAATATACTTCTCTCTGAACGAAATCCCCCCAAAAGTACACAATTCACCCACACACCAATGCATGCACACACATTCGTTTATTCATCATTTATATTGTATTTATACAATTTTGATTTATATTTATGTAGCTTGTCCATCTCAACAAAAGTCCCTTTGGGCAGCGCACAACAAAGCCGATAAAATATAAAACACCACAGATTTATATAAACACATAAAGACAGAGATATATATAAAATCACATTAAAAACTCAAGTATTAAAAAAAAAAGAATATGTCATTACAGCAATCCAAGCATTATGGCTTCTGCCTGGCAAAACGTTGTTTATTTATTAAACGTATATGCCGCCCATCTTGTGGTGGGAAGAGATTTAAACAAGAATGACGAAGTTAAATGGAATTTGGGCATTTATTTTCCAGTACATAGATAGGACCGAATTGTGAGAGCTAATTGTGAGAGCTAACATGGCGCTCACAACAGGCTGTTTCTTGATTTCATAAATGAATCTGGTAATCAGTGATAGCTCCAGCTAATTCCAAAAGGAAACACCGAATAACTAGTTATAACTGCTCAGGGATGGAAATGTTGGGCTCAATTGGTGGTGGCGGAGCGAGAACTACCTATATCTCACTTTGTAAGGTTCGAATCCTGACTAGATAATTTTACATGTTAGGGTGAATTTGCTACCTCAGTCCAACCTGCTCACCTGCATTGCGAATCCTCTCTTTGTATTGCTGATCCAGCTTCTTCATTCTTTTCTGATACTCTTGTAAGGTACCTATGGAATCAAAAGTCACGGCATGAGAGATTGCAACCACACACCAAAAAAAAAAAAAAAAAAAAGGGGGGGGGGGAGAAAACCCCTTTCCCTTTTCTCAATTTCTTCCTATAGACGCAGTTACTGCTAGATTTAAAATACTACCATCGATTTACCCAGGAAATTATATTAATAGTTTACCAAAAACTTTTGCATTCTCTCAAGGTTCTGAATTACAATCCCCCACCTCTACCACTTGACACAGGTCATGTTAGCTCAGGGGTCCCCAAACTTGGCAACTTTAAGACTTGTGGACTTCAACTCCCAGAATTCTCCAGCTATGCTGGCTAGAGAATTCTGGGAGTTGAAGTCCACAAGTCTTAAAGTTGCCAAGTTTGAAGACCTCTGTGTTAGCTGGAGATAATAGGTACTGAAATTAACAGAATAACAGAGTTGGAAGGGACCTTGGAGGTCTTCTAGTCCAACCCCCTGCTCAAGCAGGAGACCCTATACCATTTCAGACAAACGATTGTCCAATCTCTTCTTAAAAACCTCCAGTGATGGAGCACCCACAACTTCTGGAGACAAGCCATTCCACTGATTAATTGCCCTCAGTTAGGAAGTTTCTCCTTAATTCCAGGTTGCTTCTCTCCTTGGTTAGTTTCCATCCATTGCTTCTTGTCCTGCCTTCTGGGGCTTTGGAAAACAGGTTGGTCCCCTCTTCTTTGGGGCAACCCCTCAAATACTGGAACACTGCTATCCTGTCACCCCTAGTTGTATGTCTTCCTATATCTGAGTGTTCAGCAGCCATTTGGCTTTCCATTGGGAATTGATGTTAAAGTTGTTGGACAGATGTTGTGTACGTGCTTCCTGGATTTGAGTCTTCTGGCTAATAAATGAGGTTAGCATGCACCAGTAGGAATGAGTTGAATAGTTGCAGAATCAACTATTTGGGACTATTTGTTAGTATAAAGTAAGTTTTTTTCCCCCCTGCAGGTTTTGCAAGAGACCAGTTCCCAGAACTCAACATTCCAGTGTAGGCAAACTCACAAAGCTAAACGGTATCGTAATTAGCAATTTAGAAGCCTTACCTTCCTGTAGTTGCTGCAGCTGCCTTTTTAGGGATGCCAATTTATCCTGGTACATCCTGAAAAGAGAATAGGTTTTAATGTTATAAGCTGCCCAGCGTTACCTGGCAGTGGGATGGGCAACAAGCAAATGATGATGATGATGATGATGATGATGATGATAATAATAATAATAATAATAATAATAATAATAATAATAATAATAATAATAATAATAATAATAATAATAATAATAAACAAACAGCAAAAGGGATGTGAAAGAACTGGAGAAGACAACAAAATACAAAGAATAGCAAATAGAAATAGAATGACTGTGGCAAAAGAAAGAAAAGGTGGTACCCATAGTGATAGAAGCTTTGGGTACAATCCCAAAGCAACTGAAACATTGTCACTTTTTTCTGTGAATACACTGGCACAGATTAAAAAATGAAATTCTGATGCTCACTCTCAAAAGAAAAATAGATATATAACCATAGACATACATGTACACACATATACATATGAGATATACCGTGTTTCCCTGAAAATAAGACCCTGTCTTATATTTTTTTTGAACCCCGAAACAAGCGCTTGGCCTTATTTTGGGGGAGGTCTCATTATTTTGGGGCGCGTGGAGAAAGACGGGGCTCCTCTTGCCGTCTTACCTGATTTCCAGCTCTGTCTCCCTAACCCTAGCCAGAGGAAATGGCGGGGACCGGCTGCGCATACATTTAAATATTTTCGGGGGGGAGGGCTTATTTTCGGGGAGGACTTATTTTCGGGGAAACACTACACACACACACACACAGGAGAGTGAGAGGGAGAGGGAGAAGGAGTGAGAGAGAGAGAGAGAGAGAGAGAGAGGTGAGTATAATTATTGTATTTTATTCCAATCTCATTTTAAATTGTTTTTATCAGATGTTAGTAATAATTTGTGTTTGGAACTCTGCACTTTGATATGGCCCATGGGCTAATCAGTAAACTAATTATGTATACACACACACTGTGTGTATGTATATGTGGGTGCATGTATGTGTGTGGTTATATATTTATACTTATATTTATACACACACACACGTATATTAATCAGAGTCCATTTTGAATATAGAGCGGAAAGAGAGTCCTGAGAGTAAGAAGGTCGATACGAGATGGACCAAGGCTGCCACAATACTCACTGTTCCTTCATTTCTACGTAATCTTCCTCATCGTGTTTCGCCAGATCTGTTTCACTGGCATCTTCCGTATCTAAGCAACAGGATCAGCATCATGTCAGAAAACATCAAATAAAAGCCTGTTTTGCTCAAACAAGTTTCTCCAGGCTGAGCCTGCAGGGCAAATGCTGCTAACTGGACTTTTTAAAGTTCTAGAGATGCTGGACCTCAGCAGGGGGGGGGTGTTTTAAAAGTGGCAGAGATGGGTATTGTAATCCACCACCCAGAGTCTCCATGGTAGGGAGACAGTAATGGGTGTTGTGGTCCAGAACCAGCCACTGCCGTGTCTGCGGTAGAGCAATGGGTGCCGTGGTTGGACACTTGCAATCCAAGGCAGGCAAAAGGAAGGTATTGTAGTCCAGCCACTTTAGTCAACATAGATGGGAAGAGTAATAGGTATAGATCAGTGGTTCTCAACCTTTCTAATGCCACGATCCCCCCCGCCGCCGCGACCCCCCCCCCGCGCGGGATGAGGTGACAAAGGGGGCGTGGAACCAGGGGCGAAATGCTCCCAGTTCGAGCTTGCCTGCGGGTTGCCGGACAGCTGATAGCGAAGGAAATGGGAGACTTCACCCGGACGCCGCCATTTGGGTTCTTTTACCCTCTGCGCATGCGCAAAGCGTTCTCCCGCTTCTGTCGGTGCTCGCCGGACAGCTGGTAGTGACGGAAGCAGGAGACTTCGCCCACTCGCCCGGACGCCGCCATTTGGGTTCTTCTACCCTCTGCGCATGCGCAAAGCATTCTGCACATGTGCAGAGGGTAGAAGAACCCAAATGGCGGCGTCCGGGCTACCAGCTGTCCGGCGACCCGCAGGCACGGCCGAACCGGGACCTTTTCACTCCTGCAGTGACGGTGGCACCAAAATGGCGGCTAACGCGCGCGGCGACCCCTGTGAAATGGTCGTTCGACCCCCCATAGGGGTCGCGACCCACAGGTTGAGAACCACTGGTATAGATAGTCCTTGACTTACAACAGTTCGTTTAGTGACCGTTCGAAGTTACAACGGCACTGAAAAAAGTGGCTTACGAACATTTTTCACACTTATGCCCGTTGCAGCATCCCCATGGTCACGTGATTTACATTGGGATGCTTGACAACTGACTCACATTTATGACGGTTGCAGTGTCCCGGGGGTCACGTGATCCCCTTTTGCGACCTTCTGACAAGCCAAGTCCATGGGGAAGTCAGATTCACTTCAGAACCGTGTGACTAATTTAACAACTGCAGTGATTCACTTAACAAACGTGGCAAGAAAAGTCGTAAAATGGGACAGAACTCCCTTAGCAAATTTCTCCCTTAGCAACATAAATGTTGGGCTGAATTGTGGTCGTAAGTCGAGGACTACCTGTATTGTGGTCCAGTTCCTGCAATCATGTAGCTGGGGTAGGTAGAGAGCATCTATCCTGATTACAGCCCGAGTGATGGGTATTGTCATCCAGACACCAGAGATAGGAAGTGATGGGTGTTGTGGTCTTGCCCCTACAGTCTCCAATGTCAGCAGAGAATGATGGGTACTGGAGCAGGCATTTGCCCTCACTACAGCCAGTGATGGGTATTGTGTTCCAGACACCAGAGATAGGAAGTGATGGGGGTTGTGGTCCAGCCCTTACAGTCTCCACTATCGGCAGAGAGTGATTGGTCTTGTGGTACATCACCTGCAATCACTCTACCTGGGGCAGAACCATGGGTGCTGTGGTTGGGCACCTGCAATCATTACACCCCAGGGATGGGTATGGTAGTCCAGCCACCACAGACAGGAAATGATGGGTGTTGTGGTTTATCCTATGCAGTCTCCACTGTTGGCAGAGAATGATGGGTGTTGGGGTCAGGCATTTGCCCTCACTACAACCTCCTGTCAGCCACCAATGTTGTGGTTGGGGACGAGCACCTGCCCACTACCTCTAAAGCGATGGTTAGTGTGGTTCAACTACCCCAGAGAGAGAGTTATGGGTGCTGGAGTTCATCCCATGCAGTCTCCATTGTCGGCAGAGCATGATGGGTGTTGGGGTCGAGCACCAGCCAAAGGAATGGGTATGGTAGTCCAGCCCCCCCACCCCCAGGAAACGACGGTCTAGCGCCCCTCCCGTCCCCCACGGCCGGCGGGGAGTGATGGGTGTTGGAGTCCGGCCCTCCATCCGTCCCGCGCCCCCAGACAGACCGGCCGGGCTCACCCTCGTCGGAGTCCCGAGCGCGTCCGCTGCGCTCGCCGTCCTCCTCCTCGGCGGGGCTCTCCAGCTCCTCCTCCTCATAGCTCTCGGCGGCGGCGGCCCCCGGGGGCAGCGTGGAAGCCGGCGGCGGCAGCGGAGGCCCCGGGGGCAGCGCGGGGGAAACCAGCGCGGCGGCGCTCATGGCCCGCGAAGCCGGACGAGACTCGCCCTTCCTTCCTTCCCTCCGTCCCTCCGTCCGGCGGCGCCGGTCCCTCCTCAGGCGAGCGCCCACAGAAGCGCGCTCCTTTCTCCGCGCAGGCGCGCCAGCCGCTTCCGGGACCGCGGGGCGTTCCTCGACCTCGTCTGGCCCGTCGCTCTTTCCGTAGACGCCTGGGCTGGGTAGTAGACTCATTCTTCAGACTTGTACGCGGAACGCCTTCTTCCGGGCTCCGTTTATCCCCCCCTCTCCCCCCCGCCGAATTCCCAAGCCATGTACCTGTATACAACTAGACTAGAGTCTAGTTTCTAGACTGTTGTTTCTCTGTATCATATACTGGTAATATATGTATAATCTTGCATTTATCTATTTGTTTGTTTGTTTATGTTTATGCAGTGTATATTGGAGGTGGTGACCCTTTGACAACTGTATGCAACAAAATTTCATTTTAATGTATGCCGATTAGTGTACATTCAAAGTGACAATAAAGTCTGTCTATATCTATCTATCTATCTATCTATCTATCTATCTATCTATCTATCTATCTATCTATCTATCTATCTATCTATCTAT
>QLTV01002106.1:73997-84698 GCA_003457575.1 Thermophis baileyi
AGAAAGAAAGAAAGAAAGAAAGAAAGAAAGAAAGAAAGAAAGAAAGAAAGAAAGAAAGAAAGGAAGGAAGGAAGGAAGGAAGGAAGGAAGGAAGGAAGGAAGGAAGGAAGGAATTGGATTTCCATGTTTGCTAGATACTTCAGCTACTTCTATGTTTGTTAGGTACTTTAGTGGCATCCATCTAGATTTCAGGCCCACTGAACAAAGTTTTCAATAGAACCTCCCAACACTTACCATATATAATATTCCATCATCATCATCATTGGAAGGGACCTTGGAGGTCTTCTAGTCCAACCCCCTGCTCAAGCAGGAGACCCTATACCATTCCAGACAAGTGGCTGTCCAGTCTCTTCTTAAGAGCCTCCAGTGATGGAGCACCCACAACTTCTGGTGGCAAGTGTTCCACTGGTTAATTGTCTTCACTGTTAGGACATTTCTCCTTAGTTCTAGGTTGGATCTCTCCTTGGTTAGTTTCCATCCATTGTTTCTTGTTCTGCCTTTAGGTGCTTTGAATAATAGGTTGACCCCCTCTTCTTTGTGGCAGCCCCTCAACTATTGGAAGACTGCCATCATGTCCCCCCTAGTCCTTCTTTGCACTAGACTAGACATGCCCAAATCCTGCAACAGTTCTTCATAGGTTTTAGCCTCCAGCCCCCTAATCATTTTGATTGCTCTTCTTTGCACTCTTTCCAGAGTCTCAACATCTTTTGTTGTTGTTGTTGTTTTGTCCTTAAGAACAAAATAGAGAGTCTTCCTCAGGATCCTAAAGAATTTGAGAAGGATGTGGAAGACTCTCAGTTAGATGAAGAAGAGGAGGATGAAATCCATTGGGAGTTGGCCCAAGCTATGTTTAGCCTTTAGCCTCCAAAGGCATCTTAAGAGTCCGGAGATTATTATGAGAGACCTCCTATAACGTAGCAGCAAAAGACCGTGTTCAGTTTAATCGCATTTGCTAGCCCTCTAATGATAGCCACAGGGCCTGCCATCTGTTCGGATCCATGGCAGTTCGTTTTCAAATGCATGCCTAAATTGGTTTTGGCCAAATCCTGAACATTCGTTCTGGTATTGTGTAGCACTTAATTTTTATGCAGTTGCTTTCCCCAAAAGGCCAATAATCCTAAACTGGTTTTGTGGCTGGATGGCCCAGTTCCACTTAATCTTGAGAGGAAAACCCAGTGTTTGGATCATTTCAAACAGCCTAGGTCAGGATTTCTCAACTCGGGCAACTTTAAGATGGGTGGACTTCAACTTCCAGAATTCCCCAGCCATCTTAAAATTGCCAAGGTTGAGAAACAGTGGCATATACCGTGTTTCCCCAAAAATAAGACAGGGGCTTATATTTTTTTGACCTTGGTCTTGGCCTTATTATCGGGCGGGGGGGCTTATTATTTTCGGGGTGCAGGAGGCGGGCCGGGCCGCGAGACGCGCGTTTTACTGGAATCTGGCAGCTCCGTGGCGTCTCACGGCCGGTCTGTTTAGTTCCAGCTCCAGCTCCAGCCATCACCATAGAGCAGGAAGCGCACTCGCAGAGCGGCCGCTGCCCTGGCTGGGGTTTGGAAGCCACAGAGCCGGAGTTTGGGGGAGAGAAAGGAAGAAAGAAAGACTTCTGCTGCTTCTGCTTTTGACTGCATGCAAGGAAAGCAGCAGAAGTCTTTCTTTCTTTCTCTCCCCCAAACTCCGGCTCTGCGGCTTCCAAACTCCATCCAGGGCAGCGGCTGCTCTGCGACTGTGCTTCCCGCTCTATGGTGACAGTCATTGGAGGCCTCCCCTTCCCCCCTGCTCCTCTCCGCCCCAATCTCCCCCCCCCCCCCCCCCCCCGCGCCCCCGCCTGACCGGAGCGCCCGCCGGCATGCCCGGGAAGCCCCTCCACCTTGGGAGTCACCAGACAGGACGGCAATTGACCCGGACTCTTCCTGGGGAAGGGAGCCTCGCAGGACCTTTGCTTGCACTCCCTTCCTCCCGCAGGCCCCGTTTACTGTTCCCAGGCACCCGGCAGCGAGACACTGGGCAGCCACGCTGAGGGCAGCCCCGACAGACACAGCTCGGCCGGCCCGGCCACGGCCAGTGCTCCCTGCCCGCAGCTGATCTTGGCCTGCAGTGGGCCGGCCGGAGCTTCCGTAGGCTGCGACGGCGAGGGCAGCAGCAACACCCACAGTGCCTCAGCCATCCCCGCAGAACAGAAGCAGCCGGCAACCAAACCTCGCGGGCGGGCGCGGGGGGGGGAGAGTGCACGTAAGACACAGCGCCAGGACAAGGAACCTTTTGGCTGCATGCAAGAAATCTTTCTCCCTTTTCGCTCCAAGAGGCTGCTCAGGCGCGATGAGTCTCACGAAGACTAATTTCTGGCAGAGTTTGGAAGAAAGAAAGATTTCTTGCATGCAGCCAAAAGGTTGCTGCCGAGAGAGAGGGGGGAGGTAAGGAAGGAGGAAAGGCAGGTACATTGCCTCAGGCAGCCTGCGAGTTTCTTCCCCCTCCCGCTTTGCTCGAGAGCCAGAGGCGGGGGAGGGTCAGTGGACACAACACCGAGGAACGAGTGGCTGTTCCTGCAGGGGATTCCTACGTACCGCCCTCGCCTGCATCCCCCGTCTGAAGGACGCGGGGAGGACAGGTGGAGGATGCATTTCATATGCTGCCGGAGGCAGCTCGGAGGCAGCCCAGAGGAGCCGAGCCAGTCCCATGGGATGTGTGCGCACCCGCCTCTCGCTTGCTCTCACTCTCCCGGCCGGGAGCCGCTCTTTCTGCGGCGGGCACTCTTTTGGCTGGGAGAGAGCGAGCGAGGGGTGAGTACGCGCACACTCCGCGGGACTTGCTCGGCTCCTCTGGGCTGCCTCCGGCAGCGTTTTGAAACGTGCTCCTGCCTGCGAGGAGGAGGTGAGGCTGGTCGGGTTCAGCGAGCCCACAAGCCCAGGGCTTGAGAGGAGCCGAGCTAGTCCCACGGGGTGTGCGCACACCCGCCTCTCGCTTGCTCTCGCTCTCCTGGCCAAAAGAGTGCCCACCACAAAAAGAGCGGCTCCCAGCATGTCCCCCCCTTTCCCCGGAATCTCCCTATCTCTGGACACACAGCTGCCACTCAAGGAGGGGCCGAAAGGCAAAAAGGAAGCAGTATGCTTCCTCCCATATTTGGGTATACCAGGTGATTTAACAGAGAAAAAAACATATATATATCCTTGTCCCTGGAACAAGCAGATAGGGAGAAGAATCCTGTGGCTCAGAGGTTTAAACGCTTGCCTTGTTAGGCAAGGGGCCCAGGTTCTAATCCCATAAGGGTGTGGCTAGCTGATGAGAGCTAAATAGCTTGAAATAGATCTATACTAGTCTCCCTTTATTTATGTAAAAATATAACATATAGAAACGGTGTGTGTGTGTGTGTGTGTGTACACACATATATATATATATATATATATAGATAGATATAGATATAGATATAGATATAGATATAGATATAGATATAGATATAGATATAGATATAGATATATAGATATCTATATCTATCTGCCAGTGGTTTGGAGAACCAATAGTGACAGCTGGCTGGCCACGCCCCCGAACCAGTCCCCCAGTCGCCGCTCAGTCGCCCTGCCCCGCCTAGTCTCTGCTCTGCAGTTTGCCTGCCTGAAGCGCTGCGCCCCTGATCTGCCTGCCAGGTAAGCCTGCGAAGTCGCGGCCTACCTAGCTGCCCCTGCCCCCCCGTCCCAGCCTGCTTTCCCTACTCCATTCCCTGCGGCCCGCAGCCCCGACATGCTTTCCTGCCTTCCACGCGGCCTTCCCGGTGTCCCCGTCGCCAGCTTGCGAAGGCAGGCAAGCGGAAGGCTACGTGAAAGGCAGGCAAGCATGTCGGTAGGTAGCAGCCTACTCCCTTCCCCGCAGCCCTGCCATGCTTGGCGGCCTTCCACGCGGCCTTCCCGGCTGTCACCCACGCCCGCTTGCCTTCCGAGGTCGGCGTCCAGCCCGGCCTGGCCAGTGGGTGGGCGGGCGGCCATTGGTGGAAACGCAGACGCTGAGAGGGGCGGCGGCGGTGGTGCTCCGGAAGGGCAAGCGGATGTCCTGGGGCTGCTGCACATGTGCCCGCCCCGTTTCTGCAAAGGCAGAGTCCCCCCCCTTACAGGGCGATCCAAAGAGGGGAGGGGGATGCTGCAGAAAAGGCCGCCTTCCTCCCATGCCGGCTCCGCGGGGCTTGGGGCTCCAAAGCAGCCCACTGGCTTCCCACCCAGCCACCTGCCTGCTCTCTTTGAGGATCGGCCCGGCTGACCGCCGGCGCCTCTCTGGGAACTCGGCCCGCAGCGCCGCTTCCCGCCGGCGGCTTCCGCCCCTCTCGCTCCACTTCTTCACTGGCGTGAAGCAGCGCTGTGGCTGAGCCTCCTTCCCCAAGTTCCCGGAGTGGCGCCAGCGGTCAAAGAGAGCAGGCAGGTGGCCAGGTGGGAAGCCAGTGGGCTGCTTCAGAGCCCCAAGTCCCGCAGAGCCAGCACGGGAGGCACGGGTGGAAGGCGGCCTTTTCTACAGCATACCCCTCCCCTCTTTGGATCGTTCTGCAGGGCTCTGCCTTTGCAGAAATGGGATGGGTGGTTTGTATGGAGGATTGGCGGGCGGGGGATGCGTGGTCTTCCGGGATGGAGAGCGATGCAAGAGAAGGCACAATAGGCTGCGCTGCCCCGGCCCCACTCAACTGCGCTTATTCCAGCCCATCCGCCCCACGATGTGAACGAGACAATTGGCCGCGCCTCCCCGCCCGCCCTTCCTCGCCGGGCGCTGCACCGGCAGCTCCACCCTGCCTAGCTCCACCCACTGCCACTTCCTGGGAGATGCGCCACTGCCGGGCCGCCCGCCCTCCCCACCTGCCTGCCCTTCCTCACCGGGCGCTGCACCGGCAGCTCCGCCCTGCACCGGTAGCTCCGCCCTGCCCAGCTCCGCCTGCCACCATCTCCTGGGAGATGCGCCACTGCCGGGCCGGGCCGTCCGCCCACCCTTCCTCGCTGGGCGCTGCACCGGCAGCTCTCCCCCTGCTCAGCTCCGCCCGCCGTCACTTCCCGGGAGACGGCCGGAGTGAGGGACAGGCGGGAGCACGCATGGGCCCAGCCGGCGGTCGGGTTTCCTTCCTGGTGAGGCTCGGAGACTGCCCGGCACCCCCACCCGCCGCCTCGGCGTCCGTTCAAGGAGCAGCACGCTGGCGCGGCTGCACATGCCTGCACATGACAGGGGATGCGCCGCTGCCAGCTGGGCCGCCCACCCTCCCAGAGCACTTTCTTCCTTCTCCCGCCGCCGAGAGAAAGAAAGAGAAAGAAAGAAGAAAGAAAGAAAGAGGAAGGGGGAGAGAGAGACAAGAAAGAAGGAAAGGAAAGGAAAAAAGGAAAGGAAAGGAAAGAAGGAAGGGAAGGGAAGGGAAGGGAAGGGAAGGGAAGAAGGAAAGGTAAGGAAAGGGAAAGGAAAGAAAGAAAGAAGAAGGAAGGAAGGAAGGAAGAAAGAGGGAGGAAGGAAGGAAGGAAAAAAAGAGAAAGAAAGAAAGAAAAAAAGAAAAAGGGAGGGAGGGAGGAAGAAAGAAAGAAAGAAAGAAAGAAGAAAGAGAAAGAAAGAAAGAAGAAAGAGAAAGAGAGAAAGAAAGAAAGAAGGGAGGGAGGGAGGGAGGGAGGGAGGAAGGAAAGAAGAAAGAAAGAAAGAAGAAAGAAAGAAAGAGAAGAAGGAATAAGGAAGAAAGGAAGAAAGGAAGGAAGGAAGGAAGACAGGAAGATGGTAGGAAGACTTATGACCACAATTGAGCCCAAAACTGTTAGATGACTCAGTAAGAATGTTGGCAGTTTCAGCAGTTTAATAGCGAAAGAAAGAAAGAAAGAAAGAAAGAAAGAAAGAAGAAAGAAGAAAGAATTATGACCACAATTGAGCCCAAAATTTTGGTTGCTAAGCAAGAGCGTTGTTAAGTGAGTTTCACCACATTTTACAAGTTGGCCACGCCCACCCGGTCACCTGACCACCAAGCACGCCCACCCAGTCACATGACCATCAAGCATGCCCAACGAGTCACCTGACCACCAAGCCATGCCCACCTGAAGCTGCGCCCACCTGACCACCAAGCCACACCCACAAAATAAGCCACGCCCACAGAACCGGTAGGGAAAATTTTTAGATTTCACCACATAAATACATACATACATACATACATACATACATACATACATACATACATACATATATATATTTATGGCAGGTTGGGAGAGGAAGAAAGAGGCATTATTTGTATATGCCCTGTTTCCCCGAAAATAAGACCCAACCGGAACATAAGCCCTAGCATGATTTTTCAGGATGCTCGTAATATAAGCCCTACCCCCAAAATAAGCCCCAGTTAAGATCATCAGCCAGACAGACGCAATTAGTACCGTATTTCCCCCCAAAATAAGACCTAACCAGAAAATAAGTCCTAATGCATCTTTTGGAGCAAAAAATAATATAAGACCCAGTCTTATTTTCAGGAAACACGTTATTAGAACCTGATCTTCTCCTGGGTAATTTAACTGTGTTTGCAATTGGATGTCAGTACTTCCAAGGCGAAGTTTTTTTTTTTTTTTTAAATTGGATGGAGAACTTTTGGGGGGATTCATGGTGAACTAGATGTCACTGAAAGAGTGTGAACTGCATTGTGGCAGAGATCAATGGCCAGACAGTGAATTCTGGCTGACAAAATCTCTCTTGGAAAAGGAGAGATAGTGAGATCGCCCACTGGATACTCCGGACAGCTGCTTTTTATGAGTAGACTGCAGGAACTGAGGTTTCTTGTAATCAGCTTGTGATTTGAGCAGCTGAGAGTTGAGGGATTTCAATCAAGCTCAAATCTGTAATATGGCCTATTTTATTTCATTTTAGATTTTTTTATCCCATCTTTATTATTTATGGACATATAATTCGCCGAGCCTGATTTCTTAATCATTTTCAGAAATTGCTTCTTAACTTTTTTTTTTTTAACTGTTAGGAAGCTTTGCAACAACATATTCTAGAGCACTGGGTATATGTCTCCATCAATCCTTAATAAAATAAGTTTTAAATATAATTTTAATGACTTAAAAATATTCTTTGGGGGAGGTTTTTTTTTTTTTTTTTTTAAGAAAACAGCAAATGGTTGAGTAGAACATTGTTTTTGGAAAGTTACCAATGGACTAGGAATCCATATGAATTTGAAAGAAGGTATTGAAATTAATTTTAAGAATCCTTCCTATGGATAAATGCTGTTGTTTTGAAGTAATTGAATTTAAAACAACATGATATGATGGAACTTTGAAAGCTGGACACTAGAGGAACCGGAAAGAATGAAATATTGCAATTAAAGGGGAAGAATACTTGAATTATTAATACAGGATGGAGCAAAATATTTTAACATTGGATGAACTGAAGGATATTATATGATGTAAGCCGCCCAGAGTCCTTCGGGAGTTGGGCGGCATATAAATTTTAGAAATAAATAATAAATAAATAAATATTTGTGAACAATGGAGCCAGAATATAATTTTAATAGTGTCTGCCATTATAAATAGACTGTGTTTGTATGGAAGAAGAACAAGTTTTACCAGACAAGGCTAAGACTGATTTAAAAGTGGATTTAAAAATGACAGGCTGCAAGAATAATGTAGAAAAAGTTGTTATACTGTATATACAAATGAAATCTGCTGATGTCTTAGTAATTAAAATGAATATACAAATAACAAACCAAACGAATAATAATTTTCCTATATTGAATTTCAAAAGAGACTTCTTAAAATTTTAAACAATTTTGTGACGGGGCAAAGAAAAAAAGATAAATCAAATCAAATAATTATTTGAAGGGATTAAAGATCAAGATTAAAAGTAAAAGGAAGGAATTTAAAGTTAGATTATTTGATCAAGGTTAACATAGATATGTTGTTATCCCTGGTAACCCTTAATGGACTTTGCGAATCAGAACTGAATGACAAGGTTTTAAGGATTTATTTATAGATAAAGGATGAACTATGGGAAAAAGATATTGTTTCTTGTATTTTAAGAGAAGGAGATAAGTTAGTAAAATTGTTTATATTTGTGATGAAGGAAAAAGTCATTTATTTATTTCTTTTCATTTTCTGTATTCTTTCTATTTTCCTTTCTATTTTTTTTTTCCTTTTGAATTTGTAATTTTTTGAACTTTGCAAACTTACAATGTTGGAATTTTTATGAACCATGACTCTGCTACTGGTTCACTCCTTTGCTTGGATTTCCATGAAAAATCTTCTTTTTTTAAAAAAAATCATTTTTAAACTGTGCGTTGTACAATGCTATCTGTAGATAGAATAATTGTTAAAGGATTCCCTGAGACCCGAATAAGGGTGCCTTCATGGTAAAAAAAGGTTGTGAAACCTTATTTTAATATTTCTTCTGTTTTTATACCATCTACACCTGTAGCCTTACAATTCTCCAATTGAGGTTTCCTTTAGGTTTCCTTTTCATCCGCTTTTTTCTTGGACATTAAAACCTGTAAGCATTTGCTTCAGTTTCCATTTTTTAGTATATTACTGTCTTGTCCATACAAATTTCTAAAACCCTTCTTCTGTTTTCCTCATTTCACCCCTTTTATTTCTAATTCACTTCGTTCTATCGGAAGCTTCTTGTTTAGCCCTCTGTCCAGTTTCAAAACTCATTTTGATGATCACTCGCCCTTCATTTTCTCTGCCTCTTAATCGGTGATAACCACTTTGCAGCTCTCTTTTCTTTGTTTAGAATAAAAGAGTTGGAAGGGACCTTGGAGGTCTTCTACTCCAACCCCCTGCTTAGGCAGGAAACCCTATACCATTTCTGCCTAGCTTTCATGCCTTTCTAGCACATTTTTTTTCTCCTCCTGCCAAGTTCTAAAATAAACTCCCCCCCCCCGAATTTTAGCTTTGTAATTTCGAAATCCCCTGTGGTCCCCTTTTTAGGCGGAGAAGCGAAAAACAATATGTTAACTATCTTAAATCCATACGTCAATAAAGGAGAACCCAAATCACAGGAGCTAACATTTGTTGGCATTTTCTCTTTAGTGATAGATCGGTTAAGAAATTAATTGCTATGCTTGTCGTTTTGAAACAGCGATAGCAACTGTTATATTTTGAAACAGGCCCAATTCTGTCTGCAGTTACTGCACTTATGCATATGCTATCAAGATTAAGTCTGCTGACATTGTCATAATATTTTGGATATACACGTCAACATATTAATTTTCCAGCTGGTTCTCTGTCATCGGTACTCTGCCTATAAGTAAAAACAGTATTGAAATTGAAGGCAGGCATTTGTTTCCCTCTCTCGTGATTTTAACCTTACCCCCTCCTCTTTCCTCCCCCCCCCAAAGCCAGTTCATATTGTTCATTTCCTGTAAGTTGCATGATACTGTGGATAGCTTCAGCTGGCTGGGGGATTCTGGGAGTTGAAGTCCACACGTCTTAAGGGGACGAAGGTTGAGAAGGCCACACCTTTCCAAGTTGCCAAGGTTAAGGAAGTTAAAACATGCCGACTGGGGGATTCTGGGAGTTGAAGTTCGCACGTCTTAAAGTGACGAAGGTTGAGAGGTCCACACTTTGTCAAAGTCAAAGTCTTTATTGTCATAGTACATCATGTATACAACGAAATTGGTTTAGCCCCTACTGGTGCAGTTCATACAAGACAATGTGCTTAATATAAAGGATAATCCTATACAAGTAGTTAGGGGAAAAACTAGTCATACGTTTCCATATGTACAACCTATTCTGTGCAACATGTATATTACTCAGGTGTATGATCTTACGGTATATACATATTACACACTACACTGGCACCAGTGAAATTTGTGGTGCTATATTGCGTTTAGGAGTCTGACAGCCCATGGGTAAAAGCTGTTTTTAAACCTGTTTGTCCGGCTGGCTATACTTCGGTGTCTTCTGCCCGATGGTAAAAGTGAAAAGAGATGAATCATCCCTAAGTATCTTCCTTACTCTGCTGAAACAGCGAGACCTGGCGATGTCATCCAGCGGTGTCAGAGGGCAACCAATGGTTTCTTGTGCTGAGTTGATCACTCTCTGTAGTGCCTTCCTGTCCGCGGCTGTTAAACCAGCGTACCATACTGTTATACAGTATGTGAGGACACTTTCTGTCGTGGACCGATAGAAAGAAGTCATCAACACTTTTTCATCAAGTTGCCAAGGTTGAGAAACATAAAGCATGCCGGCTGAGGGATTCTGGGAGTTGAAGTCCACACATCTTAAAGTCACCAAGGTTGTGTTATGTTCTAACTGTTTCAACTGTGTTGCATGGTTCCAACCAGGTCCAGCGTTTGAGCGGGAAAAAGCTCAAACGCTATTGGCTGGTCTGTCTGACAGCTCCCTATAAAAGGGCAAGCTGTCAGACTGCTCTTTGCTGGTTGCTTACACAAGAGCTGAAATAAAGAGCTGCTTTGGAAGTCTGTCTCCTGTCATCTCTACCCACTATCTAACAGTGGCGACGAGGGCTTGGGCCAGGAGAACTGTGACTAGCTTCTTCAGCACTTTCAACCAGCCAGGCAGTCATCTTCCTGCCTCCTTCTGCCGCTATGTCCACCTTCCACCCGCCGGCGCCTTTCGACCCGACCCGGGAGAAATGGGACTGCTACATGCGGCGATTCGACTGGTTCCTGGAAGCAAACGATATGCTGGGTCTGACCGACACCCGCAAAAGAGCTGTGTTCTTGAGTCACTGTGGCCCCGAGGTGTTTGACACCGCGGAGTC
>QLTV01002106.1:100970-118673 GCA_003457575.1 Thermophis baileyi
CCCTCTCCCCGCCGCGCCACTCCACGCCGCGCCCCTCCCCTCCCCTCCTCTCCCCTCCCCTCCACTCCTCTCCACTCCTCTCCTCTCCTCTCCTCTCCCCTATTCTATTCTATTCTATTCTATTCTATTCTATTCCTTATTCTACACTGCACCGGTTGTAAGTGTGAAACATTTTTTTGGTTACGCTGTTATTAAGTCGACCGTAACTAAAGAAGTCCTAATTGAAGGGTTCTTCTCAGGAGATTTTCCCCTTCCTGGAAAGATGAGAAACCAGAGAAACCAGAGACGAATGTATCTTGTCTTTTTATGTACACTGAGAGCATATGCACCAAAGACAAATTCCTAGTGTGTCCAATCACACTTGGCCAATAAAGAATTCTATTCTATTCCATTCTTGCAAACCCCTCCAGGGGGAGAATGAGATAACTAAAAACCAGATGAACTCATGACTAATAAAATGCATATTCCGTATATGAGGACATCTCCAGAGGTGGTATTCAGCCGGTTCGGAGCAGCAAGTGTGCAGGAGGCCGGGTGCATGTGTGTGTGTGTGTGTGTGTGTGTGTGTGTGTGTGTGTGTGTGTGTGTGTGTATGTATGTTGTATATATATATATACACTGTGTATATATAGTGTGTATATATATGTATGTATGTGTATATATATATGTATGTATGTATGTATGATGTATGTATATATATATATATGTATATGTATATATGTGTGTGTATGTGTATGTATGTATGTATGTGTATATGTATGTATGTGTATATGTATGTATGTATGCATGTGTATGTATGTATGTATGTATATATATGTATGTATGTATGTGTATATATATATGTATGTATGTATGCATGTATGATGTATGTATATATATATGTATATATATGTGTGTATGTGTATGTATGTATGTATGTGTGTATATATGTATGTATGTATGTGTATATGTATGTATGTGTATATGTATGTATGTATGTATGTGTATGTATGTATGTATGTATATATAAGTATGTATGTATGTATGTATGATGTGTGTGTGTGTGTGTGTGTGTGTGTGTGTGTGTGTGTGTGTGTGTTCATTCCATGTGATAAACTGTGCACCTGGAGAAGTGGTAGAGATTTTGTTTTTGTTTTTTTGGCAACACTAGAGCTTTCCCAGGGAGGGGCTCGGATTAAGTGACTGTCCAGCCCTGAATTGGGTGGAGAGAAGGGGAAGAAGTTAGGGTAACCAGACCCCTAAAATCTCTCAGGGTGTATCTAGTAGGCTAGAAGATGATACAGGTAGTCCTCTACTTACAACCGTTCGTTTAGTGACCGTTCCAAAGTGCACGACACTGAAAAAAGCGACTTACGACCGTTTTCCACACTTACGACCGTTGCAGCGCCCCCCACGGACCCGTGATCGAAATTCAGAGGCTTGTCGACTGACTCACATTTATGACGGTTGCACTCCCACGGGGTCACGCGATCCCCCTTTCGCGACCTACTGGCAAGCAAAGTCAACGGGGAAGCCGGATTCACTTAACAACCGTGTTGCTAACTTAACAACTGCAGCGATTCGCTTAACAACCGTTAAAGCGAGAAAGGTCGTCAAAAGGGGGCAAAAGTCATTTAACCACTGTCTTGCTTAGCAACAGAGACTCGGGGCTCCGTTGTCGTAAGCCGAGGGCGACCTGTAACTTGTGTTTGGCAAGATTTGGTCTGATATGTGTAAGGAGATTAACAGATTTACAGAGTTAGAAGGGACCTTGTAGGTCATCTAGTCCAACCCCCCACCCAAGCAGGAGACCCTACACCATTTCTGACAGATGGCAGTCCAGGCTCTTCTTGAAACCCTCCAGTGATGAAGCTCCCACAACTTCTGAAGGCAACTTCTGTTCTATGGGTTGATTGCTGTCACTGTCAGAAAATTTCTCCTTATTTCCAGGTTGAATCTCTCCTTGTTCACTTTCCATCCATTATTCCTTGTCTGGTCTTCAGGCACTTTGGAAAATAGCTTAACCCCTTCCTCTCTGTGGCAGCCCCTCAAATATTGGAAGACTGCTATCATGTCTCCTCTGGTCCTTCTCTTCACTAGACTAACCATGCCCAGTTCCTGCAACCGTTCTTCCTATGTTTTATGAAGATAAAAGGATTGAACTCGATGGGTTCTCCCTGTCTCGTCTCTAGCTCAGGCCTGACGTTCCATCAAATTAAACTGATGGGGGGAGGAATTGCAGATGTTCTCTGGGTAGCAGGAAGGAAAATGGACAATAGCGAAAACTACGTCAAAATCTTTAGATTTTAGACTGCTCTTTAGAAGGCCAGATCCTGAAGATGAAACTCAAATACTTTGGCCACCTAATGAGAAGGAAGGACTCACTGGAGAAGAGCCTAATGCTGGGAACGATTGAGGGCAAAAGAAGAAGGGGACGGCAGAGAACGAGGTGGCTGGATGGAGTCACTGAAGCAGTCGGCGTGAGCTTAAATGGACTCCAGAGGATGGTAGAGAACAGGAAGGCCTGGAGGAACGTTGTCCATGGGGTCGCGATGGGTCGGACACGACTTCGCAACTAACAACAACAACGTCAAAATCGGAGAGGGACAAATTTGACTGATCCCACAAATTGTCGGTCTTAGCAGCCATCTTCTCCTTTTATCTGGAAGCGTTTCACAGCCCTTTCCTCCGTCGTGTTTTCCAAAATATCCTGATTTTTTTTTCCCCTCAGATTTCTCCCATTCAAATGCATATCATCTGTCGAAATGAGTCACTCCCGTTGGGACGGGTGATGTCATTTCATTTTTTATTTGGTCCTTCAGAATCCCAGCATCTTGTAATTTGCGTCCCCAGGCAAAGCACAGGTCATTTGAGGATGTTTTTTCTTAAAAATATAATTTTGCTGAGGTAATGTTTAACGAGATAAAAACAATACAGGGACTTAACAACAGTTTGCTCACTGACCATTCAAAGCTACAAAGCCACTGAAAACAAAGTGACTTAGGACCGTTTTTCACACTTACGACCGTTGCAACATCCCCACAGTCACGTGATCAAAATTGGGACGTTTGGCCACTGACTCGTATTTATGACAGTCGCTGTGTCCTGGCATTGTGTTATCCCCTTCTGCGACCTTCTGACAAGCAAAATCAATGGGGAAGCCATTGTGTGACTAACTTAACAACTGCAACGATTCACTTAACAACTGTGGCAAGAAAGGTCGTAAAATGGGGCAAAACTCACTTAACTGTCTCGCCTTAGCTACAGAAATTTGGGGCTCAGTTGTGGTCGTAAGTCGAGGACTACCTCACAAATATTTGAAAGGAGACAAAAAAATGTCATGCAAATGGGTCTTTTTAAAGGGGTTTGAATGAGAGTAAGGAATGAACCTATTACATTTAATTGGGGAGCGACCCCATCCGATAACCTTTGATCTTAAAAGGAAAGGAATACAAAGTTAGCTTATTTGATTAAGGTTAAAATATAGATGTTATTGCTGGTAACTCTCAATGGACTTTTGTCGATTATGACCGAATAACTAAGCTTTAAAATTTTATTGATAAAGAAGAGTTGAGATATTGTACCCTTTCTAATCCTCAAACCCAAAAATTACAAGTTCATCTCTCTCTCTCTCTCTCTCTCTCTCTCTCTCTCTCTCTCTTTTTTTTTTTTTTATATATATAAACAAAAGAAGTTTCCAAGCCCTGATAAATGAAGTTGTTGATCTTTCTCTAATCAAGTCAATTTTTGTCATCCCTGCCAGTTTTGACATCTTCAGCAACCATTCTTCCATTGTGAGTATTTCAGAGTCTTCCCGTTTCGGGGCATTTAATACTCTTGGAACCGTAATCATATATAAAAACAATCTTCCATGTCTCTTATCTAATTGACTGTCCATTAATATTTTGATATTTTAATTATTTTTTACTTCTTTTATAAGCTGCGCGGAGTTACCTTGTAGGGGAGATAGCGACATAACAGTTAGAAAGGTGAATCCCTGCAATTGTTAAGTCAGTCACACGGTTGTTAAGTGAATCTGGCTTCCCCCTTGACTTTGCTTTGTCAGAAGGTCATAAAAGGGAATCGCGGGATCCCGAGGATGCTGCAACTGTCATAAATAGGAGTCAGTTTGCCAAGTTTGCCGATTTTTATCCCGTGACAACGGGGATGCTGCAACAGTCATAAGCGTGCAAAACGATCATAAGTCCTTTTTTTTCAGTGCCGTTGTAACTTTGCGCGGTCACTGTCATCGTCTTTTAATGACCCCATAGTCCCTTGTGGGGTGGAGTCTGGGCAACTGAATGGAGCTGAGTGTTTACTGGCCGGATGCCCTTCCTGTCGCCAATGCAGAGTTATTTATATTCAGCAGATATAATCTCAACGTGCCCAGAAAGAGAAAACTTGGGTTAACTGCTTTGGGGCTTTTTTCAGCCTGGAAGGCTCGAAGCCCTTGAAAATCCCACCGTCAATGAAGGAAGAAACCGCTTTGGATTTTGAAGTGTGGGCGAGGTCCTGATTCTGTCCCAACATGCGTAAAGGTGCGCCCAAGGATCCGGATATCACCGAGCTCTTCTACAAAGATGATCCTCAGGAGCTGTTCGTGGGTTTACATGAAATCGGGCATGGAAGTTTTGGAGCGGTTTATTTCGTAAGTAGCTTATGCTTTCCGTTCTCCCTCTCTCTCCCTTCCTCTCCCTCCATCCCTCCCCCTCTCCCTCTCTTCCTCTCTCCCTTCCTCTCCCTCCCCTCCCCTCTCTCTCTGCCTCCCCCGCTCCCTCCCTCTCTCCCTTCCTCTCCCTCCCCTCCCCTCTTTCTCTCTCTCCTTCTCTCTCCCTCGCGCCCTCCTCCTCTCGGGCTCTCTTCCCCCTCCTCGCTCCCTCCCTCTCCCTCNCCCCCCCCCCCCCCCCCCTCCCCCCCCCCCCCCCCCCTTCCCCCCCTCTCCCTGCCTCCACCGCTCCCTCTCTCCGTTCATCTCTCCCTCTCTCCCCCACTCTCCCTCTCTTCTTCTCTCCCTTCCTCTCTTCTTCCCTCTTTCTCCCTCTTCCTCTCCCTCCCCATCTCCCCTCTCCCTCCCTCTCTCTTCCTCCCTCCCTCTCTCCTTCACTCCCTCTTTTCCTCTCTTCCTCTCCATCTCTCCTTCCTTTCCCCCTCTGTCTCTTCCCCTCTCCCCCTCTTCCTCTCCCCCTCTCTCTCTCCCTCTCCATGTCTTCCTCTCTCTGTCTCTCTCCTCCTGTCCCTTCTCCCCTCTCTCTCCCTCCCTCCCTCTCTCTCTCTCCTCCTGTCCCTCTCCCTCTCTCCCTCACCTCTCAAGCATTTATTTGTGGCCCCTATCTCTGCTCTCCAAAGCAATTTAGCAATATTGGTACAGGACAGTGTTTCTCAACCTTGGTAGCATGAAGCAGTGTGGACTTCAGCATTTTGAGAATTGAAGTCCACATCTCTTCAAGTTGCCAGGGTTGAGAAAAACACTGGTATATTATCTCCTTCTCCAACCGGAATTGCTTCTAGATCTGTGAACTTCCAAGAATTGTCCTCCGAAGGATATACTGTTTAAGGGAGATTCTTCCTAAGATGATAAGTAGCAGTGATAGTTGATTTAAAGGTAAAATTTCATTCATGCATCCCCCCCCCCAAAAAAAAATTCCTGAAATTTTTCATCCCTTGAGAGAATTAATTTTGAGCACCTGGCACCTAGAAATCGGAATACTAAGCAGGCCAATCTCTTGATCAAGATCATGGTAGTTCTCTTGAAGACTTCCAACATCTGCCTTCACCCAGAACTGAATGAACTATTAATTCAAGTTGTCTTCTCGTTCCTTCAGGGTGGAATCAGACCTTCTTTGACTTGAAATGAGAATGTCTGTAGAGATTCTCAGTCATCCAGGTCATGGGTGACCTGGGTGACTGAGAATCTGTATGAACTTTTGGCGGTCCAATTTGGGATGAACACCCTTCGAATGGGGTGGGAGTATGAACGGATTTCCAGAAAGAAAAAAACGGCAGACTACAGGAACCATTAGCACCACTCAGGTGACCCTGAGGACACAGATAAACCTCCAAGTGGCCTCAACGACCCTCTAAAAAGGATGCAAATGACCAGCTGTCTGCGAGGAACATAAATCCTTCCATTTCCCACCATGCGGTCAAAGCTAAAGAAGCTTCTTGGATGAGAAGCGAAACGCCTTCAAGGAAAAAAAAAACAAGAAAGTCCAGTTGCCTCCTGAAAAAAAAAAGCACCTTTGGCAGAAACGAGAACCTTTATTAAATTTTATTTCTCTCTCCCCCTCCCTTCTTCTTCCATTTCCAGGCCACCAATAACCGCACCAACGAAGTGGTGGCAATCAAGAAAATGTCTTACAGCGGAAAACAAACTAATGAGGTAAGAAGAACACATTTGACGTCTCGACCTGGAGCAACACACCAATGCTCTAAAGATGCATATTATTATTTGCTGCTACTGTCGAAAAAGGAAGTCATTAAAATATATATATATATATATAAAAGACTGGGCCAGCATTGGTTGGGTGAGCCACATATGTTAGAATTTGAATAGCAATAGCGCTTAGACTTATATACCGCTTCACAGTGCTTTACAGCCCTCTCTAAGCGGTTTACAGAGTCAGCCTCTTGCCCCCAAGAATCTGGGTCCTCATTTTACCCACCTCGGAAGGATGGAAGGCTGAGTCAACCTCGAGCCGGTCAGGGTCGAACTCCTGGCAGTGGGCAGAGTTAGTCTGCAATACTGCATTTGGATAGATCGATAAGACTAGACAGACAGACATGGAGACAGAGACAGAGACAAGGAGAGACAGAGAGACACAGAGACATTGAGAGACATAGACAGACAGACATAGATAGCAATAGCACTCAGACTTATATACTGCTTCACAGTGCTTTACAGCTCTCTCTAAGCGGTTTACAGAGTCAGCATATTGCCCCTAACAACAATCTGGGTCCTTTGAATGGTTTCCAAACACTGCAAGAGACTTAATTCGTATATCTCAGGGGCCTGGCGATACCTTTCTATAACAGAATCTGAACTCTGAATCTCTTGTCCATATTTGGTAATAAACCTTTTTTCTGGTTTTGACCCGTTGTGTGGCTTGCTACCTGTTTGTATGCTTTTATACGAATTGTAATGTGCCACGTGTATTAGTATTTCTCAGTTGGCGACATAAATTTTGGGCTCAATTGTGGTTCTAAGTTGAGGAGTACCTGTACTTGAGTCAGTGTGTGGTTTTTTATTTATTTATAGATTTACCGAGTTCGATCCTAGGTAGATATTTCTCTCTCTGGGCACAATGAGAATATATCTGCTGAAAAAAACTCCGCATTAGCAACAGGAAGGGCATCCGGCCAGTAAACACCCAGCTTCATTCAGTTGCCCAGACTCCACCCCGCAAGGGATTATGGGGTCCTTAAGAGAAGATGATGATAGCCCATTGTGTGGATTGCTACCCGTTTGTATGCTTTTATACGAATTGTAACGCGTATATTCATATTTCTCACTTGGCGACATAAACTATAGGCTCAATTGTGGTCCTAAGTTGAGGAGTAACTGTACTCAAGGCAGTATGTGTGTGTGTTTTTATTTTATTTTATTCATTTATAGATTTGCGTGTCACCCTTCTCACCTGGAGGTGACTTCCGTTTTATTTCCTCTCTTAATCCCAGCCACAAAGCATTGCATAATTTATTCTTATCACCCTGGGCAACTCTTAGCCTTGAATAAGTGCTCTTTGGCCTTTATATCTTAAAGAGATAAGGAATAATTAACATTCCCTCCTAATCTTTCGTAACCCGAAGCCCAGGAAACGATGTCACTCCCAAGCCATTCCTTGTCATAAATCTCATCGTGAACAAAAATGCGCAAAGCCAAGCCCTTTGACCTCACACCTCCACCCTTTTCCAGTTAGTCATCTTTGGAATTTTCCTCGATAAAGCGAAACTTGATGTTAAACTTTCTTTCCTTTTTTTTTTTCCTTCTTCTTCTTCTCCCCTCCCTTTAAATTAACAGAAATGGCAGGATATCATCAAAGAGGTCCGGTTTCTGCAACAGCTGAAGCACCCCAACACCATAGAATATAAAGGCTGCTATTTGAAAGACCATACCGCCTGGGTGAGTTGCATCTCCGCGAGATCAGTGGTGGGATTCAGCCGGTTCGGACCGGTTCGGGTGAACCGGTAGTCGCAACCTGCAGGTGGACCCGGCCGGGCGTAATCCCGTCCTATTTCGCTGTGTTTTGTGAGGGCGCACGCATGTGTGGACAGTGCGCACGAGCGAATTACCGTGTTTTGTGACACCGCATGCATGCGCGGATGGGGTGCGCGTGAGTGAAGCGAGCGTGCATGCGCGCGTACTCACATTTGTGGTGTTGGGCGAACCGGTTATTACAGTATGTGAAGCCCACCTCTGCGTGAGATGTTTTGAGCAAGGATGGTTTCTTAGAACAGATTGAAGCATAACGCTAGATCAGTGTTGGCCAACCTTTTCGGCACCGAGTGCCGAAACGGGAGCGCGCACTGCTCTTCCGGGGCGGCTGCTGTTCTGGTTTCCTGGTCTTCCAGTTTCTGGCGCTCCCATGCACGTGAAGACCAGCTGGCCAGCACGCCGGAACCCAGAAGAGCAACGGGCGACGGCTCACGTGCGCGGAGAGATGGCTCTGCGTGCCACTTCCGGCACGCGTGCCATAGGTTCCCCATCACGGTGCTAGATCTTTCGTTCTTTGGAGAAAAGAAAAAAAAAAAAACGCCTTACCAGAACGGAGACATGATTCCTATTCTGACATCGTCGTTTTAAGCTGCAACCCTAATGATATACCCAGATGATATGTTAAGGGCTGTGCCTTCTCATCGCATCGCACCGCAGAATAGAATAGAATAATAACAGAGTTGGAAGGGCACCTGGAGGTCATCTCGTCCGTCTATATGATTTCAGACAAATGGCTGTCCAGCCTCTCCTTGAAAGCCTCCAGTGATAGAGCACCCACAACGTTCCATGCGTTGCCTCGCAAGCTTGATCATGGCGGGGACCCCTAAAGAACACGACAATTCGCAAATGATGCTGGGAAGTGTAGTTTGAGGGGACCCCACAGTCCTCCTCCTCCTCCTCTTCTTCCTCCTCCCCTTCTCCCCTCCACAAACCCCGCTCCCTTCTAGCATTGATTATGTTACCTAGCTGGGTCATGAAATGTCTTCAAGAAAACAACCCAGCTCAGAGAGCACCAAAGACTCCAACAGTTCCTTAACGGCTGCATTTCTTTCCATCTTTTCACAGCTAGTGATGGAATACTGCCTGGGCTCCGCTTCAGATCTGTTGGAAGGTAAGTCTTCTGATCTCCTTACTGCGTCTTTTAGGCAATATAGCTCAGGTTTTTAGGGAATTACATTCCACGACAGCATTTCTTAGGCCCATCACGGTTCCTTACAGCGACCGCCAAATCTTTTCCTCTTTAGTCGTTGGACGGTTTCTGTCCTACGCACTGAACATCCATTCAGCTGACTGTCCAGCTTGGAAATTTCCAGGCAGTCAGCTTACATCTGAATTAATGGCGTGGGGTCTGGTTTCCATCTTTCCATGCTTTGGTTGGATGATGGCTCAGAACGACAAGAGAGCAGGGTAGGTCAGGAGCACGTTTCCAAGTCTTTTCTAAACGTCCGTTGCCAATTTCCATCCTCCTGGGATCCGGCCGTGTTTTATTTCCGTAGTTGGCAACTGAGGCTGACTAGATTTGGCCAAGAGACTCTCATCCGAGATGGTTTCCTTGCACGATATCTTTATTTAAAAGCTGAAAAGAAGGGTCTGTCTTTCTTTGGTGGCAGTAGGACAAATTCTCCGTGGTCGCTTCCCACGCTCTTATTCCCCTGGTAGTACCAGAAGAATGTGATATGGAGAGGGTGGGTTCTTTGGTCAGGAGAAAAACAAAAAAACTTTTGCCACTCTACATTTTAAGTGCTGGTTGTTACACATCTAAACCGTGTGTGTGTGTGTGTGTGTGTGTGTGTGTGTGTGTGTGTGTGTGTGTGTGTATGTATGTGTGTGTATATGTGTTTTTATTTTATTTTATTTTATTTTTTATTTTATTTTATTTTATTTTATTATTTCCTGCCTTTATTATTTTTATAAATAATCCAAGACTGTGTGTGTGTGTGTGTGTGTGTGTGTGCGCGCGTGTGTGTGCGTGTGTGCGTACATGTGTATATATTTTATTTCATTTTGTTTTGTTTTATTTTATTTTATTAATTCCCTGCCTGTATTATTTTTACAAATAACCCAAGGCGGCAAGCGTTTCTAATATGCCTTCCTCCTCCTATTTTCCCCACAACAACAACACTGTGAAGTGGTTTGGGCTGAGAAAGAATGAGTGGTCCAAAGTCACCCAGCAGACTCTCACGCCTAAGGCGGGACTAGAACTCTCAGTCATCCTGGTGATTGGCCCAAAGTCACACAGCTGACTTTCACGCATAAGGAAGGAACTCACCGTCTCCTGGTGATTGGCCCAAAGCCACCCATCCGGCTTTCGTGCCTAAGGAGGGATTAGAACTCACCATCCCCTGGTGATTGGCCCAAAGTCACCCAGCCGGCTTTCCTGCCTAAGAAGGAACTAGAACTCAACGTCTCCTGGTGATTGACCCAAAGCCACCCATCCGGCTTTTGTGCCTAAGGAGGGATTAGAACTCACCATCTCCTGGTGATTGGCCCAAAACCACCCAGCCGGCTTTCACGCCTAAGAAGGAACTAGAACTCACCATCTCCTGGTGATTGGCCCAAAGCCACCCATCCGGCTTTCGTGCTTAAGGAGGGACTAGAACTCACGGTCTCCCAGCTTCGAGCCTGGTGCCTTAATCACTTGTCTCTAGACCAGTTTGTGACAGATCCTTAATTAGCCCCACTTTTAAACTGTCTGTGCCATTGAAAGGAGCGAATCTGCCTTTATTCAACCTTGTCCACACATTTTAAAAGTTGCTCCGGGTGAGACTAAAATCTGGTTTTCCTTCCAATCCAGTACATAAAAAGCCACTCCAGGAAGTAGAGATCGCTGCCATTACCGACGGTGCCTTGCAGGGACTGGCATATCTTCATTCACATTATAAAATCCACAGGTGAGATTCACCTTCTCTAGTTTATCATTGTGCCTTTCTTGGCATTGGTTCCTCTCTGCCTCCTGCAATCTGCCCTCTTCCAGATGTGTGAGTGTAACAGGTAGCAGAATACCGTGTTTCCCCGAAAATAAGACCCTGTCTTATATTTTTTTTAACCCTGAAATAAGCCCTTGGCCTTATTGCCATGCACTCAAAAGCCCGATTGGGCTTATTATCAGGGGATGTCTTATTTTGGGGGGAAACAGGGTAACAGAGTTGGAAGGGACCTTGGAGGTCTTCTAGTCCAGCCTCCTGCTTAGGCAGGATATCCTACATCACAGACAAATGGGTTATCCAATCTCTTCTTAAAAACGTCCAGTATTGGAGCATTCACAACTTCTGGAGGCAAGCTGTTCCACTGGTTAATTGTTCTAACTGTCAGGAAATTTCTCCTTAGTTCTAGGTTGCTTCGACTTATGACCACCGTTGACCCCAAATTTTCCGTGGCTAAGTGAGAATTTGTTAAGGGAGTTTTGCCCCATTTTACGACCGTTCTTGACACAATTGTTTAAGTGAACCTGGCCAAGGGACTCTTATCTCAATCTCTTATCTTAAGAACTGCAGTTGTTCAGTTAGTAAGATGGTTATTAAGTGAATCCGGCTTCCCCATTGACTTGGCTTGTCAGAAGGTCGCAAAAGGGGATCACGTGACCCGCAGGACACTGCAACAGTCATAAATATGAACCAGTGGCCAAGCATCTGAATTTTGATCGTGTGATTACGGGGGTAACTGTAAACAATGTGTGATGACCCAGGGCACTGCACAGTGATAACACAGGCAGCTGGCAGTTCAAACCGTCACTTTATTGCTTCAAATTTCCCCAAACGCTCCCACATTTCTGGCCAGTCCCAGAGCAAAGTGATGACAAACACCCCCCCACACACACACACACATCTCAAGCAGCCTCTGGCTGCAAATAATCCAGCCCAGCGTGTACACCAAGGCTACACAGCAATAAATCCAGCAGGGCAAATCAAGAAGTTCAGGAAGCAAAGGATACAGGTAAATTAGTCCAGAAAGCCAGAAAGAATGCAAGGACTCTTGGAAAGTTCAAACGTCGGCACACAACACTGCAGCTTTTCCTCCCCCCCCCGACAAATGCCCCTCCCCACAGCATCTCCTTAAGTCTCATTCCCCAGGTGTGCCTTGTGAAGAGGGGCGGGGTGCTCTCCTCCCGAGTAGTCGGGTCAGCCTGCGCTGTTCTCGCCTTCTCTCCACTCTCCGTGCTCTCGGATCAGGAGGGGGTGGTCCTCGCTCATCACCTGAGCTCTGTCATGTTCATCCTGCCCCTGTTCCTCCATGTCTACAAGTTGTCCTAATCCTGAAAGGCCCTGCCCTTCCCCATTTTCCTCCGAAGCCAACGAAGCCGCCCCCTCAATCTCTGCCGGCTCAGGTTCCAGTTCGTCTTCCCCCACAGTTTCAGGCTCCGACGGGGGCACGACACTATGGTCCTAAGTCACTTTTTTCAGTGCCGTTGTAACTCTGAATGGTCGCTAACCGAACTTTTGTATGCCGAGAACTACCTGCAGTAAACAACTCTCCTTTTTTTTTCTGCAGGGATATTAAAGCAGGAAATATTCTTCTAACAGAACCGGGCCAAGTGAAACTAGCGGACTTCGGCTCTGCTTCTATAGCCTCTCCTGCCAATTCTTTCGTGGGAACACCTTACTGGTAAGTGAAGCCGATGTGCACTTTTCCTGCAGCCTTTCCAAAGATGCTGAACAAATGAGGGAACTAAAACATCCATTTTGCTTTAAAATACAATTCTGACCTTCAAAAAAATCTGCATTTCCCACCTTCCATGGATGTGGACTCCAACTCCCAGAATTCTTCAGTCATCGTGGCTGTTCCTGAGAACTTTGAGAGTTGACGTTCACAGGTCTGCAGATGGCGAAGTTTGGAAAACCTTGTCCTAGATCAGGGGTCTCCCAACTTGGCAATGTTAAGACTTCTGGACTTCAACTCCCAGAATTCAACTTTTAAGAGTTGTGGGCTTCAACTCCCAGAATTCAACTTTTAAGAGTTGTGGGCTTCAACTCCCAGAATTCAACTTTTAAGAGTTGTGGGCTTCAACTCCCAGAATTCAACTTTCAGACCTGTGGACTTCAATTCCCAGAATTCAACTTTCAGACCTGTGGACTTCAACTCCCAGAATTCCCCAGCCAGCCAGTTGAGGAATTCTGGGAGTTGAAGGCCACAACTCTTAAAGTTGCCAACCAGTTCTAAATCAAGAATCTGTATGCAAACATAGCACATTCCACCATCCTGGCACACTGGATGCTGAAAGTTGGAACATGAGAAACCACTTGCAATGATTTTTTAATCCCCACCCTCCCCCCAAAAAAAACCCAACAGGCTAATCAACTAAAACCAATCTACGATGCAAATAAGTGCCCATTTTTGTGCCACTGGGCAGGCATCGTAGAAAAAGAGCAAATATTTCAGAGAGTAAATATTCAGAGACAAGTCTGGTAAAGTCTGGCAACTACTGGGGAATATATGGGTAGTATAAATCCTCTACTCCAGGGGTGTCAAACTCGATTTCATTGAGGGCAGCATCAGGGTTGTGTTTGACCTCGGGGGGGGGGAGGCGTGGCCAGGACGGAGTGAGTGTGCATGGCCCTCTACCAGCGAAAATGGAGCTCACAGGCCCTGTTTTCGGCTGGGACGGCCTCCTGCAGCCTTCTGCCAGTGAAAATGGAGCTCACAGGCCCTGTTTTCGGCTGGGACGGCCTCCTGCAGCCTTCTGACAGCGAAAATGGAGCTCACAGGCCCTGTTTTCGGCTGGGACGGCCTCCTGCAGCCTTCTGCCAGTGAAAATGGAGCTCGAGGGGGCCACGTGCGCCCCCCCCCGAGCTCCGTTTTCATTGGCAGAGGGCTGCAGGAGGCCATCCCGGCTGAAAATGGAGCCTGGGAGGGACAGTCCTCCCGAGCTCCGTTTTCGCTGTCAGAGGCACCGCGGGCCGGTCCTTCCCTGTTTCCAGGGCGGCCCCGTGGGCCAAATCTCAGCACCCCGTGGGCCAGATCTAGCCCCCGGGCCTTGAGTTTGACACCCCTGCTCTACTCCAAGAATCTCCAAACTTGGCAACATTAAGATTTGTGGACTTCAACTCCCAGAATTGAAGAATTGAATTGGCTGGCTGGGGAATTCTGGGAGTTGAAGTCCAGAAGTTACCAAGTGTGGAGGCCCCCTACTCTACTCTTATCATTTGTATAATCAGGATACTTTGGAGGGCTTGCTTCCCTTGTCGACATCTAGCCCAGTTGCCTATCAGTACGTCCCACCCAAGCCTCTTCAGTCACTATGTTCTTGTGCACATTCTGTGTCATTTTGGTGTGAGCTTCCAATGCATGGCACCTTCTAGAAGCCCACTGATTGGTTGATTGGGTTATCAGTGTATTGTTGATTTGATTTATATAGCCACCCGTCTCAGATGCTCATAGGTTAGTTAGTTAGTTGGTTGGTTTATTTATTTGATTTATAGACAGGTAGTCCTCGACTTACGACCACAGTCGAGCCCGAATTTTCCATTGTTCTGCAAAAGAATTGTTTAAGTGAATTTTGCCCCTAAAGTTTATGACCTTTCTTGCCATTGTTTGTTAAGTGAATCCCTGCAGCTGTTACGCTGGTAACCCGGTTGTTAAGTGAACCTGGCTTCTCCATTGGCTTGTGAGAAGGTCACAAAAGGGGATCACATGACCCCGGGACTCTGCAACCGTCATAAATATGAGTCAGTTGCCAAGCATCCAAAGTTTGGTCACATGACCACTGGAATACTATAAGTGTGAAAACCGATCATAAGTCACTTTTTGCAGTGCTGTTGTAACAGTCACTAAACGAATGGTTGTAAGTTGAGAACTACTAAGCTTTACAGCTAAAACGGATAAATTGACCCTACTCCAGTCAGTTCTTCAACCACAATTACAGTTGTAAATTGAGGACTGTCTGTAGCTGCCCATCTTAGATACCCATAGGGTAGTAGGTTTACAACCACAATTGAGTCCAACATTTCTGTTGCTCAATGAGACATTTGTTACGTGAATTTTACCCCAGGTTACAACTCTACTGGCCACCGCTGTTTTGTTTTGTTTTTTTTAATAATTTTTTATTTATAAATATTTTGAAAACAGTGCATTGTCAGAGTATCATTTACAAATAAAACAAAACCAAAATGAGGTTAATCTATATATATATATAAAAGCGAAAACCACTCACGCATTAATCACGAAATCTCCAGAACCGTAAAGCCTACAAACTTGAAATTTGCCACGTATGTTCCTCTTGGCTTCTAGGTGCTCACTAAGAAAGGATTTTTCGAAATGACCATCGCAGCATGAGTATTTCTTACATTAATATTAACAAGCTCTGATGCTAAGGAGTTCTACTCCCCCCTCCCCACCTGAAAAGAAATCTGATCCAAATGCAAAACACAAGCAGAGGAGTTTCAGTTTCGCTTTTGCTTTCACAGCAGCAAGCATCTTTACTACAGAACAGTTGAGCTAACCCACGCACAGACTCCTTCCTGTCTCCTTCTTGCTCACACAGCAAATACTGTTTGAGTTTCCAAACACCCCTCAACTCTCACACACACTAACAGGACGCTAGCCAGATGAATACCAATGGATGCTGCTAGGCAGACAGATTTTTTTTTCTTATTTTCCTCCTCAGTTCAGACGAATCTGTTCCTTCTACTGTAACACCAGTTAAAGGGAAAAGAGGCAAAAAACGCAGGAAAAGATTTACAGATGCGATTAGGAAAACACAAGTAAGGGAAGCTGCCTGTTTCTCCCATGGCCAGTTCTATGTGGCATGCTCCAGAGTCAGTTCACCTGACAGCCTGGTCATCCTCCAGCCAGGGAGCAAAACCAGGAATGTTGTTTACAGGGAGGTCCTGAGCAATTCATCTGAGGGACGGATTTAAAGTCTATGCTATGCAAATAATGTCTTCATCTGTAACAGAAACTTAGCTTACCATCTCTAACGAAATAATACAGTCCCTTTTTTAACTACTCATGAATTTTCAAGCTTTAAGTGTCAATTTATCAAGCCCCATCACATAGTTTCGTAGCGAAGCACGGGTATCAGCTAGTAGTAAATATTAACACACGAACTAATAGCAATAGTAATAACACAATAGCAATGATAAAATAGTATAACCAAAAAGCTTAGACTAAATTTCTTCTTACATTAGCTTAATTATATTTTGGTCAGTTACTATAGTTATAATTATATACATCTTTATTTTCAATATTAACACTATTAATAGTCATAATCTTACTTTCTCAAATTTCTACCTCTTGTCTCTATCCAGTCATAAAATTTATCCCATGTCCGATAGTACTCTGAATCTTCTTTATCTTTAATTTTTAAGGTTAGCCTGTCCATTTCAGCACACTCCCAAATTTTCCTAATTACCTCCTCATCCGGTGGAGTGTCCACATTTTCCCAGAATTTGGCATATATAATCCTTGCTGCCATTAGTATATGTAACACTAAATATGTGGTCGTTTTGTCGTAACTCTCCGATAATATACCTAAAAGGCATGTTTCTGGTTTAAACTCAATATTTTGCTCAGTTATCATTTCCAGCCAGTTATGTATTTTCTCCCAATATTTTTTTGCCTTACTACACGCCCACGACATATGATAGTAGGTGCCAGGGGTCTGAGTACATTTCCAGCATTTGGCGGACAGGTTACTGAACATTTTCGCCAATCTTGCAGGTTGTAAGTGCCACCTGTAAAACATTTTATAGAGGTTTTCTTTGTAAGCCGAGGCCATCTTCAGTTTGTAATTTCTGTCCCAAGGTTTTTGCCATTTCTCTAATTCTATATTGTAACCGAAGTTTTTTGCCCAAGCAATCATCGTTTCTTGGCCACCGCTGTTAAGCGAATCGCCGCCGTTGTGAAGTCGGTAACCCGGTTGTTAAGTGAATCTGGCTTCCCCATTGACTTGGCTGGTCGGAAGGTCGCAAAAGGCCATGGCATGACCTTCCGGGACGGTGCAACTTGTGTCATAAATATGAGTCATTTGCCAGGGGGGGTCTGGATTTGGATCACGTGACCAGGGGGGAGGCTACAACGGTCGTAAGGGGAGAAAACCCGTTCCTAAGTCTTTTTTTTTCCTGTGCCGTTGTAACTTGGAACGGTCCCTAAACGAACTTTGTAAGTCCAGGACCCACCTGTATGGTTTTGAATAGCAACCGTGGTCTCTCTGTAAGTCAAGGACCCACCTGTATGGTTTTGAATAGCGACCGTGGTCTCTCTGTAAGTCAAGGACCCACCTATATGGTTTTGAATAGCGACCGTGGTCTCTCTGTAAGTCAAGGACCCACCTGTATGGTTTTGAATAGCGACCGTGGTCTCTCTGTAAGTCCAGGACCCACCTGTATGGTTTTGAATAGCGACCGTGGTCTCTCTGTAACTCAAGGACTACCTGTAGGAGATTAGGTTCAGGTGAGGAGAACTCAGCCAATTGCATCTGAGCGTTGGTCTCTCCCCTCTTCCAAGTCAAACCCCCCCCCCAAACGTGCTTGTAGTGTGTGGGTTTCCCTGCTGTGTTTGCCTTGCAACCCTGCCTT
>QLTV01002106.1:126511-137216 GCA_003457575.1 Thermophis baileyi
CGGAGCGGGGCAGGGGTCGTGGCGGCTGGGGGGGGGTCGCGGGGGGGTCGCGGCATTAGAAAGGTTGAGAACCACTGCTATAGAGCATCCACAGCCCAACCAGACACAACGACTTCTCCCCGGGGCTGAATTAAGATGAGATGGACCAATGGTCACTTCATTCCAGCTTGAAATGGGGATAAGATTAGTCCATGGCCGATCTTCCCATCCATCAGGGGAGGACACTCCGTAGGGAGGACAACTGGAGAATGTCTTCCTCATTGGATCTTCTTCTTTATTTGCGCAGGGGGTGGCTTTCCCCCCCCCCCATACAATACAGGGCTAGTGAGTTAACGTGGTGTTTAGAAATAAAGGAAAGGATCAGGACAACGGACCAATAGCCTTATACAGCCCTCTCTAAGCGGTTTACAGAGTCAGCCTCTTGGCCCCCAACACACTCATTTTTACCGACTCGGAAGGATGGAAGGCTGAGTCAACCTTAATCCGGTCAGGATCGAACTGCTGGCATTCGGCAGAATCAGCCTGCAATACTGCATTCTCCACCACTGCGCCACCATGGCTCTTTAGACTAGAAGCAATCTTGGTTTAAAAAAGCAACAAGGGCCATAGAGAAAGCCCGGTGACCGAGATCCTTCCTCCCAGACATTTTAACCACCAAATGTGGCCGTCAACTAGCAAGGGTAGAGACAGAGTTTGGAGAAACCTCATTGGGTTGTGATTTGGGCGTGAATTCACCCTCACCCTCACCGGTCTTCCTGACAAAATGGTCCTTCGTCCCGCCAAATAATCATTGCATGCAGCATGCAAACCTGAGGGCAGGTAGTCCTCGACTTACGACCGTTCGTTTAGGGGCCATTCAAGGTTACAACGGCCCTGAAGAAAGTGACTTACGGCCAGTCCTCGCGCTTACAACCGCGTGGCGGCATCCCCAGGGTCACGTGATCAAAATTTGGGTGCTTGGCAACCGGCGTGTATTTACCCTAGGGTCATGTGATCGCCTTTTGACAAGCCCAGTCAATATCGGGAGCCGGATTCGCTTAACGACCGCATGGGTTCACTTAACAACCGCCGGGGTTCATGAGCACCCGTGGCAGAAAAGGGTTGTAAAATTGGGCGCCGCTCACTTAACCAACCGCCTCGCTTTGCTTAGCGATGGAAATTCCAGGCCCCTCCCCCCCCCGTTGTGGTCGTAAGTCGAGGACTACCTGTACTTGAACGCACGTCGAAAACCTTCATCTGCTTCTTGTCAGTATGGCTGTTGGAATGACCCAAGGCAGATAGCAACTAACTTTTTATTTTTATTTTAACCATCTCTTGCTACCTGGGATGGAGTAACTATTTCCAATTTGCGATTAAAACCAGAAGTGAAATAGGAGTTTCCGTGAAGCGATTCTCCCCTTCCGTACCTGGTGCCTAAAAGATGGGATTTTGAGGATACTTAGCCCCAAGATAGTAAAGTTACCCAAGCTTGTCTTGATTTATGCAGAGGGCAAGACTGGCAAAGATCAACCGGTTTGCAAAAGGTCAGATAACAGGCATTAGGGGAAAGCTGTTTGGCTCCTGCCACTTCCCAGTAACCAGGTTTTTTTTGTTTTGTTACAATGCAAGAAGGAAGCTGAGAAAAGAGAATATTTGTAGCTCAAGGTTGAACTGTGGGGTCCTTGGTGCTCTCTGAGCATGACCCAGCTAGGTAACATCATCAGTGCTAGAAGGGAGTAGGGTTTGTGGAGAGGAGGAGGAGGAGGAGGAGGAGAAGGAGAAAGATTGTGGGGTCCTTGGTGCTTTCTGAGCTTGGAGGGTTTCTTGCAGACATTTCATTACCCAGCTAGGTAACATCATCAGTGCTAGAAGGGAGTAGGGTTTGTGGAGAGGAGGAGGAGGAGGAGAAGGAAAAGGACTGTGGGGTCCTTGGTGCTTTCTGAGCTTGGTGGGTTTCTTGCAGACATTTCATTACCCAGCTAGGTAACATCATCAGTGCTAGAAGGGAGGAGGAGGAGGATCCTTGGTGCTCTCTGTGCTTGGTGGTTTTCTGGCAGACATTTCATTACCACTCCCTCCTAGCACTGATGATGTCCCCTAGTTGGGTAGTGAAATGTCTGCAAGAAAACAACCAAGTTCAGAGAGCACTGAGGACCTCTCAGTCCTCCTGCTCCTCTCCACAAACCCCTCTCCCCCCTAGCACTGATGACATTACCTAGTTGGGTAATGAAACATCTGCAAGAAAACAACCAAGCTCAGAGAGCACCCAGGACCCAACAATCCTCCTCCACCTCTTCCTCCTCCTTCTCTTCTCTTTCCTCCTCCTCCTCCTCTTTCCTCCTTCCTTCTCAATCCTCTTCCTCCTCTCCACAAACCCCACTCCCTCCCAGCCCTGATGACGTTACCTAGTTGGGTCATGAAACGTCTGTAAGAAAACCACAGAGAGCCCCAAGGACCCCACAGAAGGAGGGAAGGACCTAGACGTAGGCGAGAACCTTTCTGCGTCTCCTCTAGAACAGTCCCTGTTCTAGTCTTCCCCCTGGTTGGCGGCGCTTCCTTTCATCCCGGCGTTAAACCTGCCCGCTCCTTATCTTGTAGGACAGTGAGCATGGGACAAACCTGACTAGGAAGATGGACAGTCTGGGCAGCAATCATTCCATCCCCAGCATGTCTATCAGTACAGGCAGCCAGGGCAGCAGTCTCAACAGCATGCAGGAGGTAATGGAGGAGAGCAGTTCTGAGCTGCTTCTGACGCATGACCACGAGAGCACCATTAATTCCACTTCCTCTGTTGTGATTAAGAAGGTACGTCTGGCGGGTGCTTCCCCACGCACCCTTCCTCCTCCTCCGGTCTCTGCTTTACCGCACTTTCTTTGCAGATCTTGAAGGCACCGTCCGTTAATCGCTGCAGCATCTAAAAAAAGTTGAATCATGGCAACGGGGAAACAAAAGTGGTGCGGTGGCCTAGAGGCGGAGCTCTCGCCTCACAATCAGGAGGCTGTGAGTTCGATCCTAGGTAGAGGCAGATATTTCTCTCTCTCTGGGCACAATGAGAATATATCTGCCGGGGGAGAAAAACTCTGCATTGGCGACAGGAAGGGCATCCGGCCAGTAAACACTCGGCTCCATTCAGTTGCCCAAGACTCCACCCCGCAAGGGATTATGGGGTCGTTCAATGATGATGATGATGATGAAGGCAACGGGAAACAAAACTTGTTAATCTGAGATGTTTCATTGCTCATCTGAGCAATTTCCTCGGACCAAATTAAAAAATAAATAAAAAGTTAGGTAATTTTAGATACATTTGGCCTGGATCAGGGGTCCCCAACCCCTGGGATATTGGTCTATTCGGAACCGGGCCGCGCAAGAGGCGGGCCAGTGCGTGCGGGAAGCTCCACTCTCATGAGCTGTGCGCCAAACTCTCCTCTCTTCCGTGAGTGGAGCTGTGTGCATGTACACTGGTCTGCCGCTCAACACGGCCCGATTCCTCTCTGCCACCGCAGCTGGGCCGCCAAAGGCGCCTGCTCCCGATGCTCCAAAACCGGAGCAGTGAGAGCAGAGGCTGAACAGGACGAGCACGCCTTGCTCAGCTTCGCTGACTCACCGAGGCTGCCCGTGCAGGATACCCGATCTGCATTTGGAGCCTCGGTGAGCCTTGGAGACCGGGTCCCCAAAAGCTTTTGCAAACGGACGAAAGGCTTCTGGGGAGCGATCTCGTGCTGCTTCAGGCCTTTGCAAAAGCTTTTGGCACGGAGAAGCCCGAGGGAGCGCGAAACCGCACCCCAAGGGCTTCTCTTCCCTCTTGCGCGAGTGGAGATGCGCACGTGCACGCACGCCCACCGCTCACGCATCCCAGTTCCTCTCTACCCGCCACCCCAAGCCGGGTCTCCAAGCCGCAAAAGTTGGGGACCACTGGCCTGGATGATTGAGTCTCCATTGATGTATTGCAGGGGTGTCGAACTCAAAGCCCGCGGGCCGGATGCGGCCTGCGGGGTGCTTAAATCTAGCCCGCGGGGCCGGCCTGCAAATAGCAAAGGACCGGCCCACGGTGCCTCTGGCAGCCAAAACAGGGCACGGCCCCCTACGCTCCGTTTTCAGCCTGGATGGCCTCCTGCAGCACCCTGCCGGCTAAAATGGGGTGCTGGGGGCCCCGCGTGTGCCCCCCCCTTATCCCATTTTGGTCGGCAGGGTGCTGCAGGAAGCGTCCGTCCCGTCTTCCCAACCTCCCACCCCCCGGCCCGGCCCGTGGAGGAGAACTACAATGCTGATCCGGCCCTCGAAGAAATCCAGTTTGACCCCCCTGATGTATTGCATTACACATTTTTTTTTTATTTTATTTTGACCGAGTTGCTTGGATGGGCAACGAAACCTCTCAGATCAAGAAATTTTGGTCCCGTTTGCCATGATTCAACCTTTTAGATACCTTTGGCCTGGATGATCGAGTCCTCATGGACATATTCATCCGTGCGGGTAGTCCTGAACTTGCAACCATTCATATCGTAACCGTTCAAAGTTATGACAGCACTGGGGGAAGAAAAAGAGACCGATGAGCGGTCCCCGCACTTAAACCACCGTCACGTCATCCGCAGGGTCACGCGATCAAAATTTAAGCGCTGGGCCACTGGCGTGTACGTATGACGGTTGAAGCATGCCGTTGGTGATTTTCCTGCCCTTCAACAAGCAAAGTCAACGGGGGAACCGAGATTCACTTAACAATTGCAGCTGCAGTGATTCGCTTAACAACTGTGGCCAGAAAAATTAAAAAAAAAAGGTAAAAATCAGGCCCGATTTACTGAACAACCAACTTGCTTAACAATGGAAATTCTGATTGTGATTGTAAGTTGAGGACTACCTTAAAGGTTTACCTGCTTTAAGAGCTTCGGGTCAGTGTCCATGCAGGATTCATGTACAGGATGGTGTCCAGGACAGATCTTGAGTAGCGTTGGTGTCCAGTTAGCGAATCCAGAAAAAGGAACATTATTTTACCAAGAGTATATAAAACTTTACTGAATAAATCCACATTGGCACCGAAGAAGCGAAACCAGCTCTGGGTTTCCCGCGCAAAAGCTAGTATAGTGGGATCTCCCTTTTCCCCACGGGCCACTCACAGTCCAAAACTTCCAACAATCACCCTTGTTCATTATGTTATGGGAAACAGCCAGCCACGCCGGGACATCTGCTCGGGGTGTCCTTGAGATGCCAGCAGTGTCTCACGGAAGCCGACGGACGCTTGAATATCGTTCTTCCTCCCTTGCATTCCGACCACCATCCCCCCCCCCTGTTTTTGTCAAGCTGCAAGCGAAGAAGAAACGTAGGTGACCGTGGGAATCGGTCTTGACGGTTGGGGTTGGAAACAAAAATAAGAAAGTTAACGACGAGTGGAAGCTCCTAAGATCCGCCTTTAAGAGAGAATGCCTGCCAGCCTCTGCCATACCCTGCTCTCATTGTGTCCTTCAACCTTGCATGTGTACCTCTGTCCTTTCCTGCAACGCCACCTTGTCTCCCGAAGTTTGTCTCCCCCAAGTGGTTGTCCTCTGGCTGAAATGGTCACAGTCCCTAAACTAACACCGTAACTTCAGTAACTTCCTACCCGATCCTGATCTGCATGTGGATTCTTCTCTTGACCAAATAGCTGCTCACGGATCTCCCCGAGAAGGTACGTGGTTCAGGGCTCAAGTCAGTACAATGTTCGGATCGCGTTGGTTGCCCGAACATACGTGGTCTCAGTAGAACGATCCTTCTGATCCAATGTGACTTCTGTGGGATGGTGTCAGGCACCAGCCACCAGACCCACACGTGTAGAGTTCAAACTAGCTACTTCATTGCTCCATGCCTGTTTTACAGGAATCTTCCCAGGCTGGCAGATTCGCCTGGGAAAAGCCAGATAAAGCTCAAAGGCATTCAAGGGGATTCAGATCTTGCTCTCTTGTCTTTATCTAATGATTCCATGCTATTTCCCTGTTTGATCCTTCCTCTACTTGATTGCTCTCCCAACGGGTGGATCTATTTAGGCAAAGCCCGGGTTTGTGTGAGTATGTGTGTGTGAATGAAATGAAACGAAACAAATCACCCCACCTCCTCCCTCTTCTTTGTGTTTGAGAGAGTCTGAAGGCTGCCATCTTGAGCTACTGAGAATACTTTTCATTGTGGCAGTGTAGAAGCATGTTTAAAAAAAATAAATACAGCCAGTCCTCGACTTATCATACCACAACGGAACCGGAACCTCCGTCTCTTAAGTGAGTCGGTCATAAGGGAGTCACGCCCGATTTAACCACCTATTTTTCCATACTTGCTGAGCCAATGACCAGGATTGTTAAGTGAGCCACCTTGTCATTAAGTCAAATCTGGTTGATTTTGCTTGTCGGAAGACAGCTGGAATGGAGAGCACGTGATGCAACCGTTGTAAGTACACACAGGTTACCAAGCTCCTGAATTTTGAACACAGGACCGGGAATGATGCAAAGGTTGTGAGTCTGAGGATCTGTTGTAAGTTGCTTTTTTTTTTTTCAGCGTGTTCATAACTTTGAACAGTTGCTAAATAAACAGTCATAAGTCAAGGACTACCTAGAAAGTCGAAAGAATGAGTTGGTTTAGCAGCTCACGGCAAAGAAGCATTGTGGGAAGGCAGTGTTTCTTAACTGCAGGATCTTTACGTTGGGTGGACTTCAACTACCACAATTCCCCAGCCAGTATTGCAGAAAACGCCAATATCTAAGGGGCAAAAGATTTTACTCTCTCCCCAGAGTAAAAGCAGAGTAAAATTAGTTCCAGGATTAAGTAAGTATCCAGTGATACCGTGTTTCCCCAAAAATAAGACCCTGTCTTACATATTTTTTGAACCGTGAAATAAGCGCTTGTCCGTATTGCCATGCACTCAAAACCCTGATTGGGCTTATTATCAGGGGATGTCTTATTTTGGGGGGAAACAGGGTACTTAGATGGCCAGAGAATCTGATTGATAGAAAAAATACATTCATTGAAAGAAAGAAAGAAAGAAATGTAAACTTATTCTATGGTAGCAATGTCTAACGCCTAATGATGTATTTTTGTGAATAATTATTCTGAATCTCTAGAAATGTGACACGCAAATGCCAAAATGGCTTCTTCTTTTTTTTGACATGCCTTCAGATATTTTATTTTTAAAAAGAAAAAACAAAATCCCAGCCTTTCCGTAATTGTCTAATTGGGTTTATTGGAACATCCATTTATTTTTTTAATTTGCTTAAAATTCTCCAGTGCTAGGGAGTTGGGGACCCATGCCATAGATACTTTGTCGTTCAAACAATGCAAATAAATTATAATTTTCCCTATTAATATCAAAGCAGGTAGGGCCCCGATCTTCTTCACTGGGCCCAATGCATGTAGTTTTTGCCAAAACGCTGACTAATATACCTTGTGCAAGATTACACAGTTTTATTGCTGCAATAACAATATATTGCTTATCAGATAAAATTTATGCAGTAGTGTGTTACTGAATTGGATCCACCAAAGCCACTTAATGAGACTAATAAGTTTTTGTAGTGCAGCACTTCACATCTATACGTAATAACTAAAACTCCCTCCTGCCTCTTTGTCTGTTGACGGCCTTCAGTCAGCCCAAATGGTGCGCCAAAGCGCAAACATTTTGAACTGAGGCACCGCTAACTTCACATGTCCATGGGATCCATGACTCCCATGGACTTGAAATTTCAAGGAGCTTCACCCCAGCAGGTGTTTTCTCCAAGTTGTGGCCACTGCAGCGTTGCCGTGGCCAGTTGCGGTCACACGATCGCGATTTTCCGACACTCCCTGCCGTTCCCTTAAGCAAAGTAATTGGGGAAGCCGGCAGGAAATCGAAAATCACTCCTGCTCCTACTGTATTTTTGCCCACCCGTGGTCTTTCTGCTTACCTGTTCAGGTAAGGAAGTCCCTCTGAAAGGACGACCCGACAAGTCATGGGTTGTCCAGTTTGATTTTAAAGGTACTTTGGAGGGTCTGCAGCTTTTTACAGGAATCCTGTCTCTTTTCCACAGCAAACACATTTCAAGAAACAGATTCCCGTGCAAACAGATTCCTGACCCCAGCTGGACCGAAGCACCTTTTGGCATCAGAAGTGCTGCCCAGGCCCAATAGTTATAACAAAAATTAGATATATTGTTGAGACCACAGATACCCATTTCTTGTCTCAACCGGTGTAATTATCCCGCTCGAAGTTAGCAACCACAGCTGTTAAGTGAATCTGGCTTCCCCCATTGACTTTGCTTGTCGGAAGGGTCGCAAAAGGGGATCGCGTGACCCCGGGACACTGCGACCGTCATAAATATGAGTCAGTTGCCAAGCGTCTGAATTTTGATCACAGGGATGCGGCAAAGGTCGTAAGTGTGAAAAGCGGTCGTAAGTCACTTTTTTCAGTGCCGTTGTAAAATGGAATAGGACAGGTAGTGGTCCTTGACTTACGACCACTATTGGAACTTCCTTCACTAAGCAGCGTGGTCCTTAAGTGAGACATGCCCAGTTTTGCTCACCTGACTGCGGGGATGCTGCGATGGTTGTAAGCGCGAAGACCAGTCTTAAGTCACTCTTTTCAGGACTGCTCTAACTTTGGTTGAATGGTCTTAACTTGAGGACTACAGGTCATCCTCAACAACAGTTCATTTAGCGACCGTTCAAAGTTACAACAGTACTGAAAAAAAGCGACTTAGGACTATTTTTCACACTTATGACCGTTGCAGGCATCCCCATGGTCACGTGATCAAAATTCGGACGCTTAGCAACTGACTCGCATTCATGACGGTCGCAGTGTCCCGGGGTCCTGTGATCCTCTTTTACGACCTTCTGACAAGCAAAGTCAATGGGGAAGCCAGATTCACTTAACAACCAAGTGACCAACTTAACAACTGCAGGGATTCACTTAACAATTGTGGCAAGAAAGGTCGCAAAAATGGAGCAAAATTCACTTAACAAAAGTTTCGCTTTAGCAACACAAATCATCATCATCTTTTAACGACCCCAACATCCCTTGCGGGGTGGAGTCTGGGCAACTGAATGGAGCTAGCAGAGTGTTTACTGGCCGGATGCCCTTCCTGTCGCCAGTGCGGAGTTTTGTTCAGCAGATATATTCTCATTGTGCCCAGAGAGAGAAATATCTGCCTCTACCTAGGATCGAACTCACAGCCTCCCGATTGTAAGGCGAGAGCACCACCTCTAAGGCCACCGCACCACTCCTCGCTTAGCAACACAAATGTGGGGGCTCAATTGTCGTAAGTCGAGAACCACCCGTAGCTTGTAAGTGATAAATCACGGCTTAGAAAACCACCATGGCTTACCAACCATACCATGCTAAGCCAGGCTTCCAAATCTTGAGATGCTTAAACACTGTCCCATCAAATTTCTTGCAAGATGATGCTTGCTTAATGATGGAAGGTTGGAAAGTCTTGCAAAATCAATTTCACCTCCCCAGCACAGAAGAGATGGGGATTCCTCAAGTTACGGTACAACCATTCATTTAACGGCAAAGTTAGAGCACCCCTGGGGGGAAAAGTAACCTATGGACTGGTCCTTGCACCTCCAACCTTTACACTGTAGTGTCCCTGCACTCAGGTGACCCAAACTGGGCGGCGTGACTCCCTTAAAGACTGCCTTGTTTAGGGGTGGAAGTTCTGGTGCACCGTTGTGGTCATAAGTCGAGGACTGCCTGCATGGGATGATGTTTTTTGGGGGACCATGTTTCAGAATTGTTAGGAAATTTCCCCCCGTCTTGCCTATCACTCAGCCGCCAGAGCTGCGTAGCTGGAAACCTTGAAGGAAGCGTTGAGGATGCTGGAAGAATAATAACCCTAATAATTACCCCACCCCACCCCACCCCTGGGTCAAAATTTGGCCAACTGGTAGAACCTGGTCTGTGGCCCACACCCTTGTACTGGAACCTGCCTCCCGCAGGTGTTCAATATTGCCTTTCCTTGTGTTTTCTTTTAACAGCGGATGTGTTTTTCCCAGCCACTTCGACTCTTACAGTCTGTAGGCCACTTCACTCCAGAAACCTATTCCTGCCAGGGTCTCTTGGCAGCAGCCCCAAACGGTGCCAGAGCCAATACAGACTGGACCGTACCGTCGTCCTCGTTTAGCGACTGCCTCGTTTCCCAGCACCGACGAATAAATCAATCCCCTGGCCCTCTTCCCCCCCCTCCTCCCCCAGTCTTTGCACCGATGACCTTCTCGGGAGTGTAAAACGAAGCAAACTTGCAATCCGACCGTCAGCAGCATGGCCGTTTTAAGTGAGCGACTGCTTCGCTCAGCGACTTAGGCCCCAGTTGTGGTTGTTAAACAAGGACGCCCCCCCCCCTGTTATTTTGCTGCCTGCATTCCTACACCTGGCGAAAATGCAAGCGATGGTCTTTTTTTTTTTTTAATGTCGGTCACCTTTGTCTAGGAAGACATGCACCAACCCAATGACTTTGCCAGCATCTATGACTCGCTCGCTCACTTGACCACAGATGACCCCCACGTAAGTGGGGTTTTTACACACGCCATTGTGCCCGTTTTCACGTTCAGCCCGATTGCTGGTGGAAGACAGCCACTTATCCTCCATTTCACAGATGACCCACTGAGGCTCAGAGTGGGGTGGGAGGTAGATAGGTAGCAAAGCTTAGGGCCGCCCAACCCGTGCATGCACGGGCCGTCACACGTGTGCGTGCGTGTTTTCCGAATCGGGACCCTCTCTGGGTCAGAAGCCCCACCCCCCCCCACC
>QLTV01002106.1:139768-162377 GCA_003457575.1 Thermophis baileyi
TATATATAAGACGAGACAGACATCACGATCTCCGGAATTTAAAATATATTATCCACTTAGCTTTCGTTAGCCTCTGCTAACATTGTCAGAGTGTAAAAACTACCATTGAAGAGGTATCCACCTTTATGCATCATTGATCAATTTGGCCATTGTGCACGTGATAGGCCCATCCCTCCGCCTCCCACCTATAATTAGCTCTTTTGTTTTTACTTCAGACATGTTAATCGATGGAGGCTTAGCTCTTCTTGCTTCCTTCCCTATCGTGCACCGCTTGGGCTGCCCCTCCCCAGGGAGTGACGCCGAGCTGTCAGATATTGACACACACACACACACACACACACACACACACACACATATATATACACATATATATATATATATATATATATATATATATATAGGGGGGAGGGTGTTTTCTCTTGAAAATGGGAGGCTGGCGAAGGAGGAGGAGGGCGAGCGAGGCTGGTAGCAACAGCGGGAGCGGAATTTCTACTCTAGCAAATGTGGTTGCTAGCGCTGCCTTTGTAGTAGGAAAAGGGGTGTGTACCGATGGAGTGGAAGGTCTGGGCTCCCCCCATCCTTACCTCCCCTTCTCTCTCTCTCTCCTCTCCTCGCCTCTCTCTCTCTCTCATACGCACACACGCACGCGCTTACACAGATAAGATAGGCAGAGCCGGGAATAAGGGATGCAAAAAAACGAAACCCTCTGGACCAGAAGGGTAGCCAGCAGCCTGACCTGTTTGGTTCCTTCCCCCCCCCCACTCTCTCTTTTTTTCCACCCTCTTCTCTCTCTCTCTCTCTCTCTCTCTCTCTCTCTCTCTCTCTCTCTCTCTCTCTCTCTTCCCCCCCTCCTCCTCCATGCAAAACACTAAGAAATCATTTAGTATTTCGGCCAAATCTCGGTATTAGAGGTCACATGGGCAGAGGGAGAGAGAGAGAGAGAGAGAAAGAGAGAGAGAGAGATTTACAAGGTGCCCAGCGTTTGGCCAGTTGCATTTGCTGCCTGCCATTATGACATCATCCGGAGCCAGCCCAGAAATTACAATGGTTAACCCTCCTCCCGGGTTTTTCCTCTTGCCTTGTATTTGAATGATGCTTTTTTTTCCTTCCTTCCTTCCTTCCTTCCTTCCTTCCTTCCTCCCTTCCTTCCTTCCTTCCTCTTCCCTTCCCTCCCCTTCCCTCCCCTTCCCTTCCCTGCCCTTCCTTCCTTCCTTCCTTCCTTCCTTCCTTCCTCCTCTCCTCCTCTCCTCCTCTCCTCCTCTCCTCCTCCTCCTCCTCCATTGCTGTCTCCTGGAGTCCTCTCCCCTCCATAGCGCATCTGTCTCCCCACAAGCCCACCCCACCCCACCCCGTTGCTGCTGCTGCTGCTTCTGCTGCCACTGCTTTTCCAGCACATCAAAGCAGCTTGCCGGGAGCCCTGGCGGGGTTGAGACGGCAAAGGAATGGGCAGGCATGGAAAGTCCTTTACCCTGGGTGCTGAAAACCGGGGAGTTTATGGCATTACTCACGCGCCTTCCTGGCACGGAGTCCAGGATGGGGGGGGTGCGTGTGCGTCTCTCTCTCTCTCTCTCTCTGTGTGTGTGTAGGGTAGTGTGTTTTCCCTCTATGGCACGAGGGAAGTGCCAACTTGGCGATTGACCTGAATGCATGGCAAGGCTCTAAGCTTCCCCCACCTGCTTCAAATGGGCTTTTCATCTCCCCCCCCCCCAAGAGAGAATCTATATAATACCTTGATGGGGTAGAACCTCTCTTACTACGAAGCTGGCTACCTTCCAGCAGAAGTTACTACAGCCGACCTCCTCGGTTGTTCTCATGCCTTGGTTGGGCATCCTTTTAGGCAGCTTAAGAGCCCCTTCGTGTGGTAGGACAAGAGGCATGGAACCTTGGCGGTTCCCTCACCCAACCATTCATGAGCTTAGGTAGAACATCCACAGTCCCATCCCAGTTGGGTTGGGCTTCCAAACCCTCAGGCGCTTGGTCGGTTGAGGGTCGTTCAGAAGGCTGGCCTGCAATCTCTTCTCTCTCCCTTCATGTGGACATATTTATTTATTTTTATCAATTATATCCCACGTTTTGAGCTGCCCCCTCCGAGCGGTGTGCTAAACGGAGGCATCTTTGCAGAGTCACACTCTTTTCTGACAGCCTCAAAAGGGGATTTTTTTAAAAAATAAAAATAAAAATTGGCCAGACCCTAGAAACTGTCTGAGGCCCTATTTGCGGTGGAACAGAAAGGGCCACTGCCATGGAGCCTGGAGGGTGGGGGGAGTGTCCCCATGACTTTATCTCCTGTTGATCCTATATGAGAATAAAATCAGATAGCTAGCCAACTCTGGTCCTGTTTTACCTTTGTCATTCACACTCAATGGTGGTTTTCCCCAAAGGTGCTTTTTCAAGAGGCAATTGGACTTTCTGATTTTCCTTTGAAGACGTTTCTCTTCTCATCCAAGAAGCTTCTCAAGTTCTGAAGAAGAACTGAACTGAGAACTGAAGAAGCTTCTTGGATGAGAAGCAAAATACCCTCAAAGAAAAACCAGAAAGTCCAGTTGCCTCTTGAAAAAGCACCTTTGGGGACAACCATGACCTGGATGACTTGAGAATCTCCATAGACTCAATGGTGGTTTATTTTATCATAAACCAGTCTATCAGCCATGGGTCACACAGTTCACTAATCCAGAACCGGACCAACCCAGTAGATGTGTGAACCTCACATTCACCTCCTCCTCTGTCTCCAATCAGGATCACCTCCAAGAAGACACGTGTGTCATTCAGATGACACAATAACTCCTTAGAAAGGTAGATCTAACTCCTAAAAATGTCTTCTGAAGCCATTCTGGGGCCACCAGAGCAGGGGTGGGTTCCAACTTACCTCACTGCCGGTTCGCTCCCTCCCGCGCCGCGTGGGCGCACCTCGTGGACGCGCGCGCGCATGCGCAGTAACAAAAAATCCAATAATAATAATAATAAAAAAGCCGGAAAAAAAAGATGGCGACCGCATGCACAGTGCCGGAAGTCAGCTTCTGCGCATGCTCAGAAGGAAAAAATAATAATTTTTTTAAAAATAAAAATAAAAAGTGGACAACCCAGACAAGACTGAGTGGCTGTGGGTACTGCCTCCTAAAGACTGTATCGACTGTCCATCCTTGGTTCTGGGGGGAGAGAAATTGTCCCCCTCAGAACGGGTTCGCAATTTGGGTGTCCTCCTAGATCCACAGCTTAGAGCAACATCTAACAGCTGTGGCTAGGGGGACCTTTGCACAGGTTCGCCTGGTGCACCAATTGCGACCCTACTTGGATCAGGAGGCTCTCCTCACAGTCACCCATGCCCTTATCACCTCACGGTTGGATTATTGCAACACACTCTACATGGGGCTACCCCTGAAGAGTGTTCGGAGATTACAGTTGGTGCAGAATGCAGCCGCACGAGTGGTTGTGGGTGCACCTAGGTACACCCACATTACACCAATCCTCTGCGAGCTGCACTGGCTCCCTATTGGTCTCCGGGCTCAATTCAAGGTGTTGGTCATTACCTTTAAAGCCCTACATGGCTCAGGGCCGGGTTATCTTCGAGACCGCCTTCTACCTCATAGTTCCCAGCGACCGGTAAGATCCCACAGAGTTGGTCTCCTCCAGGTCCCGTCAGCTAAACAGTGTCGGCTGGCGGGCCTGCGGGGAAGGGCCTTCTCTGTGGCTGCCCCGGCTCTCTGGAACCAGCTACCCCCTGAGATCCGAACTGCCCCCACCCTATTGGCCTTCCGGAAAGCATTGAAGACCTGGCTTTTCCGGCAAGCTTGGGGCCGTTGATCTCGCAATTTGCGAGGTCCGGCCTTGAATGATATGTATGTATGTGATTGTTAACTGTTTTTTTTAATATTTTATGATGTTTTTAAATGTATTTTCTATACCTTGTTGTAAGCCGCCCAGAGTCCTTTGGGAGTTGGGCGGCATAGAAATACAATTAATAAATAATAATAAAAAATCGAAAAAAAATTAAAAAAAAGATGGCGGCCCCCACGGACCGGCACCGACCGATCTGGTTTGGTGACATCATCGTGACGTCACCAGCGGGCCGCTACTGGTTCAGGAGAACCGGTCCGAACCAGGAGGAACCCACCCCTGCACCAGAGGTGACTTAATTCTTTATAGCCAGGTGTATAAGGGAATACATTTCTTACCTGTTGAAGAGTGTTCCTCTTCAGGATTTCAGTTCACCTGTGAGGGATATGACAAGTAGCTCTTTCCAACTTTGCTTTGTTTCTCTTCCCCTGGGGACATTGGTATTCTTGGAGGCCTTAATTGGACCAGATGATTTTGGAGTTGTGGGCTGCACATTTTTGCACAATTCTCACTCCCTTTCTTCGCCTCCCCACCCACCCATCCCCTGGCTGCCAAGTTTCCATCTGACCTTCTTAATAATTCTCACTTCTTTATTGGCATCTTATTTTACTCTGGAAATCGCTTTTCTGCCCACGCTCAACATCCGAATCTGAAATTTGAGGAACCCCAAGGAGACGTTTTAAGAATTTGCAAGGAAGTGTATACAGGCAGTCCTCGTCTTACAACAGTTCATTTAGCGACCGTTTGAAGTTCCAGCGGCACTGAAAAGAGTGACTTATGACCGTTTTTCACCCTTACGTCCGTGGCAGCATTCCCAGGGTCATGTGATCGAAATTCAGATGCTTGGCCACTGGCTCATATTTATGATGGTTGCAGATCCCTGGGGTCACTTTTGGGACTTTTAGACAAGCAATGGGGGAAATCTGTGGAGATTCTCAATCATCCAGACGATGGTTGTCCAAAAGGTGCCTTTTTTCAAGAGGCAACTTGTTTTTCTTTGAAGACCTTTCGCTTCTCATCCAAGGAGCTTCTTCAGCTCTGGACTGGAATGGTGGGGAATGGAAGGATTTATACTCCTTGCAGACAGCTGGTCATTTGCATCCTTTTAGAGAGTCCTTGAGGCCACATGGAGGTTTTATCTGTGTCCTCAGGGTCACCTGAGTGGTGCAAATGGGTGTGGAGCCTTTCAGCGGTTCCAAGAAGGTTCCACACCCATTTGCACAACTCAGGTGACCCTGAGGACACAGATAAAACCTCCATGTGGCCTCAAGGACTCTCTAAAAGAAATACAAATGACCAGCTGTCTGCAAGGAGTATAAATCCTTCCATTCCCCACCATTCCAGTCCAGAGCTGAAGAAGCTCCTTGGATGAGAAGCGAAACATCTTCAAAGAAAAAACAAAGTCCAGTTGCCTCTTGAAAAAAAAGCACCTTTGGGTCAACAGGGAAGCCAGATCCACTTAATAACCGTGTGACTAACTTAACAGCTGCAGGGATTCACTTAACGACTGTGGCAAGAAAGGTCGTAAAATGGGCAAAACTCTCTTAACAAACGTCTCACTCAGCAACAGAAATTTGGGGGCTCCCTGTATCCAAGTCATGAGGAACCCAGAGGGGTTGCAAGATCAAATCACCCCACCCCGCCCACCCCAAACCCCCCATCTTCTAGTTACCTGCTCCTAGTTTGAGTGACATGAGACTACCGTGTTTCCCTGAAAATAAGACCCTGTCTTATATTTTTTTGAACCCTGAAATAAGCGCTTGGCCTTATTGCCATGCACTCAAAAGCCTGATTGGGCTTATTATCAGAGGATGTCTTATTTTGGGGAAAACGGGGTAGTAAGGATCTTCTCAAGAAATCCATCCAGTAATCCCTGCAGAGATAAACATGGTGGGTCCGTTTTTCCAGAACTCATGCCCAACTCCTGGAATTTCCCTCCATCACGCCTGTCCTTCAAAACACACCTGAGTGGCTTTGCCTGTTCCAATAAGCCACAAAGCGTCATCTACAGACCACGGGTAGTCCTCGACTTACAACAGTTCATTTAGTGACCGTTCAAAGTTACGCCGCCACCCCCCAAAAAAGTGACTTAGGGCCGTTTCCCCCCCCCCCTTAACGGCCTTCGTAGCAGCCCCACGATCACGCGATCAAAATTCAGACGCTTGGCAATCAGTTCCTACTTAACGACCGTTGCTGTGTTCCCCCCCAGGTCATGTGATCCCCTTTGGCGACCTTTGGGCAAGCCAATGTCAATGGGGAAGCCAGATTCACTTAACAACCGGGTTACTGGCTTATCGACTGCAGCGATTCGCTGGATTCGCTTCCGGGGCAAGGAAGGTCATAAAAGGGGGCCAAACTCATTGGACAAACGTCTCCACTTATCGACAGAAATGTGGGGCTCAATTGTGGTCGTAAGCAGGGGTGGGTTCTAACTTACCTCGCTGCCGGTTCGCTTCCTCCCGCGCCGCGTGGCCGTGCCTCGTGGGCGAGCGCATGCGCAGTGCAAAAAAAATTTTTTTTAAATAATTTTTTTTTAAAAAAAAAAAGCCGGAAACAAGATGGCGACGCATGCGCAGTGCCGGAAACTCGGCTTCTGCGCATGCACAGAAGAAAAAAAATTAATTTTTTAAAAAAATTTTTTTTAAAAAAGATGGCGGTGCCCACGGACCGGCACCGACCGAACCAAATCCGTGACATCATCATGACGTCACCAGCGGGTCGCTACCAGTTCGGGCGAACCGGTCCGAACTGGGAGGAACCCACCTCTGGTCGTAAGTCGAGGACTACCTATACAACAGCTGGGTGTGCATAACGTGTCAAGTGCAAAAAAACAAATAAGGCCCAGTGTGGTTTTAATGCAGAACGTTGCCATAATGTCATAGACATGAGGAGGATTGACTGTTGTAACTTCAAAGGGCCACTAAATGAATGGTTGTAAGTCGAGAACTACCTGTATGCATTGAAGGAAATTGTAAAAGCCCAATTGGTTCAGTGATTAAGGCATCGGGCTAGAAACCCAGAGACAGCGAGTTCTAGTCTCGCCTTAGGCATGAAGCCATCTGGGTGACCTTGAGCTAGTCCCTTTTCTCAGTCCCTAGGAAGGCAGCAATGGCAAACCACTTTTATTTATTTATTTTTATTATTATTTATTTAGTTTGTCAAGATAACGAGATAACAGGTATAAGTATAAGCATGAATATGAATACAGTAAATACAGGGTACGAATAAATGGGGACTGTAGGACAGGGACGGTAGGCACGCTGGTGCGCTTATGCACGCCCCTTACAGACCTCTTAGGAATGGGGTGAGGTTCACGGTAGACAGTTTAAGGTTGTGAAGCTATGGGGGTTTGAGGAAAAAAAACTTCTGAAAAATCTTGCCAAGAAAACTTATCCAAGCGCTCTCCGAGAATCGGAGACAATTGAAGAAAAGGAAAAAAGGGAGGAACAGTAGATTTTAACAGGTTGGGGATTCCAAGTCATGTAGCTTTATATCTCCAGAAATGCCACATCTTCTAAACACCCAACAATTCTACAACACGGCACCTCGCTGTTTAGATATAACAGAATAACAAGAGTTGGGAGGGACCTTGGAGGTCTTCTAGTCCAATCCCCTGCTCAGGCAGGAAACCCTATCCCATTTCAGACAAATGGTTGGCCAATCTCTTCTTAAAAACTTCCAGTGTTGGAGCACCCACAACTTCTGGAGGCAAGTTGTTCCACTGGTTGATTGTTCTTACTGTCAGGAAATTTCTCCTTAGTTCTAGGTTGCTTCTCTCCTTGGTTAGTTTCCATCCGTTGCCATATGTTTTTATCCTGAGGCTCGAAGAACCTAAAATAAGCTGAAATTTACCCTGGCAGTGTTCCTTAGCTATTAAAAGTTTGTGTAACCTTCCTGTGGTCAGCAGTTTGCTGAAGGCATCATCTGGGCAGCTTCCCCTGGGAGGTAACTGAAAACAGGCTGTCAGCCAAGCTCTTGAGGGCTCCATTAGCTGGTGAGAATTCATCCTTTTGGCTGCCATCTCTCTTGGGGTTGCCCAGCTGGGCTCCAGATTTCGCCACTGTTATGTTAGGGTCTGGTCTTCCAAGGAGCTGCAGTCAATTCAACAGGTCTCTTCTTCAACTGCCAACTTTCAGTCTCTCTCACCTTTACATTGGATGGCAACTCCAAAACCTCTAACCAGAGTTGCAGTCTAACTCAGGGGAAACTGATGGAATATCAGAATAACAAAGTTAGAAGGGACCTTGGAGGTCTTCTAGTCCAACCCCTTGCTCAAGCAGGAGACCTATCCTAGACCATTTCAGACAAATGCCTGTCCAGTCTCTTCTTAAAAGCCTCCAATGATGGAGCACCCACAACTTCTGGAGGCAAGCTGTTCCACTGGTTAATTGTTCTCACTGTCAGGAAATTTCTTCTTAGTTCTAGGTTGCTTCTCTCCTTGATTAGTTTCCATCCATGGCTTCTTGTACTGCCTTCAGGTGCTTTGGAGAATAGGTTGACCCCCCTCTTCCTTGTGGCAGCCCCTCCAATACTGGAACACCGCTATCGTGTCACCCCTAGTCCTTCTTTTCACTAGATTAGACATACCCAATTCCTGCAACCAACCGTTCTTCCTATGTTTTAGCCTCCGGTCCCCTAATCATCTTGGTTGCTCTTCTCTGCACTCTTTCTAGAGTCTCAACATCTTTCTTGTGTGTGGCCTCACTAGTGCACTACAGGTAGTCCTCGACATACATCAGTTCAGTTAGTGACCATTCAAAGTTCCAACGACCCTGAAAAAAGTGGCAACTGGTTCATATTTACAACGGTTGCAGTGTCCTGGGGTTATGTGATCCGCTTTTGCAACCTCCCGACATGCAAAGTTCAATGAATCCAGATTCATTTAACAGCCATGTTACCAACTTAACAAATGCAATGTTTCACTTAAGAACAGTGTCCAAAAAAAGTTGTAAAATGGGGCAAACTCACTTAACAAATGTTTCACTTAGCGACATAAATTTTAGTCTCAATTATGGTCGTAACTTAAGGACTACCTATCCAAAGCAGGTGCTAACATTTCGTGTGATCTTGAAGCTCTCCCTCTGTGGATGCAGCGTAGGGACTGCATTGGCTTTTTTGATGGCTGCAGCACACGGCGGACTCACATTTAAGTGGTGGTCCGCCTGGACTCCTAGAGCCACGGTTACTGCTATTGAGCCAGGTATCACCTGTTCTGTACCTGTGTGCATTTGGTTTTTCTTGCCTACTTTCAACTAGAATAGAATAGAACTGGAAGGGACCTTGGAGGTCTTCTACTCCAGCCCCCTGATCAAGCAGGAGACCCTATACCATCTCAGACAAGCGACTGTCCAGTCTCTTCTTAAAAACCTCCAGTGATGGAGCACCCACAACCTCTGGTGGCAAGCTGTTCCAGTGGTTCATTGTCCTCACTGTCAGGAAGTTTCTCTTTAATTCCAGGTTGCTTCTCTCTTTGATTAGTTTCCATCCGTTGCTTCTTGTCCTGCCCTCCGCTGCTTTGGAGAATAATTTGACCCCCTCTTCTTTGTGGCAGCCCCTCAAATACTGGAACACTGCTATCATGTCACCCCTAATTCTTCTTTTCTTTAGACTAGCCAAACCTAAATCCTGCAGCCCTTCTTCATATGTTTTAGTCTCCAGGCCTTTGATCATCTTAGTTGCTTTTCTCTGCACTTTTTCCAAAGTCTCAACATTCTTTTTGTAGTACGGTGACCAAAACTGGTTGCAGTATTCCAGGTGTGTTCTTACTAGGGTTTTGTAAAGTGGCACTAATACTTCACGTGATCTTGATTCTATGCCTCTGTTTATGCAACCCAGGATTGTGTTAGCTGTTTGTGTTAGCCGTTGCACATTGCTGGCTCATATTCAAATGATCATCAACTACTTTTAAGTCCGTTCCTCACTCCATTCCCGGCACCTCCTGTGTGAAAGATTTATTCAACGGGACTGAATAAGATCTTCTCTGGAAAGGGTGAACAACCTGTATGAGGTGTTTGTTTAAAGCTGGCCTGATTGAAAAGGGAGTTCCTCATACGGTTTAGCTTCACGACCTTCGCGTCCTCTTGAAACAAGCCGCATCCTCCTTATTCATTTCTCTCTCTCTCCCCCTCTGCCAATCATCTTTCTTTCTTTTCGGCGTCGGATTTGAAGATTCATTCCTGTTTTTTTCCCTGAGGGACATATCAGCCATGGTCGTTGTGGTCCTGTAGTAAAGCCAAATGTGATGTTTGTGTATGTCACCAAAGAGACCCCAACAAGATGCCTCAGATGGCAAAAATGACCAAGCACCGAGTCTAGAGGCACAATTCAAGGTGTTGGTTATTACCTTTAAAGCCCTGCATGGTTCAGGGCCAGCTTATCTTCAAGACCGCCTTCTACTGCATAGCTCCCAGCAACCGGTAAGATCCCACAGAGTTGGTCTCCTTCAGGTCCTGTCAGCTAGACAGTGCCGGCTGGCAGGCCCACGGGGGAGGGCCTTCTCTGTGGTTGCCCCAGCTCTCTGGAACCAGTTACCTCCTGAGATCCAGACTGCCCCCACCCTATTGGCCTTCCGGAAAGCTGTGAAGACCTGGCTTTTCCGGCAGGCCTGGGGCCGCTGATCTCAATGTTACAATCTGTGAGATCCGGCCACGAATGGTGTGTATGGCTTTTTAAATCATTTTTTAATATTTATATTGTTTTAATGTTTTTATACTTCTGTTGTAAGCCACCCAGAGTCCCTTGGGAGTTGGGCGGCATAAAAATGCAACAAATAAATAAATAGAGGAGCGTTTGAAGGAGAACGTAGCACCTTCACCTTCCTTAGGTCTTCTCCAACTGAGGATAATTCTGGGAGAAGATCACTCCCAGGATCAGGTTCAGTCAACGTGAATGGAGAACCTTCCTTCCCGCATTGATCTGACGAGCGCTCCATTTTATCTGGGTAGTTGGTCGTGGTTGGGTAAGATTTAAGCCAGAAGCAAAGTAGTTCAGACTTTTAAAAAAGTAGAGTTGACCAATTGACCTCTTCAGGAACATTGGTCTCTGGATAACAGAGTTTAATGCTTCCTCTGCTAAGTCCATTTGCTTCTTTTGCAAGATGTTCAGGAGTAGGTGACTTCCAAGGTCCCTTCCAACCAGGAGTAGGTTCTGGATCCTTTTGCTGCCGGTTCGCTCAGGGTCGCGCCGTGCGTGGCCCCCCCCCCCCCCCGCAGCAATCAAAAAATAGCTTCTGCGCATGCACAGAAGCAAAATCCAAGATGGCGGCGCCCACGGAGACACCGAAAGAACCGGTTCTGTGACATCATCGCCAGTTTACTAACGGTTCTAAAGAACCAGATAGAACCGGTAGGAACCCACCTCTGCTTCCAACCTTATTTATTCTATGTTGTAACTCATGTGCAAACATTGATGGTTAAGAAACAGCTGGTGTGGCCCCAGAATTATAAAAAGGCTCTTGCTTTCGACTTTGGGCTGACGATCCTGGGTTTTACGGCCAATATATTCTGTTTATAAGCCTGCAGTTTTTCCAACTTGGTTTTGAGAATATCACTTGCTTCAGTGAGGTGGTATTTCCTTGAAGCTTTTTTGGGGAGATCCAGCTATCCAGCTTACATGTTTTTTTAAGAGTGGAGCATCAAATGTTCCTCGCAGAAGCCACCTCCATCCATCCATTCATCTTTGCATGGTAATTACAGGTAGCCTTCAACTGACGACCACAATTAAGGCCCAAAATCGCCATTGCTAAGCGAGAAATTTGCTAAGTGAGCTTTGCCCCATTTTACGACTTTCCTTGCCCACGTCGGTTAAGTGAATCCCTGCTGTTGTTAAATGAGTAACACGGTTGTGAAGTGAATCTGGATTCCCCTTTGACTTTGCTCGTCAGAAGGTCGCAAAAGGGGGATCGCGTGACACTGCAACCGTCGTAAGTTTGAGTCAGTTGTCAAGCATCCGAATGTAAATCAAGTGGCCATGGGGAGGCTGCAACAGTCGTAAGTGTGAAAAAGGGTCAGAAGTCCCCCTTTTTTTCCCAAACGGTCACTAAGTGAACTGTTGTAAGTCGAGGACTACCTGTATTTCAGGGTCAGTATATCTTGGCTTCTGGACAGCATCCCCCACAGAGATCCATGTGACCCCAAGGAACATGATGTATCTCTGAAAATCTGGACGTTCTACCAGGCCAAAGGTTCGGATGAGCCTCCGTAGGAGTTTTATTTGTTTTAAGGAATTGCCTTTTCCAGGTGTGCATGGTTTAGCCTCCTTATTGATTAGATTAGATTAACAGAGTTGGAAGGGACCTTGTAGGTCATCTAGTCCAACCCCCTGCCCAAGCAGGAGACCCTACACCATTTCCGACAAATGGCAGTCCAGTCTCTTCTTGAAAGCTTCCAGTGATGAAGCTCCCACAACTTCTGAAGGCAACTTCTGTCCTATTGGTTGATGGTTCTCACTGTCAGAAAATTCCTCCTTATTTCCAGGTTGAATCTCTCCTTGATCAGTTTCCATCCATTATTCCTTGTCTGGCCTACAGGTGCCTTGGAAAATTGGAAGACTGCTATCATGTCCCCCCTGGTCCTTCTCTTCACTAGACTAGCCGTGCCCAGTTCCTGAAACCATTCATTGTATGTTTTAGCCTCCAGTCCCTTAATCATCCTGGTTGCTCTTCTCTGCACTCTTTCTAGAGTCTCAACATCTTGTTTATAGTGTGGTGACCAAAACTGGATGCAGTATTCTAGGTGTGGTCTTACTAAGGCTTTATAGAGTGGTATTAGTACCTCCCTTGATCTTGATTGTATCCCTCTGTTAATGCAGCTTAGGATTGCGTTGGCTTTTTTGGCTGCCGCCGCACACTGTTGACTCATATTTAGCTGGTTGTCCACTAAGATTCCAAGATCCCTCTCACAGTTACTGCTGTGTTTATTCTTTTATGTCTTCCTAGATTTGGGCGGCCTTCTCAGTGCAATAAACAAACAAATAAATAAATATTTATTACCTACTATCTTATCGTGAGCCTTTCCCTTCATGTAGCAGCCTGGGTCTCCAAGGTTCTTGTTGAACATCAAATGTACTCAATTTGCAGTTGAAACTTGCATTCAAAATCCAATCGAATCAAATCCTTAGCATGTCTGTGGACCAGCATAAGGAGGGTGGAGTACCACCAACTGAAAAGCAGAGAAGAGAGATACATCAGTGTCTTAAAAATGTGAAAAAAACCCAAAGATATTAGCCCAGAAAGTAGATATAAAAGTCTATAAGAATCTTTTAAAAAGAGATAGGAGCATTAGATGGGTGTAGGGGAGCATCAACGTTTAATATGTGGGAGATGGTATGAAACGGACTATGAAACGACACTTAAACAGTGTTCAGCTTTGTATCCAGTTTGGTATCCTTCGTAATGATGACTCAAACACAAATTATCTGGATAGTGTGCAGCCATTCACTGTTTGGGATCTTGTATATAGCAGCAGCACTTAAACTTATATACCGCTTTACAATGCTTTACAGCCCCTCTCTAAGCGGTTTACAGAGTCAGCCTCTTGCCCCCAACAATCTGGGTCCTCGTTTTACCTCTGAAGGATGGAAGGCTGAGTCAACCTTGAGCTGGTCAGGATCAAACTCCTGGCAGTGGGCAGAGTTAGTCTGCAATAATGCATTCAGATAGAGACAGAAAGACAGACAGACAGACAGATAGCAATAGCACTTAGACTTACAGTATATACCGCTTCACAGTGCTTTACAGCCCCTCTCTAAGAGGTTTACAGAGTCAGCCTCTTGCCCCCAACAATCTGGGTCCTCGTTTTACCAACCTCGGAAGGACGGAAGGCTGAGTCAACCTTGAGCTGGTCAGGATCGAACTCCTGGCAGTGGACAGAGTTAGTCTGCAATAATGCAGAGAGAGACAGAGACAGAGAGACAGACATAGATAGATAGCAATAGCACTTAGACTTATATACCGCTTCACAGTGCTTTACAGCCCCCTCTAAGCGGTTTACAGAGTCAGAGAATCTCCTCATTTTACCAACCTCGGAAGGATGGAAGGCTGAGTCAGTCTTGAGCCGGTCATACGGTTCTTTATGAGAAGAAAAATCTTGAGTCTCCTGATGGAATGACTGGTGTCCCATATGGAGCACGATACAATAGTAGTAAGAGAATAGGATGCAGTCAGAATTCAGTGAAGGACCTCAACTGTGACTTGTGTGGATGGTGGGGGGAGAGCCAGTTTGGTTTAGTGATGAAGGCACCAGGCTAGAAAGCTGGAGACTGTGAGTTCTAGTCCTGCCTTAGGCATGAAAGCCAGCTGCGTAACTTTGGGCCAATCACCAGGAGATGGTGAGTTCTAGTCCCACTTTAAACTCGAAAGCTAGTGGGAATGACCTTGGGCCAATCACCAGGAGATGGTGAGATCTAGTCTCACTTTAGGCACAAAAGACAGCTGGCTGATTTTGGGCCAATCACCAGGAGAGTCTGAGTTCTAGTCCCGCCTTAGAGATGAAAGCCAGCTAGGTGACTTTGACCAATCACCGGGACACTGTGAGTTCTAGTCCCACCTTAGGCATGAAAGCTGCCTGGGTGACATTGGGCTAATCACCGGGAGACTGTGAGTTCTAGTCCACCTTAGGCACACGTCAGACTCTTGCACATGTCAGCTCAAAGGGTGGTCATCGAGCTGCCATCTTGCTTGCAGAGAAATCATGGGCCACATGCAGCTATTTGATTTTCGGCTATCCTTCTAAACATCTCCTTATTTTTGCATAAGATTTTCCTGACGAATGTCTCGCGGTTCCCCAAACGGGTCCAAACTCTTATCACCGGAGAAAACATAGGTGATATGAATAATTCAGTTCCACCTGGGTGAAATGGGGAGCACGCACGTGCTCTCTTTCCTAGAAAGGCATGTCTCAAAACTTTCCACCGGGGATATTTCTATCCACTCGTTTGCCTTTTTTTTCTTTTCTGCCTACACTCTTGAATAGAAGCATCAGATAACGAAGAAGCCGAGATCCCCTTAGTGTTGGTGTGTGTGTGTGTGTGTGTGAGAGAGAGAGAGAGAGAGAGAGAGACAGACTCAGGCAATGTGACTCAACCGTAGTGCTGTTCAGATGAATCAGTTAAACTGGGGAGGACTCGGATTAAAATTAGCAATGGGCTGAGTCGCCGAACTTTCAATCTCAATTAATCTTTATAAGCGACATCGATTAGGTGGATGACCCCCAAATTTAATCGATTGTCTCTTGGGTGGAGGATTGGTGGGACTTTTGAAGCCCCTTGCAAGTTTACGGATGTTGCTAAGCCCAAGAACAAGGTGGCAGCTTTAGTGCACCCGGCAACCATCTTAGCATAAATTAAATATTTTCTTCCTTCCTTTCTTTCAGTGATAATCTATTCACTGGAGATGGCAACAGCACAAATTAGTTTGGTGCAGGAACGACACCAATTTTTTTCAAACCCCATATACTACTATAAAAAAAAGTCTGTATGGATTTTACTCCGGTAGTCGTTGCCGACTCTAGGGGGCGCTGCTCATCTCCCTTTCAAGGCCATTGAGCCAGTGCTGTCTGAAGACATGTCCACAGAGAATCACAGAGCACTGTTACCCTCCCGTTAAAGTGGTACCTATTTATCTACTCGCATTTGCATGCTTTCGAACTGCTAGGTTGGAAGAGCTGAGCTGAGGAGGGAGCTCACTCCGTCGCGTGACGCTGGGTCTCGAACCTGGGCTGCTGGCTTTCCAGACGACAAGCCCAGCGTCTTAACCACTGAGCCGCATTTTACGACCTTTATTGCCACGGTTGTTAAGTGAATCACTCCAGTCATTAAATTAGTAACACGGTTGTTAAGTGAATCTGGCTTCCCCATTGACTTTGCTTGTCAGAAGGTCGCAAAAGGGGATCATGTTACCCCTGGGACTCTGCAACTGTCATAAATATGAGTCAGTTGCCAAAGGTCTGAATGTAAATCATGTGACCATGGGGATGCTGAAATGGTCATAAGTGTGAAAAAGGGTCATAAGTCCCTTTCTTCAGTGCTGTTGTAACTTCAAATGGTCACTAAGTGAATTGTTGTAAGTTGAGGACTGCCTGTACAGCAGTTCTATTTGCTGCAAATATGTTGATCTTCATAGATAGATAGATAGATAGATAGATAGATAGATAGATAGACAGACAGACAGACAGACAGATAGATAGATAGATAGATAGATAGATAGATAGATAGATAGATAGATAGATAGATAGATAGAATGGGTAGAGTGGTTGGATAGAGTGGTTGGATGGATGGACGGACGGACGGACAGACAGTGATAGAGTGGATGGATAGATAGACAGACAATGATAGAGTGGATGGATGGATGGATAGAGTGGTTAGATGGATGGACGGATGGACGGACAGACAGACAGTGATAGAGTGGATGGATAGATAGCAGACAATGATAAAGTGGATGGATGGATGGATGGATAGAGTGGTTGGTTGGATGGATGGATGGACAGACGGACGGACGGACAGACAGACAGTGATAGAGTGGATGGATAGACAGACAGACAATGATAGAGTGGTTGGATGGATGGATGGATGGATGGACGGACAGACAGTGATAGAGTGGATGGATAGACAAACAGACCGACAATGATAGAGTGGATGGATGGATGGATGGATGGGATGGATAGAGTGGTTGGATGGATGGACGGACAGACAGTGATAGAGTGGATGAATAGATAGACAGACAGACAGACAATGATAGAGTGGATGGATGGATGGATGGATGGATGGATAGATAGATAGATAGATAGATAGATAGATAGATAGATAGATAGATAGATAGATAGATAGATAGATATCATTGTCCATTTTGAATACTTCTGAAGGCAAGCTCTTCCATTGATTCAGTAAATTCCTCCCTTCCCACCTCGTTCAGCACCCAGGCTAGCTCTTCCAAGCAACAATTTGCACACATCCTTGTGTAAAGAGTCCATGGCCTACAGCGGGATTCAGTTCTAAATAAATAAATTTCCGTGGGTTGAGCTTTGCATCTCCCTGCAAAGAATGGGCGGGTAATCTTTCCAATGCTGCATTGGCTGTGAGTTGGGTGGTTCCCTCCCCCCCCCCCCCCCCCCCCCCCTCTGTGTCCCACACGCCTTCCCCTTCCTCTTAGTCGCAGTGTCGAAAGCATTTCCTGGAAGGAACGAGACTTTCCCCTTCCATCTCGTCACCCTGCTTGAGGTCGCGGCTCTCCCGCCGCGCGAAACCCGCCAATTTGAAGCAAAGCTGCTTCGTGGGATGTAGGAAACCTCGTCGTCGTTTCCCCCCCCCTCCTTCCCAGCATTCCCGAACCAGATTGCCGGTTATTAGCAGCAGGCGCAATCTATTCCCGGCGATCTGTTGATGAGCGGCTTTGAACGCCAGCCGACTGACCCACGGCGGCCGAGTTTCCCGTGGATCTGAAGGCACTGCTGGTTGTTGTCCAGGGCTACAAAGAACCCACCATGGCCTTCGTTGCCCCTTTTTGGCATGGAGATGGACTCAACCAAGATCATACATCTAGGGCAGGGGTGTCAAACTCAAGCCCCGGGGGGGGGGGCGAATCCGGCTCACGGAGTGCTTAGATCTGGCCCGTGGGGGGTCGCCCTGGAAACAGCGAAGGACCGGCCCGCAGTGCCTCTGCCAGCAAAAACGGAGCTCGGGATGGCACTTGGGCCGCCAAAGGCGCCCCCGACACAAGCAACGTCGAGCTGGCCGCACCGACTCAGGCCATGACCCCCCCCCCGAGTTCAAACACAACCCTGATGCGGCCCTCAATGAAATCGAGTTTGACACCCCTGATTATCTATCAGACAGGGTTTAAGATATAGGCAACAAGCAAAATGGCAAGGGCCATCTGGCCCTTCAGGCAGCCAGTAGGATCAGATGTCCCATCAGCCACAGCAGGGTGTAGGTGTCAGGGTTCCAAGTAATACACCCATAGCAAACAAAACTCCGAGGCAGGTAGATTCCTCAAAGAATAGATTGATTGGATATATATCATATTGGCACAGATCTGGGGAAAACCAACTCTAAAGGTTCCCGCGGTTTTCACCTAATTAAAAGTAAAAGTTTTCCCCTTTTCCCCAAACAAACAGTCACATGGTCCAATCGGGGTGCTGTCCAGTTGCTTGGTAACATCACCCCTCCTCTCTTCAGCCACCTGTTTGGATGCCCTTGGTTCCCAGGGGAAAGTATTTTATTGTGGCTACAAACCCCCAGCTATCTCTATTCCCCACCCCTCTCTAACCCTCATCTTCGTTGTGGCAACACTGAAACCTCCAAGATGGCCTCAGTCAGGCCAACTTCAGAGTTGACAGTAGGTTTCTCATGATTCCTTTCCTGGAGGAATCTTCGCATCCACCTTTGAGCTTCTGATCCTACGACTGACCCATTCCGGATAATCATCCCTTCTCGTTTCTTCCCGATTTTCCTGCAGAAACCACCAACCACGGCTCTGATCTTATTTTATTTATTGAATTAAAGTGTATACGCCACCCGTCTCATCTCGAGGTCGTGCTCTCCTGCGCACCGTTTTAAAGCAGGGATGTCCAACCTCGGCAACTTTTTAAGACTCGGGGGTCTTCAACTCCCAGAATTCCCCAGCCAGTCCACCAGTCTCAAAAGTCCAGTCTCCTGCCTTGAGCAAGGGGTCTGATTAGAAGACCTCTGAGGGTCCCTTCCAGCCCAAGGACAGCATGTATGTTCAAGGTGAAGTAGGCTTTGTGTATGAGTGAAAATAAACAGTGACCTAGTTATCTCTGAGATGGGGCCAGGATCATTTTACTGGAGGAACGTGGTGATCAGAGGGTCTGGTGTTTCCGGAGCCAATGCTTGCGTTGAGATGGTGCGGTATTATTGCTTTTTATTCTTCTAAATTGAGTTTTTATTGTATGTAAGCCATTCAGAGTCACTTGAGAGTGAGTGGGCAGCCATATAAATCTTCCAAATAAATAACTAAATTAAAGGAGAATATTTGTAGCTCAGGGTTGGAGTGGTGCGGTGGCCTAGAGGTGGTGCTCTCGCCTCACAATCGGGAGGCTGTGAATTCGATCCTAGGTAGAGGCAGATATTTCTCTCTCTGGGCACACTGAGAATATATCTGCTGAACAAAACTCCGCATTGGTGACAGGAAGGGCATCCGGCCATTAAAATACTTTGCTAGGTCTATTCAGTTGCCCAGATTCCACCCCACAAGGGATTATGGGGTTGTTAAATGATGATGATGATGATGATGATAAAGTAAATGCCATGGTTATAAAGCAAATGCCACTGTCGTTAAGCGAACCCGTGGTTCACGATAGACATTTTTGAAGTAAATGCTGGGTTCTGGTTGAAAAAAAGTCATAAATCGGGATCGTGTGACATTACAGATGCCTGTAAATGCAGGCCAAAATGTGATCACATGACCTTAGGAAAGGTCTGGCCATTGGAAGTTTGAATCTGGGCCGTAAGTAGTTTTTTGGGGGACTCTGTCATAACTTTGAACAGTCACTAATGACTGGTCATTAATTGAAGACTACCTTCCATGCTGGGTTTGGAATTCAGTCTGATTTATTTTCTTTCTTTCTTTCTTTCTTTCTTTCTTTCTTTCTTTCTTTCTTTCTTTCTTTCTCTCTCTCTCTCTCTCTCTCTCTCTCTCTCTCTCTCTCTTTCTCTCTCTCTCTGTCTTTCTTTCTCTCTCTTTCTTTCTTTCTTTCCTTCTTTCTCTCTCTCTCTCCTTCCTTCCTTCCTTCCTTCCTTTATCTCTCTCGCTTTCTCTCTCTCCCCCTTTCCCTTTCCCTCTGCCTCCCACCCCACTCCATAGTCAGTTGGCCATGGTGAGGTGGCCATGCTGAGGTGGCTGCAGCACGTTGGCTGTGGCGAGTTGTCCCACGGTGAGGTGGCCATGGCTAATTGGCCACGGTGAGGTGGCCACAGCAAGTTCGCGGTGATGAGTTGGCCATAGCGAGTTGTCCATGAAGAGTTGGCTGTGGTGAGGTGACCGCAGCAAGTTGGCTGTGGCGAGTTGTCCTACGGTGAATTGGCCATGGAGAGTTGTCCCTCGGTGAGTTGACCGTGGCGAGTTGGCCACAGCAAGTTGGTGGTGATGAGTTGTCCTACGGTGAATTGGCCATGGAGAGTTGTCCCACGGTGAGTTGGCCATGGAGAGTTGGCCGTGGCTAGGTGGCCGCAGCAAGTTGGTGGTGATGAGTTGTCCCACGGTGAATTGGCCGTGGCGAGTTGGCCGTAGCGAATTGCCGTAGAGCCCAGGCCATCAGCCTGGGTGGCCTCCTTCCTCCAGGCGGGCGCTAACTCTGTCTCTTCTTCTTTCCTCCCCTCGGCCGATCACAGGTTACAAGGCAGATCCATGAGCATGAGCAGGAGAACGAGTTGCGGGAACAGATGTCAGGATATAAACGGATGCGGCGCCAGCACCAGAAGCAGCTGATCGCCCTGGAGAATAAGCTGAAGGCTGAAATGGACGAACACCGCCTCAAGCTGCAGAAAGAGGTGGAGACCCATGCCAACAACTCGTCCATTGAACTGGAGAAGCTAGCCAAGAAACAGGTGGCCGTCATAGAGAAGGAGGTGAGCCAGGTTCTCCTGCGGGATGGGCCACCTTTAGCGGCTGAGGGATTCAGAAGGCCACCCAGATTCCATAACACCCTTGAGATGCCTGGTGGGGCGGGGGTGCAGGTTGGTTGACAGAACACCTCTCCCCAATTTCATCTCCCCGGCCCACCTGAGAAGGAAGGCAGGGTCTTCCCCAACGAACAGAATCACACAGTTGGAAGTTGAAAACTTGCAGGCAGAAGTTTCAAACAATGCAGGGTGGAAACTAATGCAAAAAAAAAAAAAAAAAAAAAAAAACCACCAGTAAATCAAGTTTGGTAAGTTGCAAATGCTTGGCTAGAATACAGAATAGCAGAGTTGGAAGGGACCTTGGAGGACTTCAAGTCCAACCCCCTGCTCAGGCAAGAAACCTTACACCACTTCAGACAAATGGTTGTCCAATCTCTTCTTTAAAACTTCCAGTGTTGGAGCACTCACAACTTCTGGAGGCAAGTTGTTCCACTGATTGATTGTTCTCACTGTCAGGAAAGTTCTCCTTAGTTTTAGGTTAGACCTCTCCTTCATTAACAGAATAACAGAGCTGGAAGAGACCTTGGAGGCCTTCTAGTCCAACCCCCTGCTTGAGCAGCAAGACTTATACCATTCTGGACAAATGGTTGTCCAGTCTCTTCTTAAAAACTTCCAGTGTTTGAGCATTCACAACTTCTGGAGGCAACTCGTTCCACTGATTAATTGTTCTCACTGTCAGGAAATTTCTCCTTAGTTCCAGGTTGCTTGATTAGTTTCCATCCGTTGCTTCTTGTCCTGCCTTCTGGTGCTTTGGAGGATAGGTTGACTCCCCTCTTCTTTGTGGCAGCCCCTCAAATACTGGAATATTGCATTTAAACATATACTATATTTTTCTAGGTATATTCATTATTCCTAACAATGCCACCTTAATCATATGGGAAAGAATAAGATTAAGAATAACACCGATGATTGGCTGAATTTAGGGAGTGAAATATTCGTCTGTTAACAATAAGATAGATTATGATTAGATATAGGGAAGGGATAAGAGGGAAGAAGAGGAAGTAGGGAAGTAAGGGGAGAGGGAGAGGAGGGAAGTAGGAAAGAGGGAGAGAAGGAAAAAGAAGGCAAGAGGAAGAGAGGGAGATAGAAGGAGGGGAGTTATTTGAAGTATTGCGGGAAAACAGACGGGTGAAAATATAAAAGATGTAAAACTAAGATGTAGTTTATGGCATATTGAATCGACATGTATAATTATATGTATTTGGATGAGATCTATGGTATATGTATTTAGATTTGTTGGGGGGGGGAAATAAAACTTATTCAGAAAAAAAAAATACTGGAATACTGCTATCACGTCCCCCCTAGTCCTTCTTTTCATTAAACTATTCCTATCCAATTCCTGCAACCGTTCTTCATATGCTTCCTTGGCATATTTCCTTCACTATCATAGGAAGCACATCTGGTGGGACCCAGGAATAGGGGGCCTTCTTGGTGGTGGCTCCCTCCACCAAAAGGATAAGGGTTTTTTAAATGGGGTGTTTATAATTGCAGGTTTTAAAATGTTGTGTCAGCGTTCCAAGTAATGCACCCGTAGAAATTAGAACTCCAAGGCAGGCAAGTTCCTCAAAGAACAGTTTTATTGCATACATCATGTTGGCACGACTGGTGAAAGCTGGCTCTAAAAATTCCTGCGGCCTTCACCTAATTAAAAGTAAGTTTTCCCCTTCCCCCCAAGTCACTGGTCACGTTGTCCAATCCAGGAGCTGGCCGGTTGCTTGGTTACTTCACTCCTCCTCTGTCCAGCCACCTGTGAAAATGTCCTTGGTTCCCACAAAAAAACTTTATTGTTGTGGCTACAAAACCCCATCTAACTATTCCCCGCCCCCTCCCTCTGTTGTGTGGCAACCCTGAAGCCTCCAAGATGGCCTCAGCCACGTTCACTTCAGGGTTGACACGTTGTACACCAAGCTGGGTCACTTCGCGTCACTTGGGCGCCTATATAAAACGGAAATTAGAATAGAATAGAATAGAACAGAACAGAATAGTATAGAATAGAATAGAATAGAATAGAATAGAATAGAATAGAATAGAATAGAATAGAATAGAATAGAATAGAATAGAATAGAATAGAATAGAATAGAATAGAATAGAATAGAATAAGGAAAGAATGGAATGGAATGGAATGGAATGGAATGGAATG